>VXAV01003179.1:0-111377 GCA_013399715.1 Alectura lathami
GAAAAAAAAAAAAAAAAAAAAAAAAAAAAAAGTAAGCAGGGAAGTGTTCAGGACTCCCTGATTATTTGATTATTCAGATCCCACTGGTGCTTCCCCACTGCACTCTCAGGACATCCCTGAGGGCTGCACAGTTGAACGAAACCCCTGTGCACACCCATGTGCCAAATGCATCAAAATGGTTGAACTACCCTGTACTCGTAACAGGAGGGTGAGCTGTCCATCAGGAGGGTGCGGAGGAAACAAGGATTGCTAGAAAGATTTTGGCAAGAAGAGACCCTCCCTGCACCCTACTCCGGTTGGCACAAGGTGCAGCTGGTGGTCTTTGCAGGCTGCCTCCCCTCCTCTTCTCTGCTCTCCCAGCAGTGCTGATGTTGCAGGGGTGCAGCCACAGCCATCACATGGCCACAGTGCAGGGACATCACAGTGCCACAGTGCACAAAGTGCAGTTGCTTTGACCTTGGAAGCCTGAAACTATGGCAGAGCCCTCCTGGGCCGGTGGGTGCATCTCCACTGAACCTCCAAGATTAATCGAGATTCCCCAGTGGGATGCCGTCTGCTCCAGATTGTCCCACCTGCCCCCACCGCAGGCACTGGCCAAAGTCCTCCCCAGAACCCATCCTTCTACCTGCTGGCATATCTGCAGTGGCAGATGGGATGTGGCAGCTGCAGAGTCCTCAGGTCCAGCCACACCGAATGAGTAACAACACTCTGGAGAACATCCTGGTACAGCATCAGGGTTAGCTCATCCCTGGCTCCAAGGGCAGGAAATGCTTCAGTCTCCAGTGGAGACACAGCTGATGGCACTGTGTGGTGGCCATAGCTGGAAGACCACAGGGTGCAAGTGGAGGTGTCTCATCCTTCACACTCTGAGATGTAGGTGGCAGAGCTGGAGGGAGAAGGATGGACTCAAGTGATGTGGGGAAGGGGAGATCCGGGGTTGCAGGGAAAGGAGTTCGCTCTTGCAAGGTCATTCTCCCTCCATTCCTGGGGCTGGTTCAGGGATTTCACAGCTCAGCTATCTCCATGCTCCGCAGTCATGGACTAATGAGGCCACAGTAGCACAGAGGCCAGTTGGGCTCACCCACCAGATACAAAGAAACTGAGGCACCAAAGACCCATGAGGAAGAAGTCACAGCTCGTGTGATCCACTGGCAATGCCACGAGCTGGGAGGTCGTTGGCAGCCAGTCCAAAGAGCTCTGGGCTCTGCTTCCCTACTCAGCACCATGCAGTGGATCACTGCCAGCTCTCGCAGTGGGACCGCAACCTTTGTGCACCACCAGCCTTTTTGGATGCCTGGAGTCAGTGGTCTCTGGGTCTTCAATATGCATTTTTTCAACTTGCACTCCTGCAAGGTCTGAGGCTGCTGGGAGTGAGCTAGCCTCTCAAATGCTAGGCTAAATTTGAACCAAAATAGATTCAGGTATGAAGGGATCGATGCAGCAGTGACCGCCAGAGTTAACAGTCCACTAGAGGATTTTCTGCTGCAGGGTGGGAGCAGCCCTGTCCTTGCTGGACAGGACTGGGAGTGGTGAGGGGCAGAGCTTGCTTTCAGCCGTTGCCTGTTCCCTGTGTCATTGCTGCAGACATCTGCTGGGAGTAACTCCTCTTCCATGAGGGAGCAAAAGACAATTTTGAAAAACTCAAATATGTCACAGAATGGTTGTTCTCTGCTCAGCCTCAGGGAGTGCAGTGAATAGGAATAGTTTCATCTGGCAGCCTTGAGCTGGGCCACTGAGCTCTTAGGCAGCTACCCACAGCAGTGCAGGTCCAGGGGCAGCAAAAAGCAAAGCTGTCAGAGCACAGGGTCTCCTGTGGTGACCGGCACTTCTCGCAGAGGGCTGGGGTGGATGGCTGAGGGCACACAAAGCTCACATGATGCAATAACCACTCAAAGCCCTGTGCTCAGGGCCAGCAATATTTATCTGCCTCGATCTGCAGTGTGGCTTTTTTTTTTTTTTTTTTTTTTTTTTTTTTNTTATTAACCTTGTATCATTAAAAACGGCTCCTGATCTGGCTGGATGCATGTTGCTTAGCAAGCAGTAGGCTGGACTTGTGCGATTTACAGCAGCCTCAAAGCCAGATGTCGTGGCTGCAGTGCTTTCTCGGGGTGGCTCTGACGCGCTCAGCACCACGGAGCTTTCTCCAAGGGTGAGCTCCTTCTCTTCCCTTGTCCTCAGGCCCTTCTCATACCTCCACAGAATGCTGGGTCCCAGTCCACAGACCCCTTTCCCCAGATAATACTGACCTCTGCTTCCAAATGCCATCTCAACAGCAGCCATTAAACCCCCTCTATCAGCAAAATTATCCATGGGGCTGTTGGCTCTGCACTTCGCTTTCCACCAAGGCATCCCAGCCCAAAGCCCCAGCCTCTCCAGCACCTAACAAGTGTCCAGGGGTCACCTATATTAGCCCACCTTCGTAACCCCTCCCGGCACATCTCCTCTCACTGCACCCTGCAGCTCAGCTCCGCACAGTGCAGCCCCACGAGCCTTGCCCAAGCCTGGCCTCCACAGAAAATTAAGATCTTCCCCTAAGAATTTCTGCAGCTCTGTGCCAAATTCCGCCCTGCTTCTTGATTGCACAATGGTGGGGAGATGATGGAGATGACAAGTCCTGACAGCTACGGCCATGTGCCAGATCCCGGCTCACCCAATCCTCCACTGTACAGCCTGCAGCCTGCCTTCTCCGCTCCTCTCCCTATTGCCTGCAGTCCACATTATACCATCTGCATGGCTTGTGGAGAGAGGATCTCTTCTGTGAAGTGGGAGAGAGTCGGAAGCAGGGGGAGGAGAGAGACAAGGCAAAGACAAGATGAGATTTCTGGACCTTCTTATGCACACAGGTTGTGTGCCTGCATTAGAAACTCTTGTCCTGAGGATCACTCACAGAGAGTGTTACTTGCAAGTGCTGCTTGTTGTCCCTGTCATGCTCCCAAGAGCCTGGGGAGCTGCTGTCTGCGTAGACATCTCAGCAGTTGTGTCCTGGAGCAAATTGTGCTCGTGCTTACTACAGCCCCACTCATCCATTTTTAGCGCTGTCATGAATTGTTGAGCGGCTGCAGCGCTCCACCCCAGAGCAGCTGTGTTTGGTGGTGGGCGTTAAAGATTTAAAGCAATATTTTTTCAAGTGTGCTAGGATTCTTTGTAAGATGCCATGTTCGTTCAGCGCCCATCAGCTCCCGCCGTGCTAACACGTCTGAAGCGCCAGCCGTGCCAGCCTGTGCTGTGCCGGGAAGCAGTGCGGCATCACAGCCCAGCTCTGCACTGCTACGGCATGGGAGGGAGCGGTTCAGCAAAAGCATGGCATTGTCATCACCTGCTTTTATTGCTGCCAGACCCAGCCTTTGCATTCTGGTCAGGAGCTAATGAATCACGATTCATTGCTTCACTTGCAGAATGCAAAATATCCAGTGGAGAAGAAATAGGAAAATGCCAGAGTCCAGCACAAGGGTTTGCTCTCAGCCTGCCTCCTGCAAGCAACACGGAGAGGTGCTGGTGTTCCCCACGAACTGATTGTGCAGCTGGGGGATGGCACCTCTGTGACACCTGTCTGTACTGGGTCACTGGGGCCAGTACCTGCATCGCAGGCAGCTGTCTCTTACCTTCCTGCCATCTCCCACTTTAAAGCCATCACCACTTTTCTTGCCTCTTTTCCTCTCACCCACTGAGCTTCAGTCTGTGGCTGGTTCGGGTTCTAATTTCCAGCCCAAATGCATTCACAACTGGATCAGATCCATTTGATCTTGTACCAGCTCCTCCCTTATTGCTCCTTAGACAACAAGAGACAGTCATTAGCATTTAAAGTGACAAATTTATATCTTATCTTTAGATCTTTTTACCCAAGCCAAGTTTTGAAGCCAAAAGTTAATTGAGTTTTTAAAAAAAGTGATTTATATTAACAACAATTATCATTGGCTCTCTCCATTAATTAGCAGTCATTAATAATATATCTCATAAAATAGCAAATAAAATAATTAGAGGGATGTGTGGTCAGACACCATCCACAGTGCTCTTTGCCCATCACTCACATGTCCGGGACTGACATCACAGCTTCCTCCCTGAAGTCTCTCCCTGCTACACATGCATTTCGAGCACAGAGGAACATGAAAACTGACTTCCTGACAATTGCGTGTTGTCACTCAGAGGAAGTTTGCAAGGGGCATCTCCCTGCTGACCTCACCTCCTGCTGCATCCCTCCCTGCTGCCATCGGCTGTGGGTGTCTCCCTGGGGAAGCACTGGCTGCTGGCAAAGCTGAGGGCAGCAGGAAGAGCCTGGTGGAATGGAAACAGTGAATGTTATTGGTGCGTGCAGGTGGGGACTGGCGAGAGAGATTCCCAAATCACAGTGAGTCACGGCTGGAGCCTCTCAGAGCAAATAAGTCTGATCGAAATATTAAATGGGAAAAAGAAAATACAAACCTGGTGACATTTAAGCAAAGAGGAACTAGAAGATGCAATGTCTGTGAACGCAGAGGGTGGGCTGTGATTACAGGTGCTCTTGGAAAACCCTGCTCTGCCAGCCTGCACAGGACAGGCAGCAGTGCAAGCAGTCTGGTGGCACACAGGTCCCTGTGGCAAGTGGGACGGGGGAATCCAGGAGGAATTTGGGAGGAGGGAGATGAGATCGAATTTTCAGTGAACTGTCCCCAGTGGAAAAGGCAGACAATTACTTTAGCCCTTCTGAGCTGCACTCCTGCACACAGGGCACAAGGCTTTCTCTTCCAAACGCAGACAAAACACTGCCTGGTGCAGGGCTGCCTTTCCTCAGGGCTGCAGGGTGAAGGTGGCAAGGAGACTGTAGTCCTCAGAGACTCCTCTCTGCTTTTCTGCAGGCTGCCAAGCCCCTCTCGGCTTCTGGGTCTCCAGCTCAGGGATGCTTGCACATGGTGCAGTCAGTTGTGGGGCATGCTGCAGACTCCCAGGGGCTCATAGCCCTGCGGCTGGGCTAAGGGGGGTGATTCCTGGTTTTCACACGCGTCTGAGGTGTGAGATTTATGGCAGCCAATCACATCAAGGTGTCTGTTATTGAGGACTGGCTGATTTCAGCCCACAGCCTCCTTTGCAGCCCAGCTTTTCTAAGCCTGTGGGTTTACATCACTTAATGCAACACATGCGGCTTCAGCCTTACCTGCCACCCCCTCTCGTTCTTCTGTGTGTTGAAAGATCTCCAGCATTTCTCCAAGGACATCCATTGCCCCAGTCCTGCACTTCCCCAGTCCTACACAGCTTCAGTTTTCTGGTCCTACACTGAAAGCTGAAGCTAAAGGTGGTCTGGGTAAAAGCAATCAGCATGCATACATAAAGCACTAAGTAAAAATATTGTTTTAGGAGAGGAGATCCCATGCATGAAATAGCAGAATGGTCATGTGGAATGAGGCTGAGGTTGCATTTGGTAGAACTTCCCCAGCCAGGTTTTGGAGAAATGTATCTCTTCTTGCAGAGAAAAATGCCCCAGAAAAGAGCCTGGGAAAGGAAACTGCCAGCAGGAAAGTTGTCTCCAACTTAGCTGTTAGTCAGTTCATTTAAGAGGGCTTGGAGGGCCGGCAACTGACATCCTGCTAGCCTCGTGGACGAAGTGCTTAAGTGCTTTTGACAGCACTGAACTGGTGTCAGAGAACACCAAATGTGGGGAAGCTGAGTGTCTACTGAAGGTGCCAGGTTAATGACACTGACCAGCCAGCACACTGGATTTCAAATGCCTTGCACAAAGAAAGCAGCTGGAATTACCAGCCCAGAGAGCAGGAGCTTTCCAGGCACTGAGCTAGCAGGGGTCGTGTCAGGCAGAGGATGGAGGGGGGTCTCAGAGGGGCTTGGCCGTAGGACCAGTCGTTCTGATACCGGTCGTGTGCCTCAGTGACATCCACCTTTTGGGCAGATGTTGCCTATAACCAGGACAGCTGTGCAAAATAGAGGATAATGTCACCCAGACTGCCCTGGAACACATGTACAAGCATGGTATGACATGCTGCATGTGATCAGTGCCAAAGCGGTGCCCCCATAGGGCACCCCCAACTCTTACTGCCCACACTGAGCACCCCACCTTTCTCCTCAGGAACAGCTTCACACACCCGTGTTTTTCATGACCTGGAGTTGTATGCTCTACAACAAATATCTGCAGTGCTACAAAAGTATTTGGCTCTATGTTTCCTGGATTGGCCGAAAATGTTTGCAGTCCTGTGTGGGGACTTCAGATAAAATCCCATCCCGCTCAGGTTCCTGCTCCATCGCTGCCCAGAAGCTAGGCCCTGGTTTAGCAGTGCCCATCCAGGAAGTTTTGCAGCTCATCTGGGTGCAGAGGGAGCCACATTCGCAGGGGATTTGCTTTGCATCTGGACTTGTGCTGCATGTCAGCACCATCTGGACAACACCATAGCACAGCATTGAATGGAGAAAGCAGATAGAGAGCAAAACAGAGAAAAGGGATTTTCTGCAGTGGCAAAATGTCCAGAACATTGTAGTTGTGTCCTGCAAGAAGCTCTTTGCTATGCAGGGAGTTTCTCCTCCTCTTCCTCCTCACAGATTTTCAGTCTGAAAAACAGGTAAGGGATTTCCCCACAGTGCTGGAGGATTTTTAGAGTCAGCAGGGACTGCAGGAGGGATGCCTGCATGTCTACATCTTGACTTGGCGATCTGCTTTGGGTCTCAGGTGAGAAGCATGGCCTGTCTCTGTGGACTGTGAAAGGAGCCCAGACCAGCAGAGGGGAGACAGACACATCTGGACAGAAATAGCCCTTCACTCTGCCCCACATCACTCTGGCTTTCACTTAAATTCAACCCCTAACTTAATGCATGCTCATTTCTCAGGTGAGTGCTGTGGAGGGGCTTGCACAAGATGGAGGCCATGTGGTCAGTGTGGTTTTGCAACCACAAAGCAGGACTTCCCCAGTCCTGCTGTCCCAGCACATCTTGCTTCAACTGTAGTTCAGCTCTCTTCCCATTTTCATCTTCTTTCCCACACCTTTACCATCCACCCTTTGCAAGGACAGCCCTCACAATAAGCAGTGTCATTAATTGCTTGGCATCCCAAGCCTCAGCACTATTTTGCCCAATGGCTGCAGGCAACACTGCTTGCCACATTCGGAAGGATGCAGTCAGGCTGAGTTAATTCGTCTGAAATGCCTTGGTCCAGCTGAGCCCAGATTTCCTCTAGCTGCAAGGTGGTCCTTGAGCAGTCCTGGAACTAGAAGATTTTGCAGTTCTTCCAGAGAGTGGGATTGGGAAGCTTGGAAACACTGTCTAGCTTCGACAAACAACATTTTTCTTATTGAAATATAGTTGTGAGCTTTAGTCTGAAGACACGGACCATGTGCTTGTGGAAGTGTTGTTCTTTTAGCAGCTTCACATTTGGTCCAGAACTACTGAAGCAAGGCAGTCACTTGGCACGATGCCCTGCTGCCTTCAATCCAACATAAATAACATTGGCCTCTGAGAGGGGCAGCTGCATCCTCATTCCCATCTCCAGCTGCTCAGCCCTATCTCTGACCTTTGTGCAGAAACTGAGACCAGGAAATTAACCTGAAAAAAAAAAAAAAAAAAAAAAAGACATAGAGGATTCCTTGCAGGATCATATATACAGTAACACAGTCACAAGAGAGGCAGAAGTGTGTGGCTGAGTGCTGGGGAAGGAGCAAGATAATCTCTTTAGTGCACTTACATCCGATTGATATGACCACAAAAGTGCTTTTCTTGGCCTTGGTGAGCTTGGTGCAGGTATAAAATAAAACAACATTAAAAAACTATGCTCCAGCAAGCATAGCCGAACATCAGATTTGCTAACATAAGTATTCCCATGGAAGGCAGTGAATGAGTAAATAGATAGCAATTGCTTTACCTACAGGAGAGTAGTTTATGCTGCTATAAATATTATACTCTGCCATATTGCCAGGTTTCAGTGCAGAAATGTAGTAAATATTGCATCAGTTATCAGCGGAGTTTCAGCATTACAACCACACACATTAAAGAAACCGCAGAAGAGATCTGAAGACAAGTCTGAGGCTGGGTTTAAAAAAAAACAAACAGATTCAAAATAAATAAATGTGGAGTTCTTTTGTTTGTCTTTTGCCTTCAGGGCCTTCAAGGTGCAATGTGCTGCTGCTGCCTCTTCTTTAATAGACAAGGAGGCAATGATCTCCCATTAATGAAAAGACAGATGAAATTCCTACCCAAAGAAATTATTCAAGGACCTGAGGACATTTAAAGATTTATGATAAAATACTACACTTCTGCTAAAATTGGGATAGTTCAACAATGAAGAGCATTTATTGCAGATGATGCTCATTTTCTATGGAAGAGATAACAGTATGTCACAAGAAATACAGTGGAAAGACAGACTAAGAGTTCCATTGTAACAGCAGTGTTAGTTTTAAAACTATGACTTTGGTAGTTAGGGTTTCCAGACAAAAGACCTATTTGAGCAAAACCAAATATACAATTAATACTGTAGCTTACTGTCAGTATGGACAAATTAATTATTTCAAGTCCTTTTAAGGTGCCAAGCTTGGCACACTGACATCCAGGCAAGTTTCCTTCACTGGCTGGGCTCTGAATTCTGTGGCATCACTCTCTGCCCCTGCTTCTGTAGATCTCCTTCCTGCTCCACCCAAAAGGAAAGCAAGTTCTTCGAAACACATCAAGATCGTCTCATTTTAAATGACTTTTCCTTTAATATTAATCATCCAATTTTCCCTACATCTAAGTCTCTCTGAGACTTACAAGTATACCAAAAATAATTATTTCAAAAAAAAAAAAAATAGTTGTTCATCATTTCAGCTGTTTTTGAGTTGGCCAAGCAGAAAATTTCTAATTAGAACATATGGAAAAGGGCTTTTTAATTAAATATTTATTTTTTTAAAATTAAAATAACAAGCATGCATAAAATATCCAAAGATCTGTGCTTCACAGGAGGAACACAGTACTGCTGGCGGTCAGAGTTAATACAGCTGGCCTCAGCTGTTTCAAAGGTCGCCTTCTCCCACATCAGATCTGATGGGATGGAAACACTGCAAGAATAGAGCAGGTAATTAATAGCAAAAAGCTTGATTTTGATGCTGGCGTGTACAGATATTTCTCCAGGAGTTCTATTTTGAAAGCCACTATTTAATATGACTTCAGTTAGCTTAAAGCTAACCATCTGCTAAACTGCTGCTGGGATTAGGGATGGATTGAAACAGAGCTTTTAGTTCTTCTCTAACATAGTTCCACTCTCTTTTTGCCTTAATAAAACGCTTATGCCTATGGTTCATTTTAAGTCCTTCATTAGTGCTAGTGACTTCACTTCCATGCTTAAAGTTAAGATGATCAATATGATCAGTGTTAGATTCTGTCAGGATCTTAATTGTCTGTACAGTCCTGGCCCAAGGCAATGCTCAACAGTTAACGAGAACACAAATAAGTCCCACATCTGGGGACAGAAAATGCCAGGACTCATCAAAAGGAAGATATAGTCTTTGAGCACTGATGGCACACAGGTTCCTGGTCCTGGCCCTAACAGAGAGCTGCACGATGTAGCGAGAGTCCTTGCTGGGCTGTCCAAGTGCCCTCAGGCTGGTCGTGGCTCACTGGCAGGTCTGCAGCAGGAGAACTGCTGTATGTTGGGCACGATTTAAAACAATCTTACAGGTTAAGTATCTTCGTACTTTCAGCATCCCCTCAGTTATAAGAATTTGTCACTCCTGGGTCAGAGTGGAGGCTGGAAGGGCCCTGCCCAGGCCCTGGTGCAAGCCCACCCTACTTGCTATGGACTCTGAGCATCTCCCTGTGAGGCCCAGGGGGACAGGATAAGCACCTATTCCAAGCAATTGATAGGGAAATAAAACTTCTGGCCAGGAAATGAATTAGGTGCTGGGAAGGAGCTGTCTTCACGTCTGGGACTGGATCAAAAGCATCTTTCTCAGCCTGTTCTGCTTTTCCACCTGGGTGGCTGGGCATACAAGTGGTTTTAAAGGAAGAGTTCCCTGCCTCCAGCCCAAGCTCAGGGACCCATAAAGATATGTTTTGCTCCCTTGCCAGCAGTCTGAGTGTCATATTCACTTACAGATAAAATTTCAATTTGTAGGTTCGCTCCGTATAAAGAAAGTGAATTAATTACTGTCCTGTCTGTGCCTGGCCAGTCAGGACAGAATCTTGTCTGCAGTGGATTTTTGCTTCTGAGGCCAGAAGTTCCTTTTCCTTGCATCACCTGAGTGTTTTGGCACATGAGGTTAGGCATGCTGAGAATTCCCCAGCCACCATGCAGGCTCCCTGCCCTGCCCCATGATACTGCAGATGCCATTGAGCTGCAGCAGCCTCCTGGCCACGCTGCAGCAGACCTATGCTCCCCTTTAGCTCCCCTTTCTTATGAGCTAACCCCAAACTGGTGTTTGCTTTTCTGCCTAACCCAGGGAGCTAGAGCAGTAGGGCGTGTTAGAGGCTTTCTTGGGTTTTCCATTTATCCAGCCCAAAACAAAGACACCACCTTACTGGGCATTGTATCAGAGGAGCAATGACCACATCCCTGACAACTTACATATTCTCAGGGAACCCCGCTTCGTTGCATGGGAATCCAAATAAGGGTTTTCTTATGCCTGGAGTGTAGCAAGCAAGGTGGCCTCTGGCTCTAGCTTCCTGCTAAATCCTCTGCATTTTTTGTGTAAAGAGAGAGCAGGATGGGCAGCCAGGCTCCTTGGGCTGCTCCCTGCATCACAACACTGAGGGGGTGCTCCGCTTCCTGCCCTCGCAGCAGGAGAACGGCCAGGCCCCACGGACACACTGGAGATCCCTTCTCACAGCGTTTCATCCCCGCTTTTTGTTTCTCTTGAAAGAGGGATAAACAGGGGGAGGTCTTCGTGTTCCCTTTCCATCTCTTTCCTGCCAATACCATGGGTTAAAAACAACCGTGTGTTTCTTCCGAAGGTATTAGCATAATTATCTCTCCCCTCTGAATGTGAAATAGCTGGCTGTGTTCCACGTAAGACTGCGTTTAACTAATCCTGCTTTAGAGACCCAT
The DNA here is from genome assembly GCA_013399715.1 of Alectura lathami. Taxonomy (NCBI): domain Eukaryota; kingdom Metazoa; phylum Chordata; class Aves; order Galliformes; family Megapodiidae; genus Alectura; species Alectura lathami. The sequence goes on from VXAV01003179.1 coordinate 10,985, forward strand.
CCTATTTATATCTTCTAAAATCAACTTCATCTTCAGAAATGCCCTTTAAAGGACACATTTTGTTCTGTTCTGACCATATGTTTTCACCGTGATCTGCATATTTCAAACGTGTTTCCAAAGGTTAGCATCCAGGACTGCTCTCCCAGATGCTGTTTGTGCGTTGCTGCCTAACGTTAGTCATGCAGCCTGCTCAGCTGCTTGATTTTTGAGAAACCCAGTCCATATTTATCTAATTACTTTGTGTTTGGAGACTTGGAGGGAAGTTCTCAAACACAGGGGAGATCCCAGGCACTGACTGTAGACATCAGCTAAGTTTGTCCAACGGGGTTTGCCTCCAGCTGTGCGGAGTTTTCTGTCCCAGAAAAAAGCTCCCTGTTCTCTTTCTCTTAGACTGGATTTCTTCGATTCATTTAATCATTTCTTTTTCCTGGTTTAGGCTGGAACTTGCAAGAAAGGGCATCCCTAAATATTCAAAAATCAAAGAAATCTGGAGCAAATAAAGTATGAAATACTACAAAGCAATTTTAAACTCTAGATCAATAGTGAGTTCAAACCTCTCAGTTTTAGAGGGCTCATTGTCACAATTGCTTTCAAAACCCAGAGGCATTGCTGCTAACAAATTGCTGTAGGACAGGTTTCCTTTCCACGAGTGTCCTGCTGGTAAGTCTGGTTAAAGCTGCCCTTTTTGATAGACCTCGTACTGCATTGTCAGTATGGAGGAAAAAACATTTCTTCATCAAGAAGCTTCTCTACATATGCTTCAAAAGATATTGGTTTCCTTGGAGAGAGATATTTGGAGCTCTGTATAACCCTTATCTTCACTGAAGTGTTGTTCCTTTAAAATAGCATTTTAGCCAAGATTGGGAAATATTCTTTTTGTAGTTTTGTTTTTTGTTTGAGCTCTAGTTGCTCAAGAGCAAAAGTTGTGTTTTCCTCATAGAAAGCTCTTCCAGGCAGTTTTCTTCTGCAGTTTGTCACTCCGATGCATTGGGAAGAGCCAGTGAGCTCCTACACAACGGCACTGTGAGGGGGAGATGTGCCTGTGTGCAGGGAGTTCAGGAGTGGGCATGGCTCGCATGGTGTGTGTTGTGTCGCCGGATGTAAGGCAGAGACTCCACTGTGAATGAGTGAGTAGCCTTGAGCGCTTTCAACTAAGATAGATATTCTCGTGAGTGAACTTGAGGCCCCATTTTATGAGACAGTCCCTCTCACGCTGCCATTGTTTGCTCAGATGCTTGTGGGAGGAGGATCATCGTCAACAGAGGATTATCTTAAACCCAACGGGCCATGTAAATCTTCTGAAGCGGTCAAAGTGGTCAGCTTCAGAGCCCACTGCAGCATCTCCCATGCAGCCAAATACTGCCAACGTTGTCAGCCCCCAAAGGTGTGTATGGAAAGTCAGAGAGAAAAAACTGAAGTTGCAGGAAATGATCAAATTGGCCAGAATAAGATCCATCTGAGAAGACTGGCACATAGAGGGTGCTTAAGTTTTCCAGTCTGGGCTGTGCACAGGGCATGGGGCTGAACACATCACAGGTGTGTTCGTACAGGTCTATGGCAGCACCCGTGAGGGACATAGCATGAGTGCCTTGCATACACACCTGCATACACACCTACATAAAAAAACGGCTGCCAAGGAACAGTTTAACAAGCTCAACAGGAAAATCTTGGCTTCCCATCAGTACCTTGTTCTGTTACAGCAAGTTCTTCATCCAGAACAGCCTGGGTTCTGCCATCTCTTCCTTTTGCCATGTAGACTGGACTCTGCATGTGTCTGCACAGAAGTAACAGCAGTTTAGAAACACTTTCATGTAAACTGCAAATCCAAGAGGTCAGAAAGTAGCCAGTGACTGAGCTGAAGTTTCCTGTGAGACCTTAGCTCATACAGTCTTCAGAAACATGATGGATTTTTTTTTTTTTTTTTTTTTTTTTTTTTGAAATTAAATTCCTAGCAGGCGGCACNTATCTCTGTTGAGCACTGCTTGGTCAGGGTAGCTCTGGGAAGAGCAGTGGAGCAGCAGCACCAAGGTGTGAGAGCCACGAGGCACCACCTGAGAGCCCCTGGAGCCAGGCAGGGCAAGCACTTGGCTGCCTTCCCTCTTGCCCCAGGCAGGGAGGTCCTGCAGCTAAGCCCCACCATGAAAATCCTGCTGGTGAGTCTGCAGGGCTGCATCACCTCCTGCTGACCTTGCTAAGCCAGCTAAACATGGAAAAACCCAGAGCTGCTGGTGCCCTGGGTGATGCTGCTTGGGGTGAGAAGCAGGGTGACAGAAGGGGATGCTGGGCAAGGCAATGCTTGTGTGGGCCTGCAGCGTAGCAGTGGCCTGGAGGAAGCTAATCAGTTAATCACAGCCTATAAACATCTCTTTGGTTTCTTGTTTCTTAAGGTTCCAACACCTGCAACATGATTTTCAGAAGTGCTGAGCTCCAGCGAGCTGCCGCAGGCATAACTATCAGGATGTGCTGTCACTGGCAGGGCTGGGATTGAGCTGGGATGGGCTGGGGGAAACACTTCCAGCATCCCCATCCTCCCTGTGCTGCTGTGTGCCCTCATGGAAGTGCGTCCAGCTGCCTTCCCCGTTTTCCCCATATGTAAACGAGAAATGATTGCACCTGCCTTCCCTTCCCCACAAAAGTGGTATGATTAATTAGCATCTGATTTGTGCTTGCTCGATCCTATTAAAAAATCCCCAGTGTGATCTGCAAAATCTGACCTGCCTGTTCCATGGTGGCTCCTCAAAGTAATGAAACCTTGCAGATGCAGGTACAATTGCTCTCTGGCTGAGCTTAAAGCTGGGGCTAGCAGAGCCTGCCCTACCTGCAATGGGAGTCTGGGAACTGTTTGTGAGATTTAGAGGAGCGCTAAAGGAAAGCCTGCATGGAAAATAACAGTTCTGTAATCAGTGCAGTATATGGATGGCGTGGGATACTAAGGAACAGGGCCATTCACCGCTTAATGAGGATTAAAATAACTCTTGAATAGCTGCCTTATTCCCTGTGCATCCTGCTCAATGAATGAGTCACCGGATTACAGTTGAAAAATAGGCTGGAATGATAGAAGAAAAACCTGACATAATGAATATCAAATTAAGGGTTTGGGGGGCAGCCTTTAATCTGTCATCTCCAGCCCCGTTAATGACTGACATTCTGATTACTAGTAGCTTGATTTTGTTTTTTGACTTGTGCTTCCCTTGTTACAGCCCCTTTTTTGGGTGCCAGTTTGTTTGGGGATCGTTAGCCAGGTGCAGAAACACTCTGCAAGCTGGATATCCATAGCATAAAGGTGTAAAGTAATTAGTTATTGGCCGAGGTACATGAAAGACAGCTGGGGTTTAATGATTATTAGGCTTAGTATTCATTTGCTCATCACCTTGGTAGAGCACTGCAGAGTCCTGGCTGGCTGGGAAGTCTCCCCTGGGAGTGGACCATGGGCTCAGCCTCATAGACTCCATGAGATGTCCCTCAGTGCTGGGAGATGCCCTCTGCCACCACCCTGTCTGATCTGGACTAATGGGAGAAGGTTTTCTGTAGCAAAGGGTTGATGTCTCCTCTCCTCCCCTCTCCCAGGCAGCCAGCTCAGCTTTGCCTGACCAGAGTGGCAGCAGCTAAAGGACATAGGCTTAAGGGTTCGCCTCTGGACTACAAATTGTGAGAAGACGATGCCCAGTGGGGGCAGGCAGATGATAAACTGGTAGCTTTGTGCCACAAGTATTTGCATTCTCATTATCGCTTCTTGGTCTGCTTGGGGGTCTGCATCTCTTCCAGTTCCTAAAGCCTGAGGTCTTTTGTTGTATTTAAGTACTCTGGAAGATTAGCCTTGGAAGGGATTTTCTTTTCATTAATGCAGACTCCGAACAGTTATCTTGTCATCAGAAAAACAGACGGCTTGTTAGGTCTTTCTTTTGCTGAAAATCTCAGCTGGAGAAAAAGGTTGAAGGTAGGCAAATGCTGAGGCTGCTGAGAAGAGCAGAGGGGCAGAAGGCAGGAAAGTGTATTTCTTAGGGGAATAGCTCCTGTTCAGTCCATTCCTTTTGTCCTGCCAAATATAGATCTTAGAGCAGTTCCCAGTACTTTAATAAACACTGCAAAACTAACACAAAATATTGCATGAATTTCAGAGTCATCATACATCTGTAATATAGCTGGCATATATTAAAAACATCCTTCCTTTGCAGTTTTTATAAGGGACTTTATTAAGGAAGACAGGCTGGAAAATACAGTGTTTTCCTTCCATATCCTGACACTTACTATTTTTTCCATTATAGATCACAATAAATCTAGTTTTTATTAACAATAAACACATACAAAATCCTTGAAACTGAAAAAGTATACCCTAGAGTAAGCTAAAACAAAGTACCAAAGGAAAGGTGAAGTCCTATGCAAAAAAAAAAAAAAAAAAAAAAAAAAAAAAAAAAAAAAAAAAAAAAAAGATTGTTTCTTGAGAGGATCGCCTGGATAAGGTGTGATGGGAACTCTTTAGAGGATATTTAAAGTTTTTTTTTTTTTTTCCTCGGTTACTTGGAGTTTTGCACCTTGAAGCAGACAATTCTCTTTGCGATTTGTGCTACAAATTAGAGCTGTCAGCCCTGACTGTGGGAGGAAGAGGTCCTTTCCGTGATACCTCAGCAGAGAGAGATCCACCTCTGAGAAGGGATGAAGGTGTCCACCCTGCCCTGCAGCTGGCCCAGGGGCTCTGATCTCACCTGGCCGCTAGGGATGCTCTCGCATCCCCAAGTGCCCCATGCTGATTTGCCCTGGGCAGTGTGGATGCCCACTGCCCAGAGACATCTGGGGGAGTTCATGTTGTCCCAGAGCCGAAGTTGCTCAGCTGCTGCAGGGCCATAAAGCATGCTGCATATTCAGGGGGAAAATTACAGCTTTGTGTTTTATCATCCACAGTAGAAAAGGTGTTTGCATTTCTGAAAATTAATCAATGGATTACACAGCTGACGCCAGACCAGGTCTTTTAAAAAATGCACACGCACTCTCAGCGAAATCTGAGGGGTTATTAATTGAGAGACCCCTCTTCTCTATCTGGAAACACTGTCAGGGAACACTGAGGAAAGGATCTTGAGGAAGTCTGGGAGACCACGTGCACCCCTCCCACCTGTCTGTACCCACACTGTCCTCTGGGGCCCAAATCCCAGCACAGCAGAAGCCATCATCCTGCAGGAGGCACCCGGCCTGGCCGTGCTCCCATGGGGACACGAGGAGAAACAGGAGGAAACAGGTGGGAGAAGGGACAGCAAGATCTTGGTGACAGTGCACAGACTCAATTGATGCCCTCAGAACCAATCAACATCCTTGTCTCCTTTCCAGCATCCAGGACATCACTGCCACTGGCAGAAGTAGGGTGGCACTGGTGATGGTGGCGGTGCTCTAGCTGGACTCACCATGCACATTGCAGTTTCAGCTGGACTACTTCCCCAGAGCAGCTGTAGAGTGTCTCCTGCAGGGACACGAGGCAGGAGATGTCAGGAGCAGTCTGCTTTTGGGGTTGGTCCCACTGTTCTCTGAATTAATGCAGGTTCTTACTAGTAGTTCCTACGTGGTAGCACTGAGAGCTTGTGGAGAGTTCAGGCAGGCGGACAACCTGGCTGGTGGGTGCCCATCCCTGGGGGTGCTCAAGGCCAGGCTGGGTGGGCCCTGGGCAGCCTGATGTGGGGGGTGGCAGCCAGCCCCCGACGGGAGTTGGGTCTGGGGGGCTGTGAGGTCCCTTCCAACCCAACCATTCTATGGTTCTATGATTCTGTGATTCTGCAACTGCAGCACAAAGGCCACTTGAGCAAGGCAGTATGTCCATCTAGACAGGTCCCTGTCCCCTCGCACTTCCCAGTACCAGCAGACTCCTCTTTCTCCCCCTAAATACTCAGCCTCCTCCTCCCCTCTGAGGGACGCAGCCTTCCCAGCCCTCCCCCGGCCTGTGCCTTGGCTTCTCCCAGGTTGCCAAGGGTCTGGGAGCACAGGTTTCCTTCTGCCTGCAGAATGCCTTCTTCTTTCTGGTGATTATTGTATCTGATCACTCCTCCAGCTGGGCTAAAAAATTTCACATTGTGGTCTGACAATTCAGAGCTCTATGAATCCTTTATTTCCCTAATGTATTTTCTTAGTAAATAGCTTTGAACTCAGATCCTTGTCTCTACAATAGATATGCCTATGCCTAACTGGCACTTCACAAGTAACAGCATTATCTTGTTAAACCTGAAGAGGTGGAGGAAGGCTCAGCCATCATTTTAAAGCATTTTATTGCTTAGAAACTAGAAATATGCTACAGAAGCTGTAAATGAGGGCCAGCACTGCATTCAGGTGCCTGATTAGCTCAGCCACATGAAAATGCCAATAATTCAGGGTACAACCATTTTGGATGTCGTTTCTTAAGCAGTAGCCTAAAAGCACCTGAGTTTTTCAGAGGGAAATAAATAAATAAATAAATAAATAAATAAGTAAGTAATAAGAGAGGGGGAGAGAAGGGAAGACAAGAAGACAAGGGAAGGGAAGAAATCTGGGGTGAAATGGGAAACTGAATCACAAGACCATGGTTCCTATTCTTGCTGACACAACTTGCTCTAGGAGTGAGGTTGCCAGAGCAAGTCACTGCTTTGGAGTAGCCTGTGTCTTGAGGAGAGAGAAAATTGTTGTTTCCCTTCTGTAACAGTTAATGTGCTAAAGTTTTGTCAGCATTTGTTTTAAATGCTTGCGTTTCACACCCACAAGTGTCTCCGTCAATGCTGTGTAACCTTTTATCTGTCAGCTCCTGTAGTGTGTGAGCAGCATTAACTGACAAGAGGACAAAGAGTTTGTATCTCTGGGTTTTCAGCAATTTGATGTGAAAATTATCTCTGCCATAGCCAAGCTGGAAGTCCATACTGTCCTTAGCTACCCTGCATAACTGCAACCCTGCACATGGCTGAAACCCAGAGGAACTAGCATAGGCTGCTATACAAAGCATATGGGATTATGGACACCTCCTGGGGAAATACCTCACTTTCTAAGGCTTTCAGGAGAGAAATGGCTGTGTAGAAATTCAGTCATTCTGAACTCTCCTCGATGAAGTTACCAGCTGCAAATGTCAAGGAGGGGTCATCATTAAACACAAGGGGCTCATTACTCGCTATCTAGTTTGCACCTTTCAAAAACAGATTTAATAACTTATAAATACAGTAATAAATGATAAAGTAACTGATAAAATACATAATGAACACCAAGCTGAGCATGATCCAGCAATGCGCTCTTGTGGTAAAGACAGCCACCAGCATCCTGCGCTGCACTGGGAGAGGAACTCCCCAGTACAGGAGAGAGGGGCGTCCTAGGGAGGCTCCAGAGCAGGACCACAAAGATGTTCAAGGGACTGGAGCATCTGTGATGCAGGCAGAGACCAAGAGGGCTGGGACTGGTCGGCCTGGGGAAGACAAGGCTCGGGGAGACCTAATCGATGTGTGTCAGTAGCTGATGGGGGAGATAAAGACAGTCAGGCTCTTTTTGTGGTGCCCAGTGGCAGTAAAAAAGGCAATGGTCACAAACAAATACAGAAAATTCCAAGTATACTGAAGAAAACATTCTTACTGTGAGGGTGGTTCAACACTGGAAGTAGTCTCCATCCTTTGAGATATTCAAAGCCCAAATGCTGGGCAGCTTGCTCTGGCTGACCCTGCTTTGAGAAGGGAGTTGGACTGGATGATCTCCAGAAGTGCCTCCAGCTTTGCAGTTCAGTGATTCTGTGAACTCAGTAACAGAAAATGAGCTGTAAGAGAGAAGCAGTTGTTCTCAGGGCACAGGCAGCCCTAATGTACACTAGCTGCCTTCGCAACTGAAGACCCTACAAATTCTGCGTAGAGGCGACTGCCCCGAGGTTGTGTATCTGGCAGTCTCAGCAATCCAGCTGCTGGCTGTACTGGCTAACACCACTCCAATGGTGATACCGAAACACATTTCTGCCTGACAGTGTCATGAACTGAATATGGTTGAAGTCTATAGATACTGGCCCAGACCTTACCTCCATAGCTTTTCAGAAGCACAAAATGTTTGGATTATGTAAGAGAATAGTCAAGTTGCTGATTGACAAGCCTAAGAATCTAGAAATATCTACCTTTGGAGGAGTTTTCTAATAATAAATTGTTTTCTTTCTCAGGCCAAAAAGTCTGAAAGACCTAATAGTTTTCGAAGACAGATGATTCAGCGGAGAACTAAAGTATATTGTGTTTTTGGTAATGAAGACTAAAAATACTGCTGTTATGTCTTTTAAGTATTTGACAGACTTACCATCACATAAAGTCTTTTAAAATCAGATTACCAAAAATGTCTGTTTGAACTCCAGAAAATGTTAAAACCTAATGCAGAAATTAGTGAGCAATGTTCTGTGCCATGCTTTTTGGAAACTGTGTGAAAAGTGTCCTAGACACTAGTGTCCTAGGTGATCCCAAAGCTCTGACAGTCTCTCCAGACTGCTAGAGGGATTCCAGGAATATTAAAGATTTAAAGTTATGTCACCCATCCTCTGGTCTGGTTTTCACATTAAAGTGAAATGAGGCAGTATGGAGGACCAGAAGCTGAAATAAAATCACAGAAGTAATGACTACAGTATTTTTGTTTGCTAAAAGTAACCAGCAGTGGAAGATCTAAAGGGAAATTCTGTCTTGGGAAACCTGCATGCCACTTTCTGAAGGGCCCTTTATGTGCCTGTGTGAACCTGACCTCACTTCAGAGTTTGCTCATTATTGGCATCCAGGCTAATAACCTTTCTGACCTTCTTTGGTTGTGTATTTAATGAGTGCCTGTATTCTAGATAGAGATGTAAGTTATGCTGCCCAGTTGATTCAAAACTAAATAAATAACCTCTGGTTTTAATCTTAACTGTACACAGGCATTCGGCATGTTGTGCAGGGAGATGAGTTTCTAGCAAGATAAAGTAGCAGCTAACGTTGATTTCTCAGGAACAAATAATGTCAGGATATTCTTTTAAGTATTGCTTGCCATGTTTTGTGGCCAGTATCTTCTATTAGGGATAAAGACTTTTGCTAGGTTTTCAGTAGTTTCTGGGAACATAGTGCGATGCTAATCTGACAGACACGGTCCTAATGAACTTCTGTAAGGTAGATGTCATAATGGCTGACTAAACACAGAAGGTGAACAAATATCAGTAGAAAGATGAGGTGATGTGGTTCTGCATTTAGTCTTTTTGTTAATGATGGAAAAGTAATTTGTTTATTAAATTTGAAGATGATATGAAGCTTGGTTGACCATAAGTCTATTAGAGGATGGTACTAGAATTTTAAATATTCTTTACAAATTGGAGAAATAGACTGAAAATAAATTGATTAAATGAAGAAAAATGCAATGTATTGGACTGAAACAGGAATACTGAAAAGCCTTGTATATATTGAACAACTCATGGATCATGGAATCATAGAATGATTCCTTGGAATCATTTGGTTGGAAGGGACCTCAAAGATCATCTAGTTCCAACCTCCCTGCCGTGGACAGGGCTGCCAATCACCAGCTCACCAGATCAAACTGCCCAGGAACCCATCCAGCCTGGCCTTGAACACAGCCAGGGATGGGGCATCCACAACTTCTCTGGGCAGCCTGTCCCAGCACCTCACCACTCTCTCAGTGAAGAATTTCTTCCTGACGTCCAACCTAAACCTCCCCTCTTTCAGTTTTAGCCCATTCCCCCTTGTCCTACCATTATCCACCTGTGTAAAAAGTCGGTCCCCCTCCTGCCTGTAAGCTCCTTTTAAATATTGGCCTTCCTGGCTGCAAGAGCGCACTGCCGGCTCATGGCCAGCTTTTCGTCTATCAGAACCTCCAAGTCCTTCTCCGCAGGGCTGCTCTCAAGGAGTTCTTCTCCTAATCTGTACACACACCTGGGATTGTCCCGACCCAATGGACCACCTTGCACTTGACTCTGTTGAACCTCAAAAAGGAGAAGGAAGTGACCCTGACATGATTCGAACACGCAGCCTTCTGATCTGGAGTCAGACGCGCTACCATTGCGCCACAAGGTCCTAAAATGTACAAGCAGCATTTCTTTTGAAAAGCAGTAGGGAATCATAAAGGATCACTAGCTTGTCATGAACCAGGAATTTTGCATCATTATGGACAATAAAAATATCCTGCAAGTTTGTGTGAACAATTGTACAGCATTAGGAAAAATACTCACACTCCACTCTGTTCTGTAGTGTCTTCTCCCAGAAACATGTCCCAGGCCATACAGCAGACTTGAGATGGATCTAGGTCAGTCGTGGAGCATGAAGGACTCTAGAATGAAAACAATCAAAGGTACAACACAAGCAAGTATTACAGGGAAGCATGAAGGAAATTATATCATTTAGCTGTAAGAATAAAGTTAAGGGAGCACACAATAACAGCTTTGTCATACAGAACTATTGCAGAAAGAATGGGGATTTTCTCCATGTCCCTGGTAGACAGGAAGAAGCAGTTGGCCCAAAAAGCAGGAAGAAAGATCATATGAAACAGATCTCCTGGGGAAGAGGTGAAACATCATCGAGAAGCATTAAGTAGCAGACCTAACATCAGGCATGCGATGTAAGTCTCATGCAATCCTCTCAACCTACTTTAACGCTATCCCCTAACCAGACAAAAAGATCTAAACAAAGCCAGTGCATTCCCTGTGAAAGGTTTTTCTGGGAACCAAAGGTGACAGAAGTTTATCAGCAGCCACTTGTCTCACGGTTTTTGTTTCTCTCTGTTAGAGAGAAAGATGTTTTCCAGCCCAAAGAACAGTTACTGCTCACAGTGACTGCTGCCATCGCCCATTCCTTCCCACTTGCTCATGACGGCATCTAAGGTCTTGTGGGAGTCTCACCTCTCAGGGAGGGAGAGCTACAGCCCAGATGCAGCTATTGAATTTCTGAGGCTACTTATTTGATCCTTCCCTGTACCCGTGTGATGTTGTTGTGGGTGGTTGTGGTCACAGTGGGAGAGTGTTTTCCGCATAGCAGGGGCTGTGTCCTGAAAGCTCCATGTTGGATGGAGAAGCAGTGGAGCTGGGGCTGTGAGGTTCCAGCTCTCCCAGGAAGGCACCGCCGATGCTGGTTTGTTCCTGTCTGGGCTAGCTTCTTACCTTTGCAGACAACTCTAATTTGCGGGCTCAGCAGAAGGGGAGCAGTTTCCTATTATCGTGTTCTTGTTGCTTCTGGAATTTTAAGTGAACTACATAACAGAATCTTCTGCTTTCTTAAGCATTTTCTTCTCCTTTCTTTAATCATACTGAGACTTCCTGTGAATGCTGTGAGCTGTAATTATCATCTGCAGATCAGTGGGTTTGCTAAGCTGTTTCTTAAAGGGATCTTTTTTTTTTTTTCTGTGAATTTCAGATGACCAAGAACAAAATTATAATCACCTGATACTAAACAGTGCCACCCAGACACCTACACATGGTAAGAGAAAACAGAGCAAAATTACACACGTTGTAACTTTCCTCTGCCAGCCAGTAACATTTACTGGTATCAAAGTATGTTTAATGGTAATAAAATGGTTCCTATGGCAATGGTGCATGACTGATGGATTCCATTGACATTAAACATAGGACCATATTTTTTATTAGTGCACACAGTTAAATATGGCCCAATATTTTGTAACTTCAATTATTATCAACCTTGTGTTTCCCCTTGTCGAGTTGCTCCTTTCTCACTTCCACATCAGCAAAGGGCTGTCAGATTTAACCACACAAAAGTGGTTAACCACAAGTTAAAAGTGTTAACCACAAGTTAAAAGTGTTTAACCACACAAAACAGTAAAAATGATAACCAAAAAAGGTCCATCATGTCAGCCAAGCCACTCAACTCACAGTGCTGCTAGTCCTTATTTTTAGGGTAGGTTAGAAGAACAGTGAACTTGAGGTAAAAGGCTCTTAAGTTGACATGGTTTTGGCTTTACAATACATGGCAAGAGTGTGGGTTCACTGCTAACTCCAAGCATGGGTCTGGCTGTGATAATATATTTGAATCCCCTGATTCACTGCACAGTGACCCTTGAGATTCTTGTAGTAAGGATAATGAAGAGAACTAGGACTCCCCCTGCCCGCTTTTCATAACCAGAGATGCCTCTTACATTTCTGGTGTTTGCTTTCCCACACCCTCCCAGATCCTGTATTTTACTGTGGAAATGTGGACATTTCCCTGCCCCTAGGCACTTATGAAACCCAGCAAATGTGCCTGGGTGTCACTACACCCGCAGTGAGGTGGACCAACACTGACCTACCCTCGTGGCCTCAGAAGTGACACCTCAGGAGATGTCTGGGGCAGCCTACCTCCACCATACATCCTGCTCCTCCAGAGCTTCCCTTGGTTTGGTCTTCAGCACAAACAGTTTCATATCTGCTAACCCCCCTTCTGACACCGCTCTTGCTGAGCTCTGTAAGACCCAGTTTTCATGTCTTACCTCTATATATGCGGTTCAACATATTTACTGACACATTTCTACCCATGTCCCTGTCCTCTTGACCTAGTAAACTTATGGATGCCCTTCATCACCCCTCAGACATTTTCAAGAGTTCAGCTGCTCTTCAGAGATACTCCTTCCTTGTCCACCTAGTTTCCACTGGAAATATCCCAGCCTGGAGATATGCCTCTGCATCCCCCATGGCCAGAAACCCTGCCCCTCTCCACTCAGCCCTGTTCCTCCAGCCCTTCTGCCTCCTCTGCCTTAGCTCCTTCCTAGCTTTGATTTCTTTGCCCCAAGATGGGCAGTCATGTGTGGGCAGCACGTCCCTCCCTGCAGCAATTACAGCCCACCCAGTCAAACCGCCTGCAGCTTCCTGGCTCCATGCAAACCTGAACCAGCTGTTGGTTCCCTGCCTCTGTGCAATCAGTCTGGCCTCTGAATGCACTCCAGTCCATTGTGCTTTCTTCCCTCTTCACCTGCTGCCTTGACTTGGTCTCCTCCTTGTGTTTCCCCGCACCCTTTGAATGTGAGATATTCCTCCAGCACGCGCAGCTGGAACCTCCCCTCTGCTGAGGAACCAGTAAGTGATGAGTAGATCTCATCCTAATATATATTGGTTCTCTCTTCATGTAGTTCTAAGTTGCTGTGTTTGTTACTCCTCCCATTCTGATGTTTGTTTTTAACTCATCTTGACAAATATTCTGGAGCTGATTTATTGCGAAGATTGTGTGTGTTGTGTCAGAACTTCCACACTTTGCTGTAAAAAAATGACGGAGAATAATTTGCCCTTGTAAAGTCTTCTCCAAGCATTGGTATTTCCCCTTCCTACAGGGTGCATCAAGCTGCTGCTCACCCTGCAAGCTACTTTCAGTTGTAAGAATAAATTATTTTTTTTTTCCGTCCCCAAAAGAACACAGAACCTGGCAATAACATAGGAGTATTTATTGAATACAAATTTTCAGCCTCAAACACCCTCCAAACCACCTTTTTTTTTTTTTTTTTTTTTTTTTGACGATGTTTTACTTTCATAAGAACAGTAATAGGATTGGAATTGTATTGCCTGCTCTCTGTCTCCTACTATGTGTTGTTCACATCCACAACATGCTGGGATCCCAGACCAGCCCCAGCAGGCCCAGGTGAGCCCAGTTTACCTGCGTCTGTGGGCAGAAGTTTTAATGTAGTTCCTTCACTAGATCCCTGTTGCATTCAATAGTTCAAAGTAACAACATGTGCTAAAACAATTAAACTTCCCTCTGGAACTGACAGATACCTTTCTTTTTTGTTTGCTTGAGAGACAAAATCAAAACAGACATCTTCATGATCTTGGATTGAAACTTTTGCTTTTATTCTTCACTAGTGCATCTTAAGAGTTTTGTCACACAAAGCAACGCGGATGATCTGCCTACAAAGAACTGTATGATTCAGAGTTGTATTTTGTTCCTAAGTTATCTATGTGGTCATGGACACTCTCATTTATGATACAAGTGTGTGCTGCAATGGGCAAGTTTAAAGAGATATTTGGACTTTTCAAATAAGGGATCAAAAGAGCATTCAATACTCATAATTTATTGCTGAAATTCTGATAGTTCAGCAAAGCCACAGGTTTAATTTAATTCTCTTCCTGGGTAGGACATGGCATCCATTTTTCTGTGTGATTATGCAGATTTGTAGGTGGACGTGAGCCGTCTTTCTGAGCACTGTGTTCATGAGCTCTGTCCCTACCTCTCACACCCACTGCACAGTGACACCTCCTGCAAGGAGCAGAAGGGAAAGAAGCCAGTGCAAGGCTGAGGACATGCCTTGCTTCACACATGGCCCAGGTCCACTCTCAGCTGAAGTCAAACAGGCAGAGAAGAGTTCTTCTGCTACCAGCACAGTGCAGGCAGGGCAGCAAATGTCGGTGACATGCCACTAAACAAGCAACACAGTTAGCATAGAAAGTCACTTCAGCCCGAGCAGCCAGAAAATCCCCCCTGTGTCTGGAGGACTCCCCACAGCCTCCCCAGGGGCCGCCTCACTCAACAAGGATGCACTTGACCCAGTTTATATGAAGGGGAGAGTGAGTTGTTGCAAGCTGGAGTATGTCTGTAAGGACAAAAGTTCAGATGCTCTGAGCTGGGGATCTCTCTCCCACCTCCCACCATCATTCCTTACTTTTCCCTCTTATTCCCATCACAATGACTCTCCAAACTCATATAACCCTGGGAATAAACAGAGGAGGCTATCCAGGGCTCTGCAAGGGACCTCCTCACCTAGGAAGCATGACAGCCAAGCCCCCTATGCTCTCCTTTCCCCACGCTGTGCTAGTTAGTCCTTTGTGAATGTAGAGCAAATGGCATCAGACCATCAGTTTCCCCAAAGGTTCTGGGAATCGTAACAGGATCTGAGCATGCCAGAGTGACCCAGAGGTGCTGTAGCACTGGAGCAGCCACTCCAGCAAACAGCCTTTTGGAAGCAGCCCACTGTGCCCTCCTTGACAGCACAGTCTTTGTTCAGCTGCGGCTGTATGAGGATGGTGAACACCTGCTTCCATGGGCTGGTATCATCTGGTGGCCTACATCCTGCAGCCTGCAGATGCCACTGTGATGAGCACTCTGTGAATGCAGGCAATGTCTATCAGCACCACATCCAAGCAGTCCCTTTTATTACTGTGGCAAGTCTTTTTCCTGTAAAGAAACAAACTGAAGGATGATAAAGTCAAGCCATGACCACAAGGATCAAGAGAAAAATAAAAAAGCAGATTGGACTTGAGGTACATGAGCTGTTCAGGTTCAACATCATGTTCCCAGAGTTAAGACCCCAAGACCCTCTGTTTTAACACGGCCTGGGTTGCAGCACGCGGTTTCTCAGTGCCAGGGTAATGCCCATCATGGTCATGCAGCCATGAGATCAGTGGTGTGATCACACTGAATTCTGATGCAGGAAGGAATAATTGCTAATTAATTACGAGATCATGTATAACCTGTTCTGTCAGGCTGCTATCATTTAATTAGCCTAGTGCTGTTAGCACAGCCAGGGCAGGATGAGAAAGAAGTCTCCCTTTTACAGCTGCCTGGCTGGCCCAAAGGGTTTGTCCTGTGGTGGGGAACAGGACATGCTGGGAAGGATGATTCCCAG
Organism: Alectura lathami; assembly: GCA_013399715.1. Lineage (NCBI taxonomy): Eukaryota > Metazoa > Chordata > Aves > Galliformes > Megapodiidae > Alectura > Alectura lathami. The sequence goes on from VXAV01003179.1 coordinate 26,507, forward strand.
TGAAGATCAACAGCAACGACCTCAGGGTCTGCCAGCACAAGGTCTGCGACACCAGGGTTTCATCCCTCCTGCTGCTGAGGGCCCTGAACTCGCCTGCATGTCTCCCAGTGTCCCACCTCTGGAAGAAGGCTGTTGATTTTCATGTGGTGTCGGTCTGTGCATGTACCTAGTTCACTCCTAGGGCACTGAATGTCCTCTTACAGAGGTGTCTACAGTCCTGGAGAAACCTCCGCCTAAATTCTGCTTTCAGAAACATTCTCCAGACCTCAGTTCCACCGAAGTCCCAAGTCTGATCTTGGTTTCCTTAGAGCTAGACTTTAGTTTACATCAGCTACAGATTTTAGCTCCAAATGAAAAATTCTACAATTGTTTTCTAAATGCAGGGATTTTGTACGTAAAAGGTGAATGTCAGTGCTCAAATACTTGATTCTATGTACAACTGGATTTTTCATGTGAAATAGAAATACACTTTTTATTTATGTTCTTTAGCTACTCAGTCTTTATAAAAAAAATAGCACATACAAAATGTTGTCTTATAAAAACCTTAAAGTATGAAAAAAAAAAGAAGCTAAAAGTACAGAACTGAGGCAGTAACAAATACATGTTGACTGCCTGGGTTCAGTTTCTATAAGCTCATTACTTTATTTTTTACTCTTACTTTAGTTTAATCTCTTTATATCTAGTGGATATTTAATTATGCTAAACCACTAAAAGTCTTGTATAAACGTTTTTTATTTCTATATAAACAACAAGGAAATTGCTAAATAATATAGTTAGTAGGGAAGTTCATATCATAATTTCTGTGTTAGTTCATTTCATCTGATAATCATCTCAAAAAAATATTTGGTAAAACACCGTAAGGAGCAAATGGCTTCACTTCAGATTTTTAATTTGGTCAGGAGTTTTTCCATGGATGATGTCTGGGTTTGCTCTGATGGAGGTAAACTCAATTTTATAGCAATACCCATTCCAATGTACTCATGAATGTATGTGTGCACCTTTTTCTATGTCCTTTCCTTCCTTCCTTCCTTCCTTCCTTTCTCTTTCCTTCCTCTTTCCTTCCTTTCTTCCTTCTTTCCTTTTCTTCCTTCATTCATTTTCTTTCTTCCTTTCTTTCTTCCTTCATTTTCTTCATTTCAAATATTCAGGGCATCTTTCTTCCCACACAGTAACAGGACTTTGGGGGATATATTGCTAAAACAATTCTTGCATCAATTTTCTAACATCAGACCACAAACTTCAATGTGGGACAATCCCAGAGGATATGAAAATGATTCCCTATACTGTCACATCTCCTGCAGCAATTTGTTAAGAGTTCTGTGCCTATTGTGTTTTAGACACTGTTTACAAAATCATAACAATTAAGGACTGTTCCAATTAGATTTATCCCCAAAAGAAATATATGCAAGGAAATTAGAAGATAATCAGGTCTCTGGAATACAACCTACAGAACAGGCAGACGCGGTATGTACACTGCTCTTTCTGCAGAGCAGCAGGGCTTTAATGAAAGTGGGAAGAGAGATGAGCCAGGTGATCAGGGAGGGCCAGACAACATAGCGCCAGCCTTCTGATGCACACAAATCATCACATGTGGTGGGGGTATCGGTGGCAATCAATGATTCAAGCACCTTGTGCACGGTCTTTGCAAATCAAATTACAGAGGCTGGTGTATTGCAACACAGCTCCAGCTATGCAAGCACAAGGGCAGGTTGGATCGAAGTTTTTAGAGAATCAGGATTGTCATGTACCTGTCCTGTCCTGAAAATGCACTAGTGATGTCGGAATGTCCTACACCCTCTGTGCACGGGATGTATTTTTTTTGCTGGGGTGATGGGTGCACCTCAGGGATGCAACCAGCCCCTGATAATGTGTGCTGAGCTCCTGGGACAGAGCACAGAAGGAGGACTTCGATGGCAACTGCCTTCAGCATTGAAGCAACAGGTCTTTCCTTTTAAAACTAAATACTTTGTGTGTTCAGACAAAGGAACCACTGTTTTCATGGTCTTGATATGGAGGGGCTGAGCACAGAGGCTTCAGCTTGCAGATGGAGGCTGTTATGACACCCTTGGCATAGCCCCCATGTCACAGCACCCAGCTGTGCTCTGTCTGCACTCTCCTCTGTGGGAGGAACCTGAGAAGCTGCTCCTTGTGACAGCACAGCTGACAAGTGAAGGGCCACACGAGCTGAAAAGCTCTGACACTCACCTCAGGTTCTTCATGCAGAAGCAGAAGACCTCAAACCATGAGCAACTCCGTTTGTCCCAAGTGGATGTGAGACTGGTGAAAAGACCAAAGGTTCTGAAGGCAAGATCACAGCATCACAAAAACCACAGCGTGTACAATGGCTGAGACCAGTGGTTCTTTGCCATTTGCATGCAAGGTGTGCTGTTGGTTTGGAGCTCTCTGTGGCTCAGCCCCAAGGCCGTGGTGCTTCCTGCACCTCCAGCTGTCTGGGACTTGTTCCTCACCCAGTCCCAAAGGGCTGAGAGCAGAGAGCCCCAGTTAGCCCACCCGGGATGGATGGTTTGTGTCTCTCAGTGGCCGGAGACAATATCAACCTGCTGGCCTTGCTGACTGCTGCCAGGACCAAACCTGCTGATGCCTTTGAGACAGCTTCCCCTCCCTGCAATTTGTAAGCTTTGAGCTGGAGGCACTTGCAGAGGTGGAAGGAGTTAACTGGCTGATGTTGTCCAACTGCATGGTATCAAATTCAGCAGAAATGGGTCCTGGACCCGCCTGTGCACCTTCCTATGTGCTGGCTGCTCTAGAGCCAGAGTCATGAGTTGTTTTCTGCATCCCCACGAAAAAGCAACCATCCCAAGGAGAAATGGATTTATCTTTTGCTGTGATTGCGGAGTGCAGCAGTACTTTCTGAAGTTTGCCCTGTGGTTTTAACTGGTAACATTTGTCCTCTCACCCCGTGTTGCGGTGTAGAACTGAGTTATGACCGTTATAACGGTTAAGCACAGTGTGCTCCGAAGCATCTTCATGTCAATACTGATATGATTCAGGCATATTAGTATGCTGTGTGCATGGATTGTAAGCCACAAGGGCATCATCTTGCGATGTGCAGGTGTAGCTCACCCTCTTTTCTTCTTGTCCCTTCAGTACTAAGCAATGAGCCCTGAAAGACCTACTACAAAATTCATCCTGATAGGGAGAGGTGGTGTACTTTCCACAAACTGAATTTAAAATCCCACATCTCTAGCTCCTATAAACGAGGGCAGCTACTCACTGGAGAACTGCTGGTTTACACCACAGAGGATCTGAGCGGGAGATGTTTGAAGTTGTCTGAGATTCTTTGTGAGAGATGTAAAAGACAGTGTAATAACAGTGTTTATAGCATGAAAAAAAAAAAAAAAAAAAAAAAAGAAGTGTGAAAACACAGATAGTTCTCCCCTGAAAAATCTGAAGATACACGTTGTAAATTTTAATTCCAGTGTGTGAACAAGAGTTATGTGCATGTTGTAGCAGGATGTCATTCCCAGGATGGCTCAAGCAGTGCTAAGTCTTGGCACAGGAGGCCCCCAAACGTCGTCAGCCACTACCAGATTTTCCTGAGGAATGTGTCCCTTTGCAAGAGTGTGCATCAGGATGAGAGAAGACTTTGTGTCTGAGCCTTCAAATGGCTGAGCAGAAGGCAGTGCTGGGGAAGCAGTGTGTGCTTTGACAGAGGGCTGGATCTATGATGAGCTGAAGCTGAGCAGCAGAAGGCTTGGTTGTATCAGCTTCTTCTAGGTGACATTGTTTGCTTTCTCTGGGTGAATGTTTTAAAAGGCATCTGTTGAAATATGTTGCAAAATTCACACAACATATGTGCAGACTCATATGCAAATATGGAGCACATCCTTTTTGCCACTTGAGCTTTGTTTAAAACTTTGCTATAAATTCACTTTTTTTTTTTTGGTCTTGGTTATCATCTGCTCCTCTCCTCATACATTAAAGGTTCTGTGCCTCATGTAAACACACTGTGAAACAGGAACTGCCATGAAGAAACAAGCCACTTTGCAGAGACCTTAGGTCTGGTCTCCACAACACAAGCTTCCAGCTTTAAAAATCCTGAGACTGCTTCTCAGCCCTTTGCTTGCAGAGAGTTTGCAGAATGTTGAAAGTGGAACAAGGCTTTCCCTCAAATGAGAGTGATTTTCTTTCCTTCATAGATTAAAAAGCCACTGGGTGTATGCATAAAGCAGCGGAGTGAATCCATGGCTTCTACGCAGAGGCCAGTGCAACTGCAGTTCCCAGTGCAAGGAGGGAAGTGCTGCAGCCCCATGAAATCCATGTGGGTGGCTCCAGGCTGCCACCTTCTCAAGTTTTTGTGCAATACTTTGGTCTAAATGGTGCAGGGGCTGCACCATGAGGCTGGCCCAAGAGTCCACTTGTTCTCATACATACAACAGGGCTTCCACCTTCTCGGCAGTTCTGGCCCATGGAGAAGAAATGCACTGCTCTCACTTGGCAGGTTTTCAAGAAGAGATATTGGAGTTTCAAACGATAAATCTTTGTCCACGAAGATGCCTGCTCCCTTCCTGACCTTGCGGTGCCAACGGCGTGCAGCCTTGCATGTTTGGCAGTGCTGTCCCATGCCACCAGCCCCAACTGTGGCTGCAGCAATGCAGCACTCCGTCAGTGGCACCATGAAACCGCTGGTGCTCAGCAGGAGAAGAAATACTGCAAGGCTGAGCCCTCTCCTGCTGAATTAATCAGAGACACTTTTGGAATTTTAAGATGTTGCATTGCCTGTAAAAAGGAGTCATTGTTTTTGATGCTATGGCAAAGAGAATTTAGAAACCAGGAGGAATGGGACTGCTGGGTGACGTTCCCATCTCTGTAGTGTGTGCTACGCTCTGGGTGTGCTGGGTGAGCTTCATTTTCCACCACAACACAATAGCTTTGCAAATTGTGCCCAGAAAGCATGTGTCAAAGAGGCATAAGCTGGCATGTGGCTGCAGGATGGAGGTGAGGCCAATGTAGGCTAATGCTGACTTTCAAATGCAATGTCCAGCAAGAGGACATTGTTCATTCTCCAGTGGGCATCTTCCAGTGCCCAGAATGTAGAGCTGAACTGGAATGAGTGGGGATGAGCGGAGAACAGAGCAGTGTGCAACCTCAGCTGCCTTGCAGGAAGTGGAGAGATCTTTTTATTTACATCTTGTTAATTAATTAAGTCTAGCACCTTCCATAGGAGCCAAAAAACCAGAAATGAAAAGTGAGACCAGGGAAAGATGTGACTCAAATACATTGCAGGAGCGAAGAGCTGCTGCTGAACTGGTCCCAGAATTTAAATTGCAAGAGAGGTTTCTCCTTACTAGGGCCTCTCAGTTCTCTTATATTGCCCTCAAATTACATTTTGTGAAAGACATCTGAAGTTATCTTTGGTGATTTCAGTTTATCCCTTATTTTGTTGAATGATAGGTGGTAGGATTTCAAGGTGACTTCTAATTTGATGGTCTGTTCCTGACTGACTGGGTGGAAAAAGCTGTAAGAAGATGCAGTGATTCTGCACCAGCCCATCAGATAAATGTGTGGCACTTAATTTCACACACTTCATGCAAGCAGTCAATTAATGCTCCTGCTTTGGCACTGAACACCAGCTCCATATATAAGACTGGGCTTATTTAAGCTTGTCCAAACCTCCATGCAAAATGGAGATTAGATACAGGTTCTGGCTGAAAAATTTGCAAAGAGATGTTACCCCAGGGTCCTTGCCACACAAGCACAAAGAGGAGTGGGGATATAGTTTCAATGCTGATACAGTCTCTGTTTACTGGATAATATCTAATCAATTGTTTCCACCTCCCTGATGAATGTGATGCACTTCCTAATCCTGCAGTCAGTCTATTAGACATGGATTGAAGTCATCAGCAGGAAAATAATGCTCTCAGAGAGGTGATACATTAGCTATATGCTCACTTGGGGTTATGTTCTTTTTGCCAGGCAATAACTGTTCCAGCAGTGTAGAGACGTACTTAACCAATAGGGAAGAAGCCTTTATTAACCAAGATGGTTTTTGCATTGTGAAGATGAAATTTTCACCTTTGCTAAATTCTGTGAGAAAGTGCCTCATAATTTCTCAGAACTGGGATCAAAACGATGCTCTGGCAGGGACTGGGCTTTTCCCTTTCTGCAAGGTGGCTGACACTGACCATCAGTTATTGAGCCCAGAGGAGAGCATGCATGTGCCTGCTGAAAAGTGCTGTGTGGCTGCAGCCCTGTTCCCAGCCGATCCATCTCCTTCCCCTCACCTTGCTGTGCTCCCCATGCAGGACAGGGTGCCCCATGCTGGGTCAGGCCATGGATCAAGGAGGGCAGAAGCTGCTCCTCTACTTGCATTCAGAGCCCAGAGGAAGAGAGTGCCAATATGATGTATTCTGCAGGAGGCATCCTCACAAGGAAGCCCATGGGGCAGAAAAGTCCATGGAGCCAGCGGCAATAGGGGCAGGAACAATGAGGTTTGGCTTTGTTTGACGTGGTGGCTGTCAGACTTTGGGGAAACTGTGAGCAGCCTTCTGCAGGAAGAGAGAACTGTCAGCCTCTCCTCGACTGAGAAACATGAGCAGTGCAAGGGGTAGGGGGTGGAAGTTTTAAAATACCTCACAGAAGTCCCAGTGGGAGGAAGGTTGCGGAGGCAGCTCTGCCTCCCCACATATGGGCACGCATGGGAACTGCAGCAACAGAGAACACCAAGGAAGTCTGCGAAATGTGAGTGCTCTGAGAAGATGTCCTGCTCTCTAATACAAGCAGGACTCCATGCAGAACCCACACAGCAGGGGAAGAGATTGGCTGACTGAAACAGCTGAATTTGTGAATCAAGTCTAGAAAATATCTCTGCTCTTCTTTGGTACTTCTCATTTTAAAATTTTCTGGGAGATGAGGGAAGCTGGAAAATGTTTGGACACTACACAAAGCCAGCACATTTGTTAAGGTGAAATTCCACTTTGGGGTAGGAGCCTTGATTTATTTCACACCAGTCCATAGACCAGGGGAGCTAAGAGGGTCTAAAGGCACATGAGTGAGAACTGAGCACATGTTGCATTGCTCTTCGTGAGCAGCCTTTGGAAGGGTGCAAGGCAGGAAGATGTGAACCCAAGACTTGGACATTCTGCCGCTCCTCAGCTGCTTCACAACATTTTGCCATCTGATTTCCTCATCAGAGCAAAATACAAGTGGCCACCTCCTTGGTCTTTTCACACAGCTAATGCAATCCCATCACTGCTGCAAGCACCCGCAGAGCCCCTTTTCACGACCCTGCAGCCTGCTCTAGCTCTGCTCCCAACAGTTGCAACTCTTGCTATTTTTAATGCTCTGAAGTCTGCCTATTTTAATATTTGAGCACTTGGTAGTTATAAATGCTGTGATTCAACTGACCTCTGTCCCTCAGCTGAGCTGATGAAAGACCATTTTCCACCCAGCTTGCAGCAAAGGGAAGTGATTTCAGTTACGACGCAAACTCTGCAGATTGCCTGGACTTGAATTTAACATCCCAGCTGAGTGCTAATCGTTATTGACAGTGCCCTCAGCATCAGCATCCTGACAGAGGGCATTTTGACACTGTCTGGGCACTCACTCAGTGACCAGCAAAGTGCAAGTAAGCACACAGCATCCTCCAGCCCTGCTTTTCTGCCTCAGAAACCTCTCCAAGCCTTGCCTCATCTTCTGACTGCACCCAGGTGTGCACTGCAGAGCTCCACTCCACACTTTGCCACGTGCAGAGGCTGCACAGCCATCCCTAGAGCCCACCATGTGGCCACGGGCTGGGCTTTGTGTGGAGCTTCCAGTGTCAGAGCACTGACCAGAAATCAGGCATGGTGAGAGAGCTATTTGATTGGGGTCACTAGTTGAAGCGACCCCATGGACACATTTCCATGGCTGCGATGATGGGAAATGCATAGCTTGCAGGGGTGAAGGTAGGTGACGGTGCGTGAACTTGTGCAGGATGCAATGGGGCGAATTCACCACACCATGATGCAGCCCCCCATGGTAAGCAAGGTGATTCTCAGTCCGCCAGACCCCTGGGAGTAGGGCTGGTCTGTCTGGGGGCTTTCAAGGCAGCAGTTTGCCTCTCTCCATGATTGCTGTGGGTAAGGAAACAAAGCCACAGAATCCATTTCTTACTGACCTGCTGGAGCCAGTTTATGTCTGAGAGTCTGTCACTGAGGCTGGCTCAGATCTAGCTCTTCTCCTGAGCCAGGGCTGTGGAAACAGCTCGCCCATCTCAGCTTGTTTTGGTGCATGCTGTGGACATGTCTTTTTTTTTTTTTCTTGCAGACAAGCCACGTATGAATAACATCCTTACTTCTGCCACCGAACCTTATGATCTGTCCTTCTCCCGGTCCTTCCAGAACCTCTCTCACCTCCCACCATCTTACGAGTCTGCCGTCAAGACAAACCCAAGTAAATATTCTTCTCTGAAGAGACTAAGTAGGTGTCAGCTCATTTCATTTCGTTTGTATCTCATTTGCTTCTAAGCCACAGTGGGCACAACTTTAAGGCAATAATTGTTGTACTCCCCAAGTTGGCATCTCTGGTAATGATTCTCCTGGCTGTCGCTTCCCATCAAGGAAGAGCAGAGAGAAAGAGTCACTTCATTACTGTGAGAGCACATGTGGTTGTTTGCTTACTGACCTCCATGTGTGCTGCCTCCCACTGTCCCGCCTTGTGCCTGCTCCTGATGGAGTCAGCTGAGAATCCCTTGTCTTTCTGCCGGAGCTGAGATCCAAGCTGGCTGCTCAGATCAGCCGAGCTCCCCTCAGCAAACCTGGGGCAGACACCTCTCCATCTGCAGGAGCAGCTGGAATCAGCTGACAAGCCCAGGCTAATGAAAAGCTGCTGAAATGGCTGGGAGCATCCATTTCAGTAGGAGCGCATCTGCCTGTCCTTAGTAGTTGTTGCAATCCACCGTGTTTCATGGTCTGGACTCAGCACTGACCTGCACGTGGTCTATGGTGCTTTGCTGATTTCTTGGTGTGTTGCTCTCTGACCTGGTCACACTAGTTAGGATCTATTTGTTCTTGCTGTCTCATGTACTGTGTTGTTCTGCCAAATTTTCTGTAATGCTCCAGCACATCACTGTTGCTGGTGGTGAATATTCACATGGAAATCTCTTCAGCTTTGGTGGGATTTTGAAATAAGTGATGTTTGCGATGAAAAATGTTCTCTCTTGACTGAGATTTTCACACTGCCTTATTTAGGAAAATAACTTAGGGTTCTATACTTGCAATAGCTTCACTGAAGGCAGGTGTGGATGAAGAGAAGGTCCTATTTCCTTAGTCTGTATAAAATCTGCATTCCCAGTTTAGCCTGCTAAGAGAGACACACAAAATTAGGTGTAAGAGAAGACCTTGGACTGTCCATGACATATCCCCATGTGGAGGATTTTCCAGAAGAGAAAAAACAATGGAAATGTAGCACATAAAAATCTCAGCCCACTCCTTGGCACTTCTATGTGGGGCTTAAATACATGTTTAACATCTAGGCAAGCATATCTGACATGCTAAAAAGTAAGCATGTACTTAACCATGTTGCAGAACAGAGATAAGGTATTTAGGGATTGGATCCTGCCATGAACATGACTTTTGCTTCCTGATAACATTCAGAGCTCACTCGCCTAACTATAAGCATCTTCGCCTCCCTGCATCACAGCAATTAGCTGTCCATGGTCTTGAGCAGCTTTGATGATACTGTCCAATACTCAGAAACCCTTGAAATCATGACACTGAAATATTGCTGCTTTAAAATGTCCCCACTTCAAGGTGATGATTTATTTTCATTCCTCAGATAAAACAGTGTAAAAACGTATGCATTAGATAGCCTCCAAATCATTCTTTCATTTGTAATTGATTTGTAATGCTTGGGATTACCTGGGATAAATACTTGCAGTTCAGAGGCTGGGAGATCTCTGTCTTGACATCATTGGGAACAGGGTAGGGTAGCACCGACCAGAAACTGCACCAATGACTGCTCTTGTGCTGAAGGGGTGGCAGGACCTCTTCCAGACTGTGATTCATCTATTGCTGTATCTGTGCATAGGTGCTCATTGAGATCTCCTTGAGCGTCACATTAAGGATACTGATGTATCTCACTGAAACATTAAAAGAAAAAAAAAAAAAAAATGCTAACTGAAACTCCCACACCTTCCACAGCCAACATCTGGAAAAGTATGACAGATTTGAACACTACCCTCTGTCCACTCCTGCAGTTCTTACCTGACTCACATCCCATATAAACCCACCCAAACCAAGCAATGCCATCCATGCACTGGTCATTACCCAGCCAACTGTCTGACCCATAGGGTCTCAAAAAATTTGTTTTGCAGTTAAAGAAAGGACTGGTTCCTACGTGCCCAACCTGCCCCTCAGCACACCACAGAAGGGAGTACGTATTGACTTTCTGCACCGTTTCCTAGACATTTGTCTAAAAAGACAGAAATTGGATTGTGTTAAGAAGCTAACCTCAAATGCCTTCAAGAATGTGCTGAGCAGAATCAGCCTTCCTCTCCTGAGCCATTCCTGTCCCTCTGGGCAGTTAGTGTTCCTGTTCCTATTCAGAGGATACCCAGATGGGGACAGGGACATGAGAATATGAGAGTCCATCTCTGCCCATGGGCTCTGGAAGATACCTGGCGTTCATTCGCCCCCTTACCTTTTCAGCAGCATCAGCCCTACAAGGAAATCCTTGCATCCTGCAGGGGAAACACCAGCTATTTGCCCATCACTGGCAGGTGTAGATATAGCTGTCACCTTTGCAAGGGACCATTTCATCCCCTTGCAAAGCACATGATAAATTCCAAACTACCTCACATTGTGTTTTTGGGTAACTAAATAAGTAGTTTCAGCGCTAGAAGTGCTAGCAGTGGGTTTGCATATACTTGGCACCTCTGCCGTCATGGAATCACACTCTTATAGCTTGCCTCCAGAGCCAAAGGAAAACAGGAACCCAGACCTTTTCTTCTAAAACACAGCTATATAATTTTCCTATTCCATGTGAAGGAGCTAAAGACAACAGAAAATCAGGGCCGGGGCAGAGGGGAAAGCTTGGCTTTGCAAACTAATTATCGTATTTTGATTTTTCATATTTAACATTACTTGTTTCTAATGAACTCCCTGCCATAATTTAAAAAAAAAATGTTATAACAAGCTCATTAACAAATACAATATTTCTCCTCAAGTTAAACAAAAGGCATTAGACACTTTTTAAATCTGCACTTCAGCTAATTGTCTGGGTTTCTTCAGGCTTGCCAGATAGCTAAAGGTCACTTGTTATCACGAGTAGTGAAAGACAATTTCTGCCCAAGAACTGAATAACCAAGGCTTCTCCAAGAAGAAATATTATTTACTATCTCCTTGCTAAAGATAAGGAACCAGAGCTCAGCGATAGTGTGGTCAGATCCACCTCACCCTACCTTAGCCATCCAGCAATCAGGCATCTTGTCTCTTTCATCCAGGCATCCCTGTAACCAGTGACAAAGGGCAGTTGTCTCCACACGATGAAGGTGCCAGTCTTTCATTGGCTCTGGCAAGCTACCTCACCCACTGCTGGATAACAAGCCAAATTTTTGATGCCAACAGCTTAATGAAGTGTTAACTCTAAGAGAGTCCTCTAAGTGACTTGTGCCGCGAGGAAGCAATGAGCTACACCTGCTGCCTGCATTGGTGCCTCTGTGGGGAATGAGCCCAGCCCACAGAGGGGAGCTGCTTGCTGCTGGGTTTGCAGGGCAGGAACCCACCTCTGCTGGCATTTGAGTGAGAAAGCAGCAAGCACCATGGCTTCTTCTGCTTCCAGAGCAAAAGTCTGAAAATGTCCAGGCCTTTTACAGAGCACTAGGAAGCAGGCTGCTGGCCATATACAAGCCAGCCAGAACAGAGTGCTGTCCAGACAGTGAGCTTTCTGTTTCCGTGGCTGTTTACCTGCCTGTCTCGTGCCTCAATGCACAGACACCTGGAGACCTGACAGGGGTTGCTACCTGTGCAGCCAGGTAGGAGGATGCCCTACGCCAGCTTGGCCCTCCCAGCCCTGGTGGGCTTGTGCATGGGAAGAGCAGCAGTGGGCAGGGTGTGGGAACATGCAGCTGAGCAAGAGCAACCACACTAATTCTGCCCTGCCCAGCACCCCAGGGAACTGCTGCTTCCAGCTGAGTGGGAAAGGTCAGTCAGAAAGGAAGGTAATATTTTCATGCATATTAAAGCACTTGGTATTGGCTGAGGAATCATCACAAATGACTAGGCAGCTTGAAAATGTTAAAGCCAATTGACAGGGGAAAGACAAGGCCAAAGAGGGAATACCCTGGAATTACTGGGAAAGGAAAGCAGAGAAATTACCTTTAAGAAAAGCAAAGAAATTGCTATGATGATCATACATACAGAATATGTGCCTGTATTTTAATTATGCTAACTTACAGCCGTGGCTTTTCCATGTTCTTTTCTCAGAACCCCACCAATGTACCTCATATCTTTATAATTACAGCATCAGGGGAGCTGTGCTCTCCCTTACCACGATGGCTTTGCCTCACTTGTCTTAGGCTGAGGTGAGACATGAGGAAACACTCAGCTGGGGCTCTCCCTCCAAATGAGAGAAACAAAAATACTCCTGGGCAAATCAGCTTGTGCTAAAGCTAAGACAGATGGGCACTCAAACACCTCAAGTTTGGTGAGACCAGCCCTGCCAATGTTCCAGAAATTAACAAAGAGGAGAAGAAAGGGAAGGAAAAAAAAAAAGAAATAAATAAATTGTCCAGAAAAATGTTATTTCCCTTAATTCCACTTCTAAGCCTTTGAAAAACATGAGTGAAGCACCAGAAATATGAGCTTGGCTTAATAAATAAATAAATAAATCTCTACGAATCAATAGACCAGCGATTTCCTCCTGTCTGCTCATCATTTCTGGCCTTTAGAAATCCACTCAGGACACCTTTTTGAATTTTAAGCACATCCATGAGGGAGAAACCTATTAGACTGCAGTTTTATTTTGGCTAAAACTAAAAATGTCAGTTATCACATGACCATCAATAAAATGATAAGGGGTAGTAGTGTCAGCCCCTCATTATCCCTGTGAACTTGCTGATGCAATGAGGATGGAATGAGACAGATTTGAAAGTTTCAGGTCCTGGCAACATTTTGTTTTTAGCAGATGAACATGACCAGACATCAGCTGTTCCAGCATCCTGGTGAAGCACCTGGAGCCTTGAAGCTCAAAAGCCCGGAGCCATGTTTGTTTCACCATTCTTCCCTGGTGCAAAAACATCGCTGTAGAGCTTCCCCCTTGGCACAAAGGCACTCCCGATACAGAGCCTGGGCCTCCCATCAGGCCATGTTCTCCATCGCTGGCCCAGTAATGGTCAACTGACACATCTTCAGAGCCAGCAGCCTGTTAAAAGTCTGCCTTGTGCCTGCTTAAGGCAGCATGTTGTCGAGGGTTTGCTCTTTTGATTCCTTTGAGATGGGGATATGAATTTTGTCCACACCTGTGAATGTTCTTGGAATAGCTGTGCCAACATCTACGTGCATCTCTCAGCAGCAAAGGAGGAGGCAGCCTGTGTGAGCTTAGGAACAGCTTTAAAATGAAATCACGTCCCAGAATGGGTTAGCCACTGCCAGCAAAAGGCTGTGCAGACTTCTACACTGTTTAAAGAGATGGAAGATGGAAGGAAAGGGTATTTTTTTGCATTTCTAATTGGCAAAACTTTTTGGAGTGTAGACTGTGCTGCATTTTTTATCTAAATTAGCAAGGAGCAACTTTGAACCACTTTTAATCAGCTGATTCTACCACCTCACCAGCTGACTCAAACCACTGCAAACCTCATCTAAGCTGGTTTAGCTCCTGCTGGCAATTACCACAGCCAGGTGTGAGCATCCAAGCAGGTCTCCATTTGGGATGTTCTCAGCTTTAATTACATCTACTTAGAGTCACTTGGGCAAATCCAACAGCAGTTCTCTCATCCAGAGCAGAGGCCAAGTGCCAGAGTGCTAATTGCTCAGCTCCTGTTCTGCAACTGGCCTCACACATCATTATCAAGTCCATGCACACTAAGTGTGCGCAAGCCTATCCATGGCCACATGGTAGAATACAAATGTCTAACATCTCTGTGGCCATATCAGAATTCCCCAGTTCTTCTCAGTCTTCCTAAAAGGTGATTTTAAAGGCATGAGGGTTTGGTGCCAGGGGAGCTGCTGTCTGACGTTTGCAACAAGATTCTTCCAAGAAGCTTTTGGTTGCAGGAAAGACTCATTTCTACAATAAATACTGTGCTGAGCAAATCCCATCCATGGCAAGCACGCCAACAGAGGAGAGCTCTGGGTAATCCCCATACCCTGGCAGTGCTTAGGCTGTAAAGAAGAGCTCGGCAGCAGTGATGCTGCCAACAAGGCATGCATTTCAGCACACACACTCTCAGCTTATGCTTTTGGATGCTGAGACAGGAGGACCAACCATCCTCCTCACAGATCCACTTGGTTGTGTGGACTGCTTACAGGAACATGAGCAACAGCATCCACGGGGCATCAAAGAGAGCACCCAGCACATGGGAGAGGAGAGGAGGAAATCAGTGAGTGAAATCACCCAGCACAGGCTGCTTGCAGCACCCTGAGTTCTTCCTGAAGAGCTGAAGGCAGCAGTTTTAAATGTTCTCTTGTGAGCAAACTTCTGAGATGTTGTTAGCACCCAATCATAAGGTACGGGCATTTCCTCAGCTAACACTCTGCCTCATGGGACAGCCAGCCAATTCCTCAGTCAACCTGATGTGTGAGAACTGTAGATTTACACCTGTGCCAGAGTAAACAGACAATTTCCTCACCAAGTTTCTGCTTATCTACTAGATATGTTGAATGGCTACTTAGACTTCAAGCATTGGAGGACACAAGGACAGGCCCCACTGCCCCATCAGAGCCATGTCCCAGAACAGAGTGCTGTGCCACAAGAGGATTATCTGCTTCACTCACCCCATGATTGCCTGAACTGTCCTGAAGCAGAGCTTGGTGATTTTTACCACTTGAACTTCCCATCTTATATCACCTGCATCACTGGAATACTGGAGCTGAGAAAATCAAAGGCCTTCCTTTTTATTATCTTTATCATATTTGTCTTATAGAAAAAAGACTTCACAGAGGAATTTTATAGCAGGTCACAGGAGTTGGCTGTGGCATGTAGGAGATAATGCCCATCACCACTCAGCTCAAGATTGATGAAGAAAGTGCATCAAATATGCTTTTGTTCCCAACTCTGTGGTCCCTGTGCCAGGCTGTTCTCTCTGTAAGGTAGAGAATTTCACTTTGCCTTTGTAAGGGGAAGCCCTGCACACCAGGGGATGTTCTGTGGTTTTCTCCAAGGAGAGGAAGTCTGCATGCAACGTGTTTGGAATGAGTCTCACTCGGGGGTCTTCTGAAGCCACTGATGAGCCAGAAAGCGTGGGACACATCAAGAAAACATCTCAGGAAAGGAAACGGAGGAGAAAGGCACATACAGATTCTTAGTGTTGAGCATTAAACACGTCTCCATTCCCAGCGCATGGAGACCAGTGTTGGGTTCTTCCACTTAATGACACTGTATTTCTGGTAAGGGACGGGTGCTTCATGCTTTACACTGTGATTGTCCACAAGCTGCACTAGCTTTGAAGCCCAAAGACTGCTAAGCCTCCTTCCAGAAAGGTAGTCCTAGTCCCCCATCTTAAGAATATGAACATCAGAGAATTTTACCAGAAATCTGGGTTTTTGCTTTGTCTTCAAACCACAAGTTGGTAGAGTCAGGTCATTCCATCTGCTCTGGGATTAAAGTGGTGTGTTGGGATATATCTGCACCAGGTGGCATCCTCTCTGAGGCTGAGGCATTTGTTTGAAATCCAGAAAGAGGACGCTGTGTGTGTGCCTCTGTGTGCCAAGTTTCTGAGCAGCAAAAATATCATTTAAGACAGAGAAGAAGGAAACTGAGCAAGAAACTTTCCATGGGATAAACTTTACAGTATCAAACAAAGTGTCTGGAAAAACTGGAAAATAAAACCTCAGGCAGATGATTCAGTGTCTCAGAGGGAACATCCCATGCCCACCAGAGACACTTTATCATGACATTTACAAATATGAAAAAATAGTAATTAAAAATGTTTTGAGGTCGCTTAGGGTTTCCACAGCAGATTGGTATCTGAAGCCAGAAGTACGAGTTTCCCCAAACGGGGAACTTGCCTGCCTCAACTCACCTTCTCTATGTGTTCTTTGTAAGTGCATTGTGAAGATGATGTTGGGTAACTTCTCCATCACTTGCTGTCTGTGTAAATCGTGTGATGCCATGGTCTGGACTCAGCAGCACACTGAGTCTCCTGTGCCTGTTATGCAAGAGATGTGATGCATCACACAGGGAATTACACCTGTCTGCATGCAGTTATAGCTCTCTGTCCGCCAGAAGCCTATGGCCACATGACCTACAGGGGGCTGGTGTCCCTCCGATGGGCAGGACCCTGTCATGGGTGTCCATGCCCAGGCCCAGCTGCTGATACAGTCCTGAGGTCTCGCTAGGAAGATTCTCCACAGCTGTGTGAAGCATCCAGCCCATTCCCACCCCGTGGGACATCGCTCTGACGTTTCTAACTGTTCCCTTTCTTTTCCCACAGCTGATAAAGAGGCTGATGAGTATTACATGAGGAGGAGACACCTGCCCGACCTGGCAGCCCGGGGCACACTCCCTATCAACGTCATCAAAATGTCTCAGCAGACCAACCACAGGGACAGGCCCCGCCGTCCCATCAGGGCCATGTCCCAGGACAGGGTGCTGTCCCCTGAGAGGATCATGCCTGAGGAGTTTAGCATGTCCTACGAACGGATCCTCTCAGATGAACAGCTTCTGTCCGCAGAGCGTCTCCACTCCCAGGACCCCCTGCTCTCCCCAGAGCGGTCGGGATACCCTGAGCAGTCTATGTCACGGGCATTGTCACACACAGACGTCTTTGTTTCAACACCCGTCTTGGATCGCTACAGGATGACAAAAATGCACTCCCATCCTAGTGCCTCAAATAACTTGTACAATACCTTAGGGATGACCCCAACTTCCGCCAAGCGCCAAGCGTTCGCCTCTCGACGGCACAACACGGTAGAACAACTGCATTATATTCCAGGACACCACCACCACTACCGCACAGCAAGCAAAACAGAGGTGACTGTTTGATATGACCTCGAGCATTGTAGATACTCATTAAGGACTGGGGTGGCCACAGCACCCCACACTGCAGTGGCCTTATAGGCCAAGATAACCTCTAATAACTCAGTGTCTGAAAAGACTTCTCTGACAGTCCCATCCACATTCTTGTTTTTAAAGCCACCTCTACATTGATGACATAAGAAGAACTCAACCAAACTGAAGATGGTGAGGGATAATGGAGGAAATTTCCTGACATGCATCAGTTTCTGTCAAAGAAAGCTGTAGTAGTAGATGGCTCCTTCCAAGGGCTCAACTGCATTATCTGATTATTTTTATCAATTTAGAACTTTTCAGTTGCTACAAGCAGAACCGGTTTCATGCAGCCCTTGACAGGGAGGAGGAAATGCAGCACCCCATCCTGGCAGGAAGGGGCCATGTTCTCATCCCTCATGCCAGCCCCCATGTAGCAAGTAGGTAAGCTTCTGGCTGCTGGGGATCACCTCCAGACCAGTCGGTATCAGCCAGCACCCATCCATCTGTTCTTCCTCACCCTTGGAGCAAATTCAAGGGCAGACTTTCCTAGGGGACTGGCAGATCTAGGGATAAGAATAGACTGGCTGAGAAATAAAGATTTACTTCATATTAAATATACTCGTAAGATAAAAATATACTAGTGCCTACAAATCGCCTGCTCTCTCAGTGTAGGAAGTAGTGGGGTTGATGTGTTCAATAAGCACAAATATACTGAAATGCTTGTTAGACCCCTTCTCCACTCATTCTAGTATCTTGGTGTCTCCAACATGTAAATAGGAAGGAGGAACAGGCTCTCTCTTCCTCCAGCTTCTTGCCACTGCTGAGCCTATAGTGCCAGAACGTTTTCAGCTTCACACTGCTGACCTGTGCTGGGGGAAGTCCTGACTCCACCAACACCCCTGCCAGGAAAGGCTAACCATGGGTTTCACCAAGCCTGGATTTCTTCCTAGGAGTTTCTTTTCCTGATAGCATTTTCCACCAGCCCAGTTCCCCTGTTTCTGAACATATTTCTTCCTTTTAGTTGCAACCTAGAACTCTGTATGTAGCAAATCTCGTTCTAGCCCTTAGCAAAAACTCAAAGCTGAGGGTATCTGTCTACCGAAAAGCAGGTTGGTAATTTTCTGTGGTTGTCTTACCGTGTAATGGCCCAAAAAGAAACCTTCCAAATTCCAATTCCACTGAGTCCCAATCCTAGCCATGCAGACAGTTACATTTCATGCATATAAATTATATATCCAGCATAATTATAATAAATGGGCATGTTGTATATCTGATATAATGGTAATTAGATACTGTATATTTGTAAAATCTTTTAAAAGTAGACTCGTGGGCCCAGAATTTGTGAGGGTTTTGTCTCTGGATTTCTAGGCAGATTGGGATCTGCTGTTTTCTGTTGTTGTTGCAATTTTATTTTATTTTTTTATTTTGTCTTCCTTTTATTTGTGCGTATTTATTTATTTACCAAATTCTGTGGAAACAACACACACCAGAACTTTCTTTGGCCAGGCAAGTGTCTCAGAGGTTCGGAAGGCCACCCACCCCCAGTGCTGTAGCTGCAGTGGTGCTCGACACTGTCCAGCACTGGCTGTGCATGGTGTGAACTCAAAGCCCCAGCATACGGAGCCAATCCAAATGACAGGCATGATCCCTCCTTGGGGTGAAAGGACGACTGGCTTTAGGCTGTAGACCCATCCCCATATGGTACATCTCTCTTCATGTTCTACATTCCCACACAGGGTGTTTTCCTACTTGGCTCTTCACTAAACTCCATTTGTATTAACTGTGCTCTTCTCCTCCCCTCAAATACCTCCCACCTCCTGGCCTTACTGATGTTCCCATCTCAATACTGCATACCATGATTGTAGGTTGCTGTGAACTTGAGTCTCATGTGGGGGCTTCTGATGCAGCACCTGGTTCTGCTGGTGCAGGATAGGCAGAAAGAGCATATGCTGTCTGTCCCAGGTGGACTTCAGAAATAGGCTTCAGCAGGGTGGCCATGTTGACTTTCACTGTGCTGCAGTTTTCAAAAGGGGTCCAAGGCCCTTCTCTTTCCCAGACCATCCTGGGGTTGCTGCTCCTAGTTCATGGGTGTTCTTCTAACCCAGCTGATGGAGACTGTGTTCAGAAGTATTGGGGCTTTGTTTGACGGAAACTGAACTGGGAAGGAACAAGTAACAATCTCCGTGGTCCAACTGGTCATTGCCATGCAGCCTTGGGCAAAACTGTTCTGGGCAGAAAATAGAATTGACTATGGATCAGGGTGGAAGTTCAGTGGCATGGGAGGGAGGGACAAGAAAGAAAAGGCTCACACCTCATCTCCTGACCCTTTCCTTTGATGGACGCTCCTCTCCCCTGACTACCTCCAAGCTCCTCAGCTCAGTCACTGGATATTTCTTCACAGAGCGCACATCCCTGTGCAAACATTGCCCTTGGTGACTCCCCTGCAGCCTGAAGTTTGTGACTGATTTGAAGAGAAGAGAAACGCACATGACTGATGGGGAGGCAGTCCCTGCTGGGATTCTGGGGCTCTTCCATTCATTTTTGTCCCAGACAAAGCCAGGATCTTCCCCTCTGCAAGCAGGGAGATTGAACACTGTGGGAGAGGAGAGTCCACCCTAGAGTCTACAGGAGCTGAGGTGGCAGAGCCGAAGGAGCAGAGGTGACCATGTGAGGCCATGGGTAGGTGAAAACTCCTCACTTTCCATCTCCATATCTGTTTGTCCCAATCTCCAGTCTTTGTCTAAATGTTCAGTTTGTGAACTAAGTGGCTGGACCAGATGCAAATATGGAACATTTCACTTGAGTAGCCCATGCAGATGCTATGCTGTGCTCCCAGGCCATTTGACCTCAGAGCCTTCTCTTATTCTGACTGACCAACATCACAGGTCCTCTGCTAATTGTCCTACCTGGGCAATAGTCCTCCAAAGAAATCTTGGCCCCATCTCCTCATCTATTCCACCCACACAGCAGTTTCAAGCAGATGTGTCCCATGAGAACCACCAAACAGCCTTTCTAGGCCAAACCTCTTCAGGGACTCTGCCACTGCCACAGAAAATTTTCAGCAAATTTCTTTTAGAAGACACCAAGGCCTGAATGGCTGCAATTGGTTTCTGGGCACTGTGTGTTCCCTTGGCTTGCTCTGTGTGCTGGAATTGGTTGGTAGCTAGAGTAGTGTCATTTCAGCATGCACAGGTGTTCTTATGTGATTTTTTAACTATTCCTTATTCTAAGAGTTTGTCGCTGGAAGGACACTCAGTCCAGGACTGGGAGTCGTGGTCCACAGCCTGGTCCCCAGCACTTCTGTTTTCTGTGGTCAACACATGTCGATAATAGCAACACTTTCGTATTCCACAGAGGCATTATGAGGGCTCATACCATAATGTCTGCAAAGTGCTTTGAGACCCTCTCACAACAGACACTGTACAAAAGCAAAACATTTTTATTACTATTGTTTGTCACCGTCGTCCTGCCGCATCGTGTCTGATGTGTTGCAATCCAGTGTCTACCCAGAATGAGAGTGCTGGGGTAGGGGGACACGGCTCCCCAGACTTCCCACTGCTTTCCTTCTGGTCTCCCACCAGCAGGCAGCAGCTCTTAGGGATGCTGTTACCTGCACTGTGACTTTTCTGCTTTCTCCTCTTGTCTGAGTCACCATCTCATTCTGCACTCAGGACAAAAGCAGGAAGCAGTCACATTCCTCTGTACAGTAAAATATGATCTGCCTTGATTAATCTAATATACTCTGAAGAATTGATCTGTCTTTCTCCAACTCACAGGTGGAAACACATCTGTGGAGCATCCAGTTCCAAGAGTGCATGTGCAGGGACTGGGGGAGGGTGATGTAAAAGAGTTTATATTATTTCCTATGAACTGATAATTATTTGCATTCCCCAAGCAGCAGTACTTAATAGTGAGCTGCGCTGGGTTTTATACAATTATATACAAATATCTCATCAATACAGAAACATGTATGTGTATGTGTATGCACATAAACACACATATATACATACACACTGTAAAAAGCTATCCTTAAGTTCTAACTGACCCTATATCAATCTAAGCTTCCAAAATTTATTGACTCACTCTTTGAAATGTGGAAAACTATTTTTAATGAACCACACAGATCACCATACAGAACAGAAGCTTTGTCATAGAAGACTCCTAATGACAGTGAATCGTGTTTTAAGGAAACAAAAACGAAATATTTTTCAATGTTTTAATGTTCCTTTTATAAATGATGCTCTGTTTCTTGGGGACAGGGTGGGTTGGTGGGTGGGAGAAACATTTACATGGATATAAGCCCTCCTTTCCTGGCCTGGATTTAATTTCTGCCTACTGTTCTGCTAGCCTGGCTGGCTGCGAAGCTAACCCCATGAATCTGGGCTTCCCGCATGCATATTTCTGTTCTTTTGTTTGCCAGAAGCTTTCTCACCAGAAGTCTGCAAGAGCCTGGCGTCAAGTTTTTGTAAGAGATGTGTAGTTCCTGGTAGCTGGGAAGATTTCTTCACGTTCTTCATCCACATCAAACAAAATCATCATGTAACAGGGTAACTTTAATTGTATTTGAAGTAAGTGTTCTAATTTGTGATCAGTTTGCCATCTTCAGTTCATGTGATGGAGAAGTAGCTTGTCTTAGATTTGTTTCAAATTTAGTGCTTGGTCCAGAAGGAGGGACTCTGCTGAAATATATTTAACACATACAGATGTCATGTTCAGGTGTATTTCAGTCGAGTAAAAAGTCAGTAGGGGAAATATGTGAGAAGGAAGCTTAAATATTTTTCATGTGAAGTGTTGTTAGCAATAACCATGTGCTGGGGCTGTTTCTCACAGAACAGCCACTCACGCATCGTATGTCCATAAGCGGATGGTGGAAGGTGTCACTCCCAGCCTCCCTTCGCTGGCTGAAGGCTGTCAAGGAGGTGCCCTCACCGAGCCCACATCCCAGCTGGGAATACCAACCTACGCCTCATCCACCAGGGGCGAGGGGAGAGTCAAACCAATGCTGTGAACATGTTGGAATAAATCTGGAAGTGAAATGTCAGCAGCGAGCAAGGCGATGTGCCGTGTCTCTGCCATGACCCGAGATGTCCAGGAGGTCTCTGCTGGAGGAGACGCACGTCGCCCCATCCCCACCCTCTGCCCATGTGCTTCGTATCTGCTCCCAGCCTTCCCTCTGTAAACCCGTTAGACATTTTTGTAGCGAGAATTTCTTGGCTCTGAGAAAGACACTTCTTACTGTAATATTTTTAGTTTGGGGGACAATATTTCCTAAGAGGGGTTAAGTGGATATTTTTGTGCTTTAGCCCAGTTTATGGATTCCATGTTTATTATACAGTAGTACTGAAGAGGAAGTACATTTGTATCTATAACTTTGCACAGACTCTTGGTTAACCATTAAACAGGCTTCAAGATGAGCAGTATTTGACTGTTTTTCTCTGTATTATTCTTGTTGTTATACTTACCTGTAAAAGCACATTCTGTATGTACTGTAAACAAAAATATTATCAGTTTAGTAAAATTTAGTCTTAAGGATTTTTCCACTTTTGTCAGTAACAAATATTTATGGATTCAAAAATAAAGGCGATTTCAACATATGAATTGTTTCTTTTTGATATCTATTGGGGAAAAATAAAAGGCCATTTTCTTGGCAGCCTTCCCAACCTTTGTAACCAGCGTTTGAAAGGTAGATATCTATATTTCTCTGTGTACTTAAATAGCATCTATTAAAATGAAAGTTACAAGGTCTGGAAGAGTCATTATTTTTATGTATTTATTTATTGCATTTCATCATTATGCCAGAAAATAGCAGGGTGGTGAAGTAAGACATTATTGCACGCTGTAAAATTTTGTTGTGCAAGCCTATAAGGTTTTATTTTAAAATTGGCCACCTTTAATTTTGCATTGGCAAGTCATGATTCACTCTGTCTAGAAAGCTTTGTACTGCAAAGTCATAACTTGTGGAGTGTTCTAGAGCACTGGAGGCTTCAGCAGGGGCTTTGCTTTTGCAGTTGGCAGTGCTGCACATGCAGGAATTTCTTCATCATTCATCCGAGATGTGAGCAGTGCCAATGAAGCCAGAGTGTGTTCCTTGCTAAACATCCCTCACCGAAAATGTCAAATTCATATTTTGATTTTAATATTAGTTTGCAAATTTGCTTACATTAAAAAAAAATTGATGACTGTAATTGAGAAGGATTGCTGTAAATGAAAATTGTCGAGGCATCAGAAGGCTTTCAGAGCACACTGCAGGCACAGGACGAAGGAGGTCGGGTACCGCAGTGGTGCTCCCCTCCCAGCACGGAGCTGCTGGCAGCCAGTCCCTGTGCTGCAGGGCTCTGGGAGAAGCTCTGCTCATCTGCCTGTGCCACATTGCTTCCCTGTCCCTCCTCTGCAACCTGCAACTTTTATGGGCTAAGGCTCCAGAGAGCTTCTGGAGCTCCAGAAGAGAGGTTACCATGACACCTTCCTTCTCACCAAGCTCCTCTTCATTCTTTCCTCACAGCTTTCTGCTCCTTTGCTGCTCAGCTTGAATAGATTAAAGCAGGTCTGGGATGTAACACCCCACTGCCACCAAGAGAATAGAATCATTTTCCAGGGCAGGTCTGGTGGGAAGATGGGAGGCTTTTCTACCCCTCTGGCTGGGTTGGTGCTTGGGGGCTCCTATCTCCCTAAAAACAGAGCTCAAAGTCAGCAAGGCATAATCAGCACTTCCGAGGGAACACATGAACCCAGCAGAGTTAATTAAAAAGCATTTTTAAGGGAGAAGTTTCATTTTGCCTGGCGGTTCTTTTCATAATTACCCAATACTTCGTAGCACTAATAAGTGGGGAGGGAGCAATGGGGAATTAGCTAAGTTCTTCACTTTCCATAAAAGGTATTGAAGAGAACAGCAGGATTTATTGTGTTGAGAGCCAATGATGACTGAGATGAATGAGAGCCAATTCTTACCTCAAAGAGCAGTAAATCCTGCTGTTTCCAATTCCTGTAACAACTGATTTGAATACTGTGGTGAAGAGCTTAGGCTCTGGTTTCCAGCCTTCATTCAAGCCGTATTCGCTGGCCCCACTGGGTGATACAGGATCTCGGATGGTGGCCCAGAGCGGTATCCTCACTGTTGTGGGCAGCCTGCAAAAGGCCTATATCTGGTAGGACTTGAGGATGGGCATGGTGATGTGGGGTCACCTGGGGAACAATAGGGCTGGGTTTTGTCCATTCTTTGACAGAGAGAACTTGGTCACAGCAAGGTCCTGGTGCCACCTCCTCACATGGCTGTTGGAAGAGCTGCGGGGAGGCAAAACGCACAAGCAAAGCAGCACCCCCTCACTCTGGGAAGGATAAGATCCTCACAAGTCAAACAGGTCAAGGCTCTGTCTGTTCCAGAAAATCCAAATATGCTGCTGGGAAACCGCAAAGATGCTGATCAAGTCTGAAGAAGGACAAAAGTCCGAGTGGGAGGGGTGGCCAGCCATAGGTCTCGCCTTCCCAGCGGCTGTCCCACTGTCCAAGCTCTAGCACCAGAAATGTGTTTGCTTCACAAACCTAAGGATTAGCCCTGGTCTCAGCAGCCTTGGAAAGATGTTGAAAACTGGTGAAGAATTAAAGGATCTCAGGATAATTAACACCCAACAGCATAGGTTTAGGGAAAACAGACTTGAATTCATTATGTAATGGTACTAGAATTTGACCTGTTAAAGATGCAATACATGTAGTCTTTTCTACATGATTGAATCACGTACTGCTTGACAACCGGATTTAGATTTTATCACTGCATATTATTGGGAACACTGTTGTTAAAGGGGTGCAGCAGCAGGGATGTGGCAGATCTCAAAGTGTGGGTTTCAGTGGGTTTTACCTCTGAAGTGCTGTTGCAAGTGGCTTTTGGCAGAGCTTAGCACAAGGTCACACACTTTTCAACACTGAGCTGGGCGATCCAGAAATAAAATTGTTGCTCCTAAAAGTTACAGGAAACACAGAGGATTCTGGAAGCAAAGAGCAACAAAAGAGGGAAGTTCTGAGTTGAGAATATTCTGGGTCCTTTGAACCAAAAGTGCCATAATGCAGTAAGGGAAACCAGACCAGGAAACTGGAGCAGGGCTTCTGGGATGGACACTGGCGTCCTGGTGGAGAAACAGTCCAACTCAAACTGAGAGGGGAAATGCTCTTCTGTGAGGTGTTTACAAAGCTCAGCATTTTAGACTGTGTCAAGAGGCTGAGAGGTGACTTGATGACTAAGCCTAAGCATTTTTAGGAAGTGAAATTTATAGGATATTAAGAAACTCTTTAACCTAGCATCAGAAGAATCAGCTGGTGAAACCTGGAACCAGACTGACTGCTGCTGAACAAATTACCAAGGAAAGTGAGGCTTCCAAGCATGGACAATTTCAAAGGCTTAGTGGTTTCTTTTCTGAAAAGCAAGTCTGCTTCAGCAAACCCGATTTTCTTTTTTGGATACCGGGTACAGTTGCTGATTTTGAGGCATTCAGAGAAGACGGGTGACGTTTCTTGCTGTAATAAATGCAATGTGTTTGCTAGAGCTAAGCCTTATTGCTCCAGTAATTCTTTGAACAAGGTATCACCTTTCTCTCAGCTATTTTCATAGGCAAAACCCATAATCTGGTGAGCTCCTCTGTGCGCTGAAGCTCACTTCAAACATGGATGTGTTTTCTGCCCATGAAGCAGGGTTCTATTTCCACAGGGTGTTTCTTCCCAGGCACTAGCACACTTAAAGGCATTTAATAATGAATGGAGCTTTGCAAAAGCCTCCAGGAGCATTATCATTCCCCGCAGAGCTGGGAGGACATTACACGTAGAGACCTTCGGAAGTGACTCACCCCAGCCACACAGTGAGTCGGGAGCAGAGCGGCAATGGGACACAGTGCCCCTTCTCTCCTTGTCAAAAGGCCAGGTAGCAGCTCTTCCTTCCTGCCTCGAGCTTTGGGAAGCACTTCTTGTTTATTTTAATTTGGACTCCAGGCTGCCGACCCAGCTCAGCATCTGCCAAGGAAGCAGTGCCCTTCAGCTCTGCAGTAACCACTAGCGTTTGCAGTACGAGTGGGAGGTCCACCAGGGGACAGAGGACAGATCTCCTGGGCGATTTGCAGCACATGTCCATTTCACTATCCAAGCATGGCCAGGAAGTCTTCTTTGCTCATCTTCTAAGTGTCTCTCCTTGCTTGGTACAAGTCTGCTTTGAAGTAGAAATCATCTCAGGGATGACTTAATTGTGTTTTAGAAGATTTAGTACCAAACTGCTGGCTCAGAACTCGTTAGGAACTGGATATGCTCAGAGATCTTTTAGGGTTTTATGTAGGACACAGGTGCCTGCAGTGATCAAAACTGCTTGGCTGCAGCAAAGATCAGGAGCTACCTCAGTCCTTTCAGACCAGGATTCATCTGCCCATGCTTTAGCAGCTGAAAGTTACACATCTTAGTGCAAGATAAAAGAGATGTCTAACACCAGTTTCCCTCTGGTGCTGCCCATAGTGAGATTATCTTGGATTGAGGCTTCTAATTCTGATTTGTTAGGAAGTGAATACTAACTGCACTGTTCAGGCTTTGTCCAGCAAAATCCCTCAGGCAGCAAATGCCTTGCCTCTGTGCTTTATTCAGGCCCTCCAGATCCCAAAGTATTCCCCATCAAAGAGTGATTCTTCTCCTAAATCACCTGCCACCCCTGAACCTTCAAACTGCCCTCACACCACTGGGACTTGGGTTACATAGGCCTTACGGGTGACCTCACCCATCTCTTATGTTGGTGGTAGCATTAAGGGACCGAAGGAGCCTGGGATGAGAGATGTTGTGGGGACAGCAATGATTTATACGGCCAGCTTCAGTCTTTACTGCGCCTGGCACCACAGGCAGTGATCAAGCATAGAGGAGCACTTGACTCAGCCAGAGCTTTCGGATTTTCAGCCCCAACGTTGTGCTGGGAAGTCAGGAGAGCGTGTGTGCTGCTGCAGGACCTGTGCTGCAGGCTGACCCGTCAGAAACTGCAGTAGCTAGCAGACTTTATTTGGGAAGTTCTCCAAGGAGAGTTAGGTATTGCACAAAGCTTTCTATTCAGAGTTCTAGTGGGAAACAGAAGAATAACTGGGCTGAGGACTTTGATAAATCGAGTCACTCGAGGAAAGTGTGCGAATAACTAAGAGGAACACTCCTGAATCATCTTCCAAACTTCACTCACAGAGTTCACCCAGGTGAAGGGCTGGTGTTATCCTCATTGTACAAAGATTGAAGCTTGGAAAGGTAACAGTAAATGGTGCATTCGCAGGGCCAGGTTTATAAAAGGAATCTGGGAAGATTTAACATTACACATGATCTTTGAGACTTAAATCATAGAATCATAGAATGGCTTGGGTTGGAAGGGACCTCAGAGATCATCTAGTTCCAACCCCTCTGCCATGGACAGGGTTGCCAACCACTAGCTCACTAGATCAAAGGAAAAGCCTCAGGTGTATTTATGAATTCCTGCAAACGAGGTGTTTTCTTGTCCAGAAAATGAGGCCCAAAATCAGTGCTGTCTTTTGTGGGCGGTTATCCACACAGTACATGGAGACACAGACACCAGATTTCCAGGCAGTCACCGGCAACACTGCCCACGACCCCGTCAGCTCTTCCCCACTCCATGTCCAAACCTCCTTCTAAATTCGAGGTAGGGCTCTACAGGCAGCAGTGTCCCTTTGGCACCCAGCCCTGGAGGTGTTCCGTTCTGCACAGAGCATGAGATGGAGCCACAAGAAAAAAATAGTCTGCAACCTGTAATGGACTGCACAGCTGGTTTTGTGTTGGTATTTATTAATTGATTTAGAGTTTGACTTTGTGTTTGGAGCTAGGCCATCTCATGCAGTCATGTGGGATCACCTCAGTTTTGTTCTTTTTAATAAGGACTCTGTAAAATACAATCCCAGTTTCATTTTCTGATCCTCCCCTGCCTCTCCCATGTCATCTCTCGGCTTAGATACCCATCAGCTCCCAGTAGCTTTGCCCAGCTCATCTCAGTTCCTCTCCTGTCGGAGCCTGACCACACTTCTCACTGTTTCTTGTAAACCAGCTTTTAGGCACTGCAGGTTCGAATTTTCGCTTCTGCTGTGTTCTGTAGGCTCAGCAGTGGCTCCATAAAGATACAGGACCAATAGAAGACCCCTGCTCATTTCTGGATCCCTCGATCCACCCAGCCTGGTGTGAGGAAGAACACACAATGCTGTGCTGGAGCAGGTGTCAAGAGGCAGCAAGGGCAGCCTGATCAACTGCAGGCCTTGGTTATTTTATGCAGGCATATAAAGACGTCTGAATGCAGGTTAATTTTTGAAAGAATAGAGAATCTGTGGCACTGAGGCTGTTGTTTGGACAGATCTCCTTCCCTGTCCACATGAGCTCCCACCCTCAATGTTCACATTTCTAAACTTTCAAATAGCTTTCAGACAATTTTTTCCAGGATTTTTTCACCTTGATGCAAAATCTTTCCTGAAAAATGTTACCCTGAGGCAAGTTTGCCAGGTCACACTGAGCAGCCAGCACCACGTCTCGCACCAGCCCTGACTGCCATGAGGACACACACATTTACACAGAGCAGGAGGCAAAGCACTGACCCAAAGGAAGTGAGGTCGTTTTAAAACCTAGTATACCTCTGCTGCAAAATATAATCTAATTAGTAACAAAAAATCCACATTACTTACCCAGAAGCTGTCCTATCAATAAGCCATTGCTCTGTTCCAATTACAGTGCTGTCAATCACGATATCTTCTGCAAGGAGCCTTCCCATTATAACATCCGTCTTTGATATGTGGCTGCTCCGCTCCATCTCCTTTGAAGCCTGTTATTATCAAGATTAATTTAGGATTCTTTGGATCCCTGGCTGTAACTCTCTAATAGGAAAAATCCAGGGTAGGTGGGCTGTGCTAACCAGATATGTTGTGCTCAGGTCTGACTTTGGGTCAGGGCTGAAAGCAAATGCACTCCCAGCTTTACACTCTATACAGTACAACGAAGCACTTCAGGAAGAGAAATACAGTTCTCGCAAAGATTTAACTGTGCCGTTTTTCTACACAGAGAGAAGAGAAACTGTCCAAACAGCAGGCATACTGGAATGACTGCTTTGGCAATATAGTCCTATGTAAAGTCTGCAAAGCAGGGTGCTTGAAGCTTTATATTGCATATTTGTGACAGCAGGTTTGGTAGAACTCCACATGCTTTATTATCCACAAGTTTTTATTTTAATATTTTGAGAAGAATATTATTTTTGTTTTGGTGGAACTGTCCTTTAGATCAGCTGGTGATCACAATAGGAACACTTCTGAAATACACTCAGTGTTCAAGCCTAAGCATTTTTCTGATATCCTGAACAACTCAAAACCCTGCTCAGCTCATCCCTGTACTCCCTGTACTCCCCAGGGAGGCTGATGTTGCTGCAGTCCCCCAGTGCCTGCAGAAGGATTGAGAGGATGCCATGCAGGACATGTGGAGTGAAAGCTTCTAAATGCTGATTAGCAATTCTCCAGGAACCTCTCGGCAATGGCTCAGTCGGGATTTGCTGTGGTTTTGGACAGACAGGACCTACGGGACTACGTAATGCAGACCTACGCCAGGGATTTGCTCTCAGTTCTACCTGTTTGACCTGAAGTAGTCACACCTCTCAAGTGTTCTGCAGCCCACCTGCAGAAAATATCTTGCTGCAGATGTGCCCCATGGACACATCTGTGAGATCTGTCTGCCCATACTGCTCCTCTGCAGACCCAGGTGATCCACAGAAAGACTTTGATTATGCAGTGCTGAGAAACACACAAAGGATTAGAAGGTCTCAGGGGACAAGGATTTAAAATGGGCAAGAATAAATCCTCCTGCTCATGGCACGCAGGAACATTGATTTCTCTTGCCACAAATTCGTGCATGAAAGCCCCGGGCTGGCAGCAGTTCCCTAAAGCCTGTTGTCCATCTATGGAAGCAGCCATGAAGCTGTCAGCACAGCGGGGACCCAGCTTGCCCTTGTGCTGCGTAGCTGCAGCCTGTGCTCACCCACTGCTGCAAAGAACCCTTCAACTGCAGCAGGAAACCCCAGGTCCCCCTGCCTTGTCCTAGGTGTCAGATGAAGCCATTGATTGGTCTCTATCTATGCGCACGGTGTCATTCGTTGCCACCAAGCATGCTGGTGTGTCACAGGTTGTTAGCTGGTTATCCAAGCCTTTTATACATAACTAGCGAGTCCAGAGTAATTTCTATGACTGATAGCAGGAGAGCGTTAGTGCTCATTAGAGACAAATTGAGCTGCCTGCCGTGAGCAAAATAAAGAGGCATTTACCCAGGCTTTCTTAGTGGCTGTTTTTAAACAGAAACATCCCCCTGTCTGTGGGATCTGAAGAGATACTCTTACCCTAGACTTCAAGGATCAGGTGGGAAAATCAGGACTGCATGGGGTAGTGGAACTTGAACGGAACGTGTTTGAGGGAGCTCAGCATGGGACATGGATAGCTAGCTTTAAATACAAGGAGAATCGGCCAACCGTTCTGGAAAAGCTTTACTACCAGGGGAATCTGTCAGCCAGCTTGGCCTTGGTTTAATCTCCTCCACTCACACAGCCCCCTCAGGCCGGTGCTTGCTGAAACCAGGTTACTGCAGCTAGGTGACATCTACTCACTCTGTCCTTCCAGGCTGGGCTGTTTCCACAACCACAAAGCACAGCCAGCTCAGTGCTGACTTTATGCGCAGGTGAGCAGGTGGGAAAACATTACAGCTTTGTTTAGATGGAGAAGGAGAGGCACCCAATCCTCTGCAGCATCCTTCTTCTGCACCTTCCCACCTCTCCCACAGCAGGAGAGGCAGCAGCAGACTTTTGCCTGTCTATCACAGGGCAATGAATACTGAAATGGAGGAAGGAGGCCAGGTGTTTGCTGGCAGGGGATACTGGCTGGAGATTTGTCTATAGACAGGGAGATCACAGGCTGGACACCTTGTTCAGGAGCCCTGTAGCGTGCTGGCTGCACATGGCCCAGCCACCTCCCTAAAGAGCTTCTTTACTTCAGGGCCTCTGCTTGCTTACTGCAGCCATTTCTCACCAGCAAAGTGTGTGCACCCAGGGATGCCCCTGCTTCCATAAGGCACAGTTTTGTGCTGCCTACAGCACAAGTTAAGGGCTTTTTTTTTGCCTTCCCACCGAGCCACCCCAAGCTGTGTGTAACCTCAGGACTGTTTGAAGAATAGGGAGATGTAGGGGCTCCTGGAGCCTGCAGCATGCTGGTTAGGACATGGCATTTATGGACTGTGGGCAGCAGTGGCAATTGCTTATCCGAAGGATATGCCAGGCTGTGTTGGGCCTGCTGCCCTATTTATTGGCCAGGTCACAGGCACTGAGGGTGCCAGTTCATGATTTTCACCTGTTCCTGTTAAGGTTTGAAGATATTTTTCCAAGGCAGCTTGGTAGCAGGTAATTGGACAGATCAAAGAGCTCAAGAAATGGATTTAGTCAAATATTGGATTATGTGATTCATCTGCCTTCCACATCACGTCTTTTCCCCAAGGTAAATTCAAATTAGCACCTGTTGGAGAGTCAATTAGTCAATGTCCGGGCTCTGGTGCATTGGAATTCAAAGGCCTTCCATTTAACAGGAGACAATTTCTCATTGTCTAAGGAGCCAGCAGCCATCTCGTTTGTTGTTAATTAAAAAAACTGCTGTATAGCCACAACACACAGTCTTCTGATTGAGGCTGGGACATCCGCTCTGCTCTGCCTGGCGCAGCCTCACCTTGAGCACTGGCTGCAGGTTTGGGTTCCACAAACGGTCCGAGGGCAAGGTGTGTGAGGAGCAGCTGAGGGCCCTTGGTGCGCTGGGCCCAGAGCGGAGCAGGCTGAGGGGAGGCCTCATGGCGGCCTGCAGCTCCCTCCCGGGGAGCGGAGGGGCAGGCGCTGAGCTCTGCGCTCTGGGGACAGCGACAGGGCCCGAGGGCACGGCACGGGGCTGGGTCAGGGGTATTTGGAAATGGTTCTGCACCAGGGGGTGGGGGGCATGGAGCAGGCTCCCCAGGGCAGTGGGCACTGCCCCGAGCTGCTGGAGCTCAAGGAGGATTTGGACACCGCCCTCAGCCACAGGGGCTGGGGCTGGGTTTTTTTGTCCTGTGTGGGGTCAGGGGTTGGACTCGATGGTCCTTGTGGGTCCTTTCCAGCTGGGGATATTCTATTATTCTGTGATCCTTCCTGCCAGGAAAGCCTGCCCAAAGACTTGCTGATCAGTTTTGTAAAACAAGGCAGTGCATGCTCATCCCTATGTGCCCAAAGCCTGCAGGAGAGCAATGCGGAGGATGTGCTACAAGATCAGCTGCGCGTATGGCAGGACAAGGTGATGACAAAAGTGGGACAAAACTCTGGGAAACCCACCTTCTCTCCTTCTTCCAGCCTGCACCCCACTCTTCTCTCCTCACGGAATCAAACGCAAATCCCACCTTAAGAAGTGTACAAATCAGTGGAGCTGGAAAAAGGGCCACGGAAGGATCACACACCCTGCCTTTTGTCCTTTCCTCCCAACTGCTGCCATTGCAGCAGCCAGCAGCCAGGTTTGGGCTGGGATGAGGAGGCCCTTTGTGCTCATGTGCTGCAAGGTGAGGGTGACTGACCATCAGAGGAGAAGCCACATCATGAAGCATTGGTGGCTTCATGTCCTCGTGCATAAGCAACACAACACAGCAGGGGCTGGCAGCAGGGGCTGCTGCCCTGCCGTCATGGCTCCAGGTGCTAGATCCTCCACTCTGCAAGACAGAGGGGTGACAGCAGGCTGGATCAAACCCAAAGCCATGTGTTTTAAAGCTGACGAACATAGGCAAGATCCAGCCTCCATTTCACATATAGAGGGTTTTTGTTTGGTTTTTGGTTTTGTTTTTTCCAATTAAGCTACCTGGTGTCATTGTAGAGTCCTGGCATGACTTTGCAGCTGACAGCCATGATACAAGCTGATCCCAAAAGCCCCAACAATGACCTGGATTTAAGGGTCAGAGTAGCACTGCAGCTCCACATGACTCAGCAACAAGAAAGCTAACACTGTTCTGAGATGTAGGAACAGAGGGGAGGGACTAGGGCAGAGAGGTGACTTTAACCTCTAGGGATGACTATGCTGAGGCCCGCCACATGCATTGGAGGAATGATAAAAAGTGAGAGAGTGCAAAAAAGAGCCACAAAAATTATCTGAGGACAGGAGAGGACACTCTGAAGTAAGGATTTCAAAGCCTAATCTGTTTAGCTAATTGAAGAGAGACCTGAAAGGCAATGTGTTAGCAAAATATAGGTAACTTGATGGGGAAAAACCCCGATTTCTGAAAGGCTCTGCAATAAACTGGGTAAGACAAGTGGACTGGTGTCTGGTAGCTGAAGCCAGGCATCATTAGGCTGGAAAAAATGTGCAGATCTTTACTGGGGAGGACAATGCAGGAGCAAGTACCTACAGAACTGGTGAGCTCCCCCGCTCAATTTTTTCAAGGTGCTACTTTTGGAAAAGCTGTATTCTTGGCCTGGTGTGATTTCATCCACCACACTGCTCTCCAGGGTAATCCCAGCTACAATCTACAATGACAACTTATCCCTGTGGCATTGTGAAAACATCACCAGTTCCCAAATAGGCTTTGCAGAGAGAGATGTTTGCACTTCATCTCTAGCTAACTCACCACCTGCTCCAGGAGTCCATCCACACATGCACACATTTTCCTGTCTAGTCTCTACAGGGGAAGGTTAAACGATGAGTTAGTTTTCTGCGATTCTTCAGTTCTCCAGGTTTAACTAATGAAACAATCTGCCAGGAAAACATAGAACATTTGCTTGTTGTCTTCTTTGAAGATGGACACGGGCAGTGGTCTGCCAGAGGCTGTTCGCTCTTGGGAAGGTCTGGAAGCCTCTTGATTTCTCTGTACAACCCTTTTGGCTGCCATGATAGTTGAGAAATAATATATCATAAAAATAATTTATTTACATATATATGTATAACCACAAGAAGACAGATGGGTTTAGCATAGACTTGAGGATGGGGCCACAAAGACTATTTGGAGGAACTCCTGCTGCTTTGCATTATGATCATTTCATAATAAGCTTGTGGCTGAATGGTGTAGGTGTGTGCTATGTGGTGACCAGGGTGGGGAGGAAGCTGCCTTGATGCCTCTTACATAATAGCAGTCCTGACCTATTCTTCAGACGCAGATTTAGCCTTAAACCTGATAATCCACTGTGTGCACACGGAGATTGTGGGGAAGAGATTGCCCCTGACAAAACTCTTCCCCACTTCCATTCCCTGTCAGTGTTAATAGAGCTTTTTTATCATTATCCACACCAACCCGTGCCAATTATTCTATTCTTCAGCCTACTGGCACTGCTCCCAGATGCAGAGGTCCTCTAAAGTCAAGTATATCCCAGCTGGCAATCAAATGTCTCATTAATTTGCAGAGATGCCTCTTGTTCCTTTTCCCACACACCATCATCTGTGTAGGGAGCCTGATGCTTTGCTGCAGAAGTTCTCAGACATGCATCCCTCACCCTGCTGTTCTGGTTCCACCAACCTGGCTGGGCTTGACACCAGATCCTATTGTTGACCCAGACCAGATGTTCCTAAACTGAGTAAGTTGAGGACAAGTGACTACAAAGAGCAAACAGATAAGGAAGGTGGCCTGGCTGGTAGAGACAGAGAGGAGCAGGATCAGACCTGCAAAAAAAAAAAAAAAAGAGTTTCTGGCCACAATGTCAATAGCTCCAGCATGATCTTCAAGCAGAACCATGACTAATCAGGACCAATTCTTCTAAGGAGTTCTTAGACACCTCTCAGAAGCCAGTTTACCCTCAGGGCTAATACACAGGAGACAGAGGACTGTGTGCAGTGCACACAGTTCAGGGTGAGATGGTTTCATCTCTGGAAACTGCCCTGTGAGGACCTGTCTCGAAAGATGGTGCACACAAGAGAAGAGAATCACTCTGCTCTCCTTATGGCTACAGGGACAGGGACATCTCAGCTCTGTGCCCGGGATTACTGCTGGGCTGTTAATCTAGCACCATTTGTTGTAAATGGGTCAGCACTCATGTATCCCTGCCCAAAACTGAGCTAACTGCTCCCAGTTAACTGCTGTACTCTGGACATCTTCGCTTCCAGTCCTGCCATGTAGGTGTGTTGCCAGCACTGGTGGGCCTCCCTTCCACTGCTAGGGCATGCTGGGACCACAACTCCTGGTGACGTCCTTCCTCCCAAAACTTGCCATGTAGCCATCCCTGTTCCACCCCTCTGCATTTCCTGAAGTGAAATTTTATTAGCATATTCTGCATTGTTCAGTTAATGCATCCTGTGGTCTTAGGACTGTTATGTCTGTGCAGTTACCTTTGTCAGCGCAACCAGTAATTGCATCATTTGTTTGTTTGACAAGACCTATGTCCTATAAAGCCTCGAAGACTCACAATAATTATATTGCTGGCATTTCATTCTGCACTACAGGAACTGCTCATGGCTTTTCATTCACACTTTTCTCCTAAGGACCTCATCTAGCTGGGTCACCCCAGGTGGCCTTTTCATGATGTTCGCATACTCTGGGGCCTTTGGAAATTCCCCAGCATTTGAGGACAGCTCGAGCATGAACATCGCTTGGGTGAGCAACATCCTCAGCTCCGTCTAGGGAGAGCCATGGGAAAGTCAGCTGAGTGTGCTGAGCCCAGTACGAGCATCTCTGTTAATGCTGTGAATGGTGGGATTCACCTCCCTGCCTCAACCAATGCAGATTAATTTCTCAAAACATGCAAAATTTGCATCGGAAACACAAGATTCTTGTTCCCACCCATCCAAAGCAGGGTCATGACCACACACCATGACTTTCTGCAGGCTTCCTCCAAATGAAATCACAGGGTGGGAGAAATGGGAGCTAGTGGAGGGAGGTGATATGTGTCTGCCTTGGTCCTCCCTTGAGACATGGCCAGGGTATACATCCAGACACGGCCCTGCAAAATATCCCCAGTGCCATGGTTTGGGAAGAGCCAAGGACAAATCACCCCTGGAGGTGTTCATGTCTCTGCACAGAAAAGAGACCAAAGGGGAAGCTAAACGGGTTGGTGTAACAATAGGCTTCATCTTCCTGACCTCTGCCCTTTCTGTATTTCAAGTTTTCCCTACACCTAGATGCGGGATCTGACCTGCTGGGAAGGGATCCTATTGCTGATTGTAATTTTGCCAGCTACAGGCTTTCTCCCAGTGTCTTCACCTTCCCTTACCGATTTCCCACATCTCACAGTCTGGTTTGGGTAGGTATTTTTCTCTGTTTCACTTGTTTTGCATTCAGATTTATTTGCAGCTGCTAATGCCATCCATCCACCAAACTTTTACAACCATCTTTCTGCTTGTGGGTTTTTGTTTCCAAATATGTTTCCTTAAAGAATTATTTTTGTTTTCTGTTCATTTTCTTTTTCCCTCTACGATTTTCTGTTAATGATGATCCTCAACGTGGAGAAATCAGCCCCTGTGAAGAGCAGATAATTAATTTGCAGGCCTGACATCTTTCTGTGCCACAATCAGATCTACATTCATGTTCCCTTGTGCCCTGTGCAGAGCTTTTTGTGTTGGAAAGTGAAGGCTGGATCCTGCGGGGATGCCAGCTTCTGCTGGTGGCCTCCAGCACATCTCCACGCAAGAAATGCCATGCAGCCTCTCTCCTCTCCCCATGCTCCAAGCAACAAGCAGCAGAAACTCCCTGCATAGGAGGATCTCACAGAGCAGAGTGCGATGGCCGAGATGAGTGGCAGGGAGGGTACTGGAATGTATGGAAGGAATCTGCCAACAGCAATCTGGTTTTGTCGTGAACAGCTGGCAGATCTCACGCTCTCAGCCTGGTGCAAGCATGAGTCTTTTAACAGAGAAAGCAGCCCTATGTTGCTTATCAGATCTGTTCGAGGGAAGTGCAGGGAAAAGGCCCTTGGCTCTCCCCACAAACGTGCCATGCAATAACAGGCTCCTGAGCCCCGCAGATCCCAGCTGCCCCAGGAGCACTACATAGAGATCACAGAGATCACCTTCCTCTTTGGCATACTGTCTCGCCCCTTGCAGTGTCAGTCCCATACCACGGGTGCACCCATAGGAAGGAGGATGCTGTGTCACAGCTCTGCGTCCTGGTGCTGGGTGATGCTCCTGAAGGGGTGACGTGCTGCTCCAGGTCTGGGAAGAGCAGGATGCTCTCGTACACAGAGCCTGGTTGGTGTCAGCCCCAAGCTCACACTAAAGGGACATGGTGCGGTTGTGATGCTTCTGCAGCTCCACTCTGCAGTCGCAGATTAGCCTAGTAGATTTCCATTAAAACTGCAGCTCAGAGCTCAGCAGGAGCAGCTCAGGTGGTGAACATGGCATCCTGTCACATCAGACACCAAAGGTGAGAAAACAGGCCGTGGGCATCCATTGCAACCCCATCTCTGCTGGTATATTTCTCTCATGGGGTGTGGGAGGTAGCCCACAGGGCTGCCCCTCCTCTCTGGTGCTCAGGACATGGTGTGGGGCACTGAGGGACATGCAGTGCCGGAGAGCAGACGTGGCCTGTGTGATCAGTCCCTGATCTCCCAGCGCAGAGGTGGCAACAGAGCTGTGCAGCTGGCTGCAGAGCAGCTGACTCTCCATACATCACAGACAACAAATGAGAGCTCAGCTGGTGGCTCCAGTCATTACTTCAGGGTACGTGTGTTAGTCCTGGTCTGAAAGCATCCCCTAGCCCTGCCCTGGGGCATCCTGTCCCCTCTGGGACTGACAAAGAGCAGGGGACATGGCTGGGGATGGCACTCTCTGCCCTGCAACCTGCAAGAGCTTTGGAGAATGGTCTGCTCCCACCAGCACAAAGCTCAGCTGCTTTGAGGGAATTCATTAACGCCACCAGCAAACACAAGCACACTGGCAGCAAGTCTGGTGCAGACCCTGGTGCCACTGGGGACCTGCAGTGCCACAGGCAGAGTCCTCCTTTGTCCCCAGGCAGCAGTGTAAGAGTTAGGGGTAGGGTTAGGGATCGGGTTAGAGATAGGGTTAGGGATTAGAGTTAGACTTAGGGTTAGGGTTAGTGTTAGGGTTACGTTTAGGGTAAGGGTCGGGTTTAGGGTAGGGATTAGGTTTAGGTTTAGGGTTTGTCTTAGGCTGACGGTCAGCTCCAAAGGTCTTTCATCACTCTGTCTTTAAAGTGTGGGCCTGGGCTAAGGCTCTCCGCCCACCCAGGCTGCTTGGATGCAGCCTGGAGCAGGTGCTTCCCACAAACCAGGTTTGAGCCACGCCCAGAGGAGATGGAGGCAGAGTGGGCAGGCAGGAATGGGCTGGCTGGGATGTACCAAGGTTGTGCAGTCAATGAGGCACTGAGAGATGTCACCTCCATGCGTGACACAGATGGGGACACCTGCCCAGGAGGCTGGTTTGAGAGTGCAGATGTTCAAGTCTGCACAAGCAGGGACAAATCCTACATCCACGTTGTTCAAGTCATCCCAGCTCCCCACATAAATATGCCAATTAGGAGACTAATTAAATTGGCTTGTACCAGCATCCTTGGGTGGTGTTTACCACCAACTCATTCTACCAGCCCCAGTATGAGCAGAAATCCTTTCATCTACGGGCAGCCCTGCATCCCTCCATGTATCAAACGCCTTTCCGAAGTGGGGTGAGCCATACTGTGTTCAGTGAGACACCTCTGATAGCAATTTATTTCTCATTATCTAATCATTTTCCTCCTATCTGCTGCTTCTTCCCAATAATAACATTACAGTAATTAATTGAAATGCTTGTTAAGTAGACAGAGCACAGTCAATGTGTAGGCAATGTCACAACAATCCAGTTCCACAAATAGCACAAGGCGATGGCAGATGGGAAGCGGGGCAGGGTTTCCAAAGATCGCTTTGTTCAGATTTATCCTGTCTCACTGTGAGAGACGGAGCAGACACATCCAGCCAACTCATCTGCCAGGCAGCAGCTAACAAAAGTCTTATTTCACTTCAACAATTACGCATTCACTGTATAATTTGCTAAGGCCCTCTGAACTCTGCCTGTCTCTTATCATCATTTCCCCATTTATCCAGTCCCACGTGCACCAGGTGTTTTGATGACTCTCCAGCATGAGGCTGCAGCAGAAATCTCTGTTAAGCAGAGCTGACAGCACACAGCGTGGCTCAGCTTTGCCTCCAGCAGAACACCGGGTGCCCCACTGCAGTCTGTAGCACCCCACTGCTTCTCAGCTCTCAGAGATGAGCCCAGAAGCTCAGAGATGAACTTCAATGAGACACTGCATGCCCCAGCCTTCTCCAGCCCTTTGTCCAAGACAGCATCAGGAGATGTAAGTCTAAGGGAGTGGGGCAGGAGTGGTGCAGAAGGCGATACCAATCCCCCATTCCATGCTATGTCCACCTCTTGGCCTCTGGCAAGGTGGAAATGTCCATGCTGGCTCATCGGGGCTTTCTGCTCTCTTTGCAGTCCGCATCGTAGAATCATAGGATCATGGAATCATAGAATCACAGAATCACAGAATGGCTTGAGTTGGAAGGGACCTTAAAGATCATCTAGTCCCAACCCCCTGCTGTGAGCAGGGTTGCCACCCTTGGCACCCAAAATCAGCATCAGAGCCAAGATGCTGATGTCTTTGAGGGAAGGGCCTCCTACCTTCACCCTGCACCCATGTGAATACTGCAGCTGATGCAGTAAGGAAGGAGCTTCTTGCAGGTCCATCCCAAGAGCTCATGGCAGTGCGGTCCTGCAACATGTTGGGCTGGTAGGTCTCTAAACTGAAGGGAAATTTTTGCAGCTTCTGTAGCCCTGAGCAGTGAGTCAGGAAGAGCCTGGAATTTATTCCCAGTCTACATCTGTACCATCCTATGCTCTTTTCAACTTTTTTTTTTTTTTTTTAATGAGACAAATGAGAGCAAGAGCTCTGCAGATGCTGTTCCACTGGATGGAGCAGTGCCAGGCTGAAGCATGCTCCTGGGAACAGTCAATTTTTTGGGCTGCTCTCACCAGAGATGTCCCCACATGCACTTCCCCCCCCCCCGCCCCCAAGTGTCTAAGGATGGTGGTGAGCCCCAGACACCTGGAGACCAGAGCTCAAGTGCTCATTTCAGCCCTGTGCAACATCTCAGGACAGATTTCCATGTGAATACCCTAAAGACCAGGGTGTTCAGGNTCTAAGGATGGTGGTGAGCCCCAGACACCTGGAGACCAGAGCTCAAGTGCTCATTTCAGCCCTGTGCAACATCTCAGGACAGATTTCCATGTGAATACCCTAAAGACCAGGGTGTTCAGGGCTGTAGGGCATACTTGCTGGCCTGGGCAAAACTGCCATCATGGAGTTACTTGTGAAACTTTCATCAAACCTTACATGCTACCACGAAGATTCTGATTGCTACAAGGCGGCTTTTTCAACAGTGAAACTCGGGTCCCTGAAGCAGCCTTTCTGAGATGCTGGAGGTGTTGCAGGCACTGAAGATACCAAAGTACCCAGTTCCCCCCATCCCAGCTCCTGCCACTCTCTTGGGGACATAGAGTCAAGATATTGAACGCAGATCTGGGCTTTCTCCTCTTGGGTTTTGACTCCAGTCAGAATGAATGATGGAAGAGTGTCCTAAAAGAAAACCTTATAAGGTCTGTACAGAGGCAAGTGGGCTGCAAAGCCTCTAATAATGCGTTTATAGCCTTAAAGAATCCTTCCGCACTAACAGGCACACTAGTACTCAGATTAGAAGGGCTGCTCATGACTCCATGAATGTCTTCTACAGTCTAAAAGCTTTTTAAATGAGGTACACAACCATTAACAAGGTAAATATATTTGTAGATTTGTTTGGGCAATTACAGGCATTTAAGAAACAATGCATAATAATGGACATGAATCTAATAAGCCATTGCTAATTAAATGTATTAATGCCACTTTACAAAACGAACACATCTAGCTGATAGGTTAAAGCTGGTTTTGTTCTGTAAGTAATTGAGCAGTGATACGTGCAGAATGTGCAACACTGGGCATTGCCGTGTTAATAGCTGCAATAAATTTGCCCCAGTGCAACAAACCTAGGGACCACCAGACGGGTTCTCCTTTCACGTCTGTTTACATTTTCTTTTTCTCTGAGAGAAACAGTTGCAGTCAAATGGAGTTGGTTAACCTCAGAATTTGAGGCACCACTACAAGACTTTACTTTGAAATGTGCTGTTCTGCAGATTTTGATTTGCAGCAGGTACAACACTCCCAGGCCTTTTCTCTGTCCCAGGAGAGCTCATTCCATTTTGGCTGATACTATGTTCAATAGCACAATTATCCTTTTACTTTCATCCATTCGGAAAATGTCAGCAGCCTGGAGGTACCTGACTGACCATGGACTGTGAGGATCTGGGCCCAAAGCAGCCCCACAGGGCACTGCAATGTGCAGGGATGCACACAGTGGATGAGAGCTTCACTGGGTCCCCCTGGGTATCTGGTGCCATGCAAAATCATGGGATGAGCAACTTGGCTGAACTGGGACAGGACAAAGGGGCAGGAGCCATGGGTTTGTGAGAAATCCCAGCACCTGCAGCTGACCTGCTGAGTGGCACATGACAGGACTATTTCCTTTCACCTTAGTTTTCCTTGTTAAAAACTGAGCTGTGACTTCTGGATCAGGAGAAGCCCTAAATGTGCACCAGTCCTGTGAACTCACCTTGATTTTCCCTCTGGCCCATCAGGCTGTGGTGGCAGCAGGATGAAGAGCTGTGCCCACCCCAGCACCAGTCTGGACACTGCCAAGGACAGAGTCATTCGTTGTCATTTGTTGTCTCTGTGGATAAGCATGAATCGCAGAAAGGTGATGAAAATTGCTTTAATGCCACGTAGGGGAATAGTGATGAACAGGAACCGGGATCATTTGGACTCTGG
Source organism: Alectura lathami (assembly GCA_013399715.1). Lineage (NCBI taxonomy): Eukaryota > Metazoa > Chordata > Aves > Galliformes > Megapodiidae > Alectura > Alectura lathami. The sequence goes on from VXAV01003179.1 coordinate 68,498, forward strand.
GGCCACCAGCCACAGTGATGGGCTAAATCCTGCATCCCTGTGATGTTGGGGTGTGAAACAAATCTGTGTGCACCCAGGCTTCACCTCACACCCCAGATGCAGGATATGGAACTGCCCTGATGGGACCCGGTTGCTGGACCTTCTCCAGTCTGCAGGATGCTGTGCTCAAGCCAAAGCAAAATCCTATTGCTCCAAGCTCTGATGGGCTGCAAGCTGCACAGAGACCAGCAGCTTCCTCCAACAGGACGGGTGCATCACCCTGCTCTAAAATCACCAGGTCCTGCCATAGGGGAAGAGCATCTGCTTCCAAGGAGAAGGCACCAGCCCCAGAACACAACCACAGGCAGAAAACCTGGAGGATGAACCGGAGTCCCCGTCACCGCCATGGCTTGCTCTCTGCATGGCTTCTGCTGGCACCCAGCAGCTTTGCCAAAGGCCATGGGCCTTTTTCCTAGGTGGTTACAAAGGCCTTACCCTAATCTCGTGATGTGGGAGCTCTGGGAGGACACAAGCAGCAGCAGATAGAAGCTGGCTGGTGAGGAGTGGTAAAAAGAGAGAGACATCACCTTGATCTGAAAGAAAAGTCAGCCTGAAAAAAAAGTGAGCACTTTCTGCACAAGGAACACCAACTTCCCACTTCCCCAGCCACCAGCTACATCCCAGGTCCTCCAGGCAGGGATTCTGCCCACGGAGGGAGCTGTGTGACCACCACAGATGCCTCAGGGCTGCTCTGCCTTTGGGATTGAATCCCTGCCTGCACGAGGGGCTGTGCCAGCTTTGGTATTGGGGCCCTTGGCTGCCCAATCCCTTCCCACAAGCTGGGAAGCAAGGCACGCACTGGAGAGGGCAAACAGGCAGCTATCTCCAGGAGCTCACACGCAGCCAAAGCTCACCTTTGACGAATGCATTACTCCTAATGAATAGCCAGGCCAGCTGTACTTAATTGTCTGTTCTATGCAGATATGGCTGGAAAATCTCATGCCTGTCAGATTATTTTTCTCCCCCCTGAAGCACCAAATTACTCACTCTCCTCTTGTAGCATTTTGCAGCCAACTCTTCCCTGTGATGATTTTCAAAGGATGAAGAATGAGCACCCCAGTGACATTTCTAGTATCCATAAATAAGTCCCCACTACCCTGCCTGCCCAACTGGTGAATTATGCAGGAAGATATATATAATAAAACAATCAGATCCATTTTGTTGTCAACATCCCATCCTTCAGCTGGTGAGAGAACAGCCCAGGCTGCTGCTCTGGAAAGAGCAAGCAGTGCCTGGAGAATCGGTGAGCTCATCGTTTTCTATAGGTATGGGGGCATCTTGGAGGGCAACACTGAGCAGAGAGAGGCTCTGGTGTGCTGGAAGAAGGAAGCAGGGTTTTAAAAGAGAAGAAGCAAGAAGTTTAGGGCAGAAAGAGACTCCAGAATGGCAGAAAACCCCACATTCAGAACACTGAGAAGCCTGTGGTGGAAGAACCAGTCAAGAAATATCAAAGGACTAACCCAGCAGTGCTACCTGGAGCACAATGCACACACTGTACATTCTGCTCCTGCTTTTAAGTGTTTAATTCAGCAGTGTTCTGTTAATGCAACTAAACCTCCTTCATGGCCAAATACATGGTCAATTTTATGCACTCAACTTGTAGACCAGTTTGTAGCTATGTATCTAATCATCATCTTTTAACTTAAACTGGCAGGAATTTAATTCAATACCTTGCTCTAGAAGGTCACTGCTCTCCAGGACCGCAAGGACAAGGATTTTGCACCTCTGCATTCCCAAAGGAAGACATCTCCTACACCGCTCAGCTCAAGTTACTGTGGTACTCCTGCAAAGCCTGCAAACCTCACCCTCCTACATCACTCTGGGTAGGAGGACAATATGTTGTAGGAAGCTGATGTCCTGGATCGGCACTGGATATCTCCATCAGTGTGAGCTGAGGTCACCTAAAAGCCTTTGATACGAGTTCGATATCAGTTTGATACGAGGCTCTGAGAAACCCAACACTGCCCACAGAGTTGCTGCAGGCTCCACACATGCATTCCTTTGCTGCATCCATAACAACAAGAAGGCCTTCAAGAGAGGCAAGACGCGTGTGAGAAGGGTTGAAAGTGACCAAAATGCAGATGAGCTCCTTGGCAGCAACTCAAATCATCGACACACATGTGTTTCCCCACACTGCAACATGCAGGGCTCAGCAGGGATGTCAGCACTGCTGCTTCCTGGATTTTGGCTTTTGGCTTTCTGCACACTCACCCACCTCCTGAGGATGCTCTGGCTGAGGAGCAAAGAGTCTGTTGAAACCTCTGCTCTAGAGGCCCCTCTGCAGACCTTTCATTGAAGAGCTCCTGCTCGTGGAGATGAAGCACTGGGCTCAGCCCAGGCTTTGGAGGAGCTTTTTGCAGGATTCCTGGAATGCAGTTCAGTGCTTGGTGCTCTCACCCATCTCCCTCCCAAGATCTGCTTCACCTCCCCTGAGCAGTGCACAAGCAACATTGCTGCATTCCAACAAATTCCGAGCAAACAGCACTGCATGTGCCTGGCTCGTCAAGGCAATGTACCTCCCGTCATCCCTCCCTGTGCCTTCTGCACTGGAACACACCCGTTGCCACCCACTCCGCTCACATTTACAAGTGCAACCATCCACACGGCTGCATTTGTCCCACCTGAGTCTGCACATGAGTAGATGTGTGATACAGGTAACACCGGGTCAGAAACAATGATTTTTATTAGTAAATTTCTATCATTATGAAACATTCTTCTTAAATAAACTCTAGGCTGTATTTTTACTGTTCAATACATTAATCACAGTAGATGTTAATATTTTTAATGGTTCTAAAATTTACAGGAGTATTAGCAAGAAACAGATCACATCCACAACACCTGCTGGGTTCAACATCACACATACAACAAAGAAACATTCATGTACAGAAAAGAACAAGGTCTAAAGAATTTTACACATCACCATACTATCTGTGGACTTTGGAGAAGCTCATGGACTTTTAAACTACTTTTGAATCACAAAAGAGAAATAAACTTTCAATTTGGATTTGAGCTTAGCACTCTCTGGTTGTGGGTTTGGATTTTCTGAATGCAGAACTGCAGGACACTGACTTACAGCAGCCAGGACTCTGGGCCAGGTTAGGTCAAGGGCCTGGCACTCAGGTTGGATGGAGCTGGGGTTCAGCCTCAGAACCCTGTTCTCAAAATTGTCTGAGAAAGCCATCGCTAGGGATGTTAAATGAGGTGCTCTGCAGGTGACCCTAGGTCTGCAGCAGCAGTGCCACGCCAGCAAGCACCCACTTCGAAGGATTTTCTCGAGTTTTGAGGTTAAAAGTCCACACGTAAGTTGGTCCTCTTTGGCGTGTCTTGTACACAGGACACGGGTACATGCTGCGGGTATCTTGTTTGTCAGCAGGAATGGCTTTGATGAAAATGACAGGCATGGCCGGAGTTAGCTCCTTGAGCCTGGCGTCTGTGATGATCCCAGTCTGCAAAGGAAAGAAGAGCTCTTAGGTCACCAAAATCTTCATCTGCTGTACCTTGATACACGTGATTGTCTGTAACGCTTATACGAGCTGGTCTCACTGGGGAAGTGCCATCATCTCCCCCGAGATCAAGGGGCTGCATGAGTCTATCTGAGGTGAGAGGGCCTGGATCAAGCACCTGCCCTGTTTCATTGGAACCCTCTCTCCCCTGTAGCTCAAGGGGACTGGTACAAAGCTGCTCTCCCCAGGTGCCCAAACCCACAAACACCTCAGCAGAGATCTGTGAGGGAAAGATGGGTGCTCCTGGCTATGTCTAAATCCAGCCCTGACATCCTGTCTCCATCCAGCACCACAGTTCTCATGCAGATCTGAGTCGATGTTTGACCAGGCCAGAACCGCCCCGTGGGCAGTGAAGGCCACTTAGAGGGGGCTACGGGAGAGCTGGGGAGGGATTCAGTCAGGGAGTGTGGTGATAGTAGAAGGGGAACAGCTTTAAACTAAAAGAGAGCAGATTTAGGTCAGGTGTGAGGAGGAAATCCTTTACCCAGAGGCACTGAGGCCCTGGCCCAGGCTGCCCAGAGCAGCTGTGGGTGCCCCATCCCTGGGGGTGCTCAAGGCCAGGCTGGGTGGGCCCTGGGCACCTGATCTGGGGGGTGGCAGCCAGCCCCCGGCAGGGAGTGGGGCTGGGACGACTCTGAGGTCCCTTCCAGCCCAACCATGCTGTGGATCTATGACTCTACGTGCACTGCTTGTGCTAGGACAACCTGCAGACACCTGAGTGGGGCTCAGGCTGCAGAACAGCGCTCACTGCAGACACCAAGGGAGCATCCCATCACACCACGAAAATCTGAGCATGACCTATGTCTGTGTACTGAAGGCAGAAAGTATTTTATGGGCCCTAAAAGGTACCATGGGCTTGTTTCCACTCTCACAGGTGCTCACAGCTCCACAGGGGATTCAGATGGACTGCTCCTGAGGGAAAACAATCGTGAACCAACCAGCCCACGTTACCCTCTCTAAAGCAACACTGCCGCTCAGCAGGCCCAACCCAGGAGAAAGATGGGATGCTGTGAGGGCACGAAGCCAACGGCTTGTTCTGCTAACTCAGGTCTCTCTGCAACTTATGTTTCTCTTTCTGACAATAAAAAGCACTCCAGTCAGCTTCCAGGAAAGCCTGCAAAATTGCTTAATGGAGGCTAGAGAGAGGAAATGAAAACAAATATAGAAACGGAAATAAAACTTCTCAGTGCTAAAGAAACTGCTTCTCTGCAGCTTAGCTTCACATATCATTATTATTTCAAATGCTCTTAGACCAGAGTTGTGGGATGAGATTCAACCTAATAGTTTGCTTAGTTCTGCAAATGAGTGAAGAAAAATAATCCCTCTTGCAATACACCTCAGTTTAATTGTACTAATACCATCTGTTCTACTAAGCTAATGATAAACCCAACTCTGATTTAGGATTTTGTATTTCCAGTGTGCTGAACAAACATTAAATAATTCTTATAATACCTGGCAAAGGAGCTATTTATCAAGCATTATTATGTGTTCTTTTTAAATCCACATCTTTCATTTCTGAGGTTGGATTTTGATCAGAACTTTTTTTTTCTACTGATGATAATTCAAATCAAACTTCCAAGATATATTCTACCTATTTCTAGGCTAACAAGATCTGGTATCTTCTGCAGGTATCTCTATGGAACATATCACTTTGTTATGGCTGGGCTGATTTGCATTTGCATTTTTTATCGCTCTCACAATCAGAAATTAATTCCACTCTGAAAGCACTTTTCTCTAACTACTGCCACATCACACCTAGTACAAAGCCACTGTTCTGTGCTCAGAGAGCTCCAGGTCCCAGATCCTACAGAAGCCTTCACTCCTGTCTGTCCTGGGTTCTCATCAGGCAGTCTGAAGTTCGGACGTAATACACTGCCACACAGCAACGCGTCAAAGGACACAGAACAGCTGTCACAAGCTGGGGATGATGACAGATGGGCCCAAGCATACATGCAGTGAGCCAATGTCCCCTCCCACTCAACTGTATTTTGAGATGTTACTGGCAAAGGTGCATTTGCTCCACAGCTTTTTTAAGGTCTTTAAGCCAACAGACCCTTCTGCATGGCTTGGTTGCCTTTCAGACAGAGTTGGCTCTGTTTGCAGGGAAGGGGCCTCACATTGCCAGCTGTGGCTGGTGATGTGACAGCAGCGTAGCCAGAACGTCATTCCAAGGTGGTCCAGAGACCACCAGGCTGGTGGCTTCAGTTGGAGATGCGGAATGAGGCGCAGAGCTCTGCATGGTGTATGCAGGGGAGAAGATCTAATGGTGTTCTGTCCAGCAAAGCCAAATGAGATGAATTTGTATTGATTAGTTTCAGAATTGAGGTATGAATGGAAAAGCATTTGCCAAAGTATTCATTTTTCAAAACTGCTGTAACTAAGAGAGTGGCTGATGACAGCACAGTTTGCAGGTGTCCCCTCCACTGCTGCCCCGTACATTTATCACTGGCGACCCCAGCTTCACCTGCAGCCTACTCTGGCTCTCATAGCTCACAAATGGGCATCACTGACAGCTGACACCTGCAGGCAAAGGCTCCACGTGACGTTCCATTTAACCCCTCCAGGAGAACTTTCTGTCTCTGGTGCTTGAGATCTGGTGTCCCCACCGCCTCTTCAGAAGGACAAGGCAAGCTGCAATGGCTGGGGATGGCAGCACCAGGCTGGATGAGGGTTGGGCTGTACACTGATGCTGTTCTCATCCTCATCAGCTTCTGGGAAGCATCTTCAAAAAAAAATGAGTGCTGTGCAACTGTTCCCAAGCTACCTGAACCACCACATAAATGTTCCTCACTACAGAGACCATTCCTTTCTAAGCCCCCCTGCTGGCTGAAGACTGGAGCTTTGCTTAGGATGAGCTTTATAAAGTATACGGAAGCTCTAGCTGGTGGGGCATGAAAGAGACACGAGACCCTCAGTGTTAAGCTCAGCACCCCGTGCACCTCTCCCGAGGACAAGGCAGTGTGTTGCCTACAGACTGCAGCGCTCAGTGCGTGTGTATGGCACAAAACCCTCGTCCTGCCACGCTCCAGTACCCTTGGTGAGCAGCAGAGCACACACCTGGCATCAGACCCTGCATCGTGGGGAGCCATAAAGCCAGGAATCCCACGGCCTGAGACAAAATGTCTCATAGTGTCACCAGTCAAACCGCCTCTCACTGAGCCCCACTGAATTTAATGGTGCTACAGCAACAGATCTTTTGGACCCAAAATAACCTGCTTGGTTTCATTTCGTTTAATAGCTGCCTGCTGTTTTGTAATGAATGTTTTATAACTTTAAGACACCCAAGGGCAAACATAAATGTTTAAATAAATACAAAAATGTGAGTAGGAGAACACAGAAGGAATTTTCCCCTTTTTGGAGGCAAAATCTAAATGTGAAACATTCTTTTAAAAGTGAAGGTGTTCCCCAGAGGAGTTCTTCTAAACATGATGTGCCATTCTTACCAGAGGATTAATTTGGAAGGAGTATACAACCCAAAACAACTGCGCAGCTGTTTTACTAATTCTGCATCCATTAATGTATAGTGGTGCTCACTGGATTTCAGGTAAAATGAATAGTTCTGCTGGGTGGAAATGATATTTCAGTGTGAGCAGCAACATATGAAAATACTCTTTTCCTTTCTGAAATAAATCGAAGCATGATACCCAGAGATTATGAATGGTTCTATAAAAATATCTTTCAATCACAAGGAAAATGGAACCGGAAGAGCACATTCACTGAAGTCTAGATGGCCTCTGAAGAGAAAGTGCATTGCTGAAAGCAGTACAAGATATTGAAGGGGACAGAGGAGAGAAGCCACATGCTCCCCCAAAGGTTTCTGGCTTTGCACCACCAAAACTTTCCACTCTTCACTCCCAGCAGAGGAAAAACCTAGGCAGAACTCAGCCATTTTCTAGTAACTGTGGTAATAACGGTAATAGGAATAAAACAGCAGTCACTGGGATTTGTTTTTAATGGAGCATTTGATGTACAAGACCAGGACTTTTTTTTTATTTATTTTTTAACTTTCTCTATTCTGCTGTGCCCAGCTGGTTTGTATCAGCTTACAATGTTGGTTCTTGAGGGCAACTGGAACCCAGTGTTCCCCGTTGTAGGGGATGTGATCTGCAAGAGCTGCATGGGATTTTGTATGGCAGCCACTGCAAAGGCTTAGGAAAGGAACAGGCAGGGAACTGCAGGACCAGGGCTTGGGAAATGGACTGGGCTGGTCTTTGTGCTCCTGCAGTGACTTCTGCTGTCAGCAGAGGCAAAACCAACACGGGAAAAGATCTGACCTTATACACGTGAAATCTTTAAGGCAACCTTCTGGGAAAGTCCTGTCAATGTTCCTCACTGCCTGTGGCTGTCCAGAAAATGGCCTGGAGCTTCACAATTAAAGATTTGCAACAAAATGTGCTGGATGCCAGCAGTCAGTGGGTTCTACACTTTGCCTAATTTCCTATCCTTCATGGAAAAGTATTGCACAGAGAGAGATGAAAAATAAAGGGAGAGTATTAGATTTGAATTGCAGGGCCAGGATGGCCTACGGCATATAGCAGGCATGGTCCCTCTAGTCAGCATCCCACCACCAAGCCCCACAACAGATAAAGGAGGATCTCCAAGGTTAAGGCTCTAAAAGGCTGCCTCTGACAGAAATCTGCTCCTGCGAGAGGGCAACCTTGACACAGATCTGTAAGTTCTGGGTGACCCACTTTGATCAGTCTTCACTCTCTCAGAGCACTGGCAGTGGGAGGCTTGCACTGGCTGCCCAGAGGAAGAGCTGCATGAATCACAGCCATTTAGTTCTCACGCGCAGCACAAACTGGGATTCATGGTACCAACAGGACAGGCGACTCAGAGGACCAAGCCCAGTGGGGATTTGTCAGCCTAATGGCTCTCGCTCTGCAGACTGAACTCCTAACAGCTGACAACTGTCAGAAGGGATGACAGGGACAGCCGTGCTCCTCTGGGACACTGCAGCACGAGGTGTGCTGAGGAGAGCTGACAGCTCCACGGGCAGGGAGCTGCAAGTGAGCACGCTTCCCTCCAGGTGCCCAGTGGGTGAGGACGGCTCTCTCCCTGGCTACCCTGGGGCTGGCTGCACTACAGCAGAAGGGTATTGGGCCACATCCAGAAAGGGGAAGAAGAGCAAGGGACACCCCTGCTGTCTGTCTGTCCAGGACTGGCGTCTCCCACACCATGCCGGAGGACCTGCAGAGGAAAGACCCAGTTCTTCCCTTCCCTACAGAGAGGACAAGCCCTGTCTGGGCTGGAAAGTTTCCTGGAGTACAGTGCCAAGAAATAAGGACACAATGTCCAAGGCTTCTCTCTTCACACAACAGCCTTGGTGAGCTCACCTGTGCATCCCAGCGCGCACCCTCCATGAACAAACCGTGGACATAAGCCCCTTCCCGAGGAGGACTTGCAAAATCTTCTCGGTTCTTCTTTGTCACATCACACTGCAAAGCCATCTTGTCCAAAGGCCACCCGTTCTTTCGGGCTGTGGACTGCATGATGGCTGTCAGGAAAGACTGGGGATTGAAGAACCCAGCAAGCCACACTGAGGAAGGCAAGGAGAAGTCTCCTGTCCAGGTCTCCAGCTCCTTGATGCGGGTGAGGAGGTCAGCAAACCACATGCCCAGGCTGGCCGTGGAAGGATAAGCCTTCTTGATCCACGACTCAGGCACCATGTCCAAGAAGAGAGCATTCTGCAGGTTCTCCATGTCACTCGTCATGGTCAGTTCTCCCTGAGTAAGAGAGGGAACAGTTAGCAGCGACTGTTTAACCTGAACAAAGCCTGCTTGGCAGCTGAGGGTGAGCAAGGAAGTGTGGAAGTGCATGGCATCCTACACTGTCACTAGCATTCACATACTGCAAATTTCTCTGTGAGTTTGGGGTTTTCATGAACAACATCACCTGCAGCTTCACATTCCTGCAGCCTCATGTCTCCTACTGTAAAAGCACTACTGAGGGGAAAAGCTGTGTGAGAGGGACAGTGAGCAGGGCTGCCCTTCAGCTGCCCCAGCGTTGCTTCTGTTTTCTCTCACTGACTGAAGACCTTTATAGGGCAGACCTTCAGAGGACCAAAGCTGCTCCCACCTGTGCTACCAGGGCAGGGTACTGGGGTCTCTGATAATCTACTCCCAAAGTAGACAAATGTTTGTTACACCAAGCCATATCCCCCTCCTCCCCTCCACTTCCCCTCACTTCCCTCCTTCTTTATTACTTTGCATTGCAGTGCAAGTCTTTCTGACTTCACATGTTGCCTGCAAATGTAATCACAGTTTCTTTCACAGCAGGGAAACACACAACAAATTAAGACATGATTCAGCCAAATGGGATATAGAGAGAGGTTTGGCTTTCCTCTACCCAGCAGTTAACTATTTTTAAAGCTTTTAGAAATATGCATCAGGTTGGCCCAGACAGGAGAAGAGCTGGAACATCACTGCATAGTAAAAAAAGGGGCTCTGTGTAACACCATCCCTCTTGACCTTCTGGCGCTCTGCAGCAGGCCCCCAGGGTCCGCTAGCGTGAACATTAGGAAAACTCTGCTACATGCAACTGAAATTACCTTAAATCAAACCGAAAGCTGCCTGGATGGCAGCAATGCTGGACATGCAGCTGACAAAGCTGACAAGAGTTGCAGTGGGGCACATGGATGGGGCTCTGCCCTACGGGTGACGTGCCATGGGACATGGTCCCCAGCAGCACCTGGAGGACAGCTGAGGAGCACAGCCCAGGCTCCTGGGGCTGCAGGCAGGGCCTGGGGCCTCTCACTGACACTGGGGCTGGCAGATGGTCCTCATGCCCACATCAGCGTCTGCCTGCTAAGGCTGGTGGAAGATCCGTGCCACCAAGCCAAGGAGCTGCAGGAGGAGAACTGAGCTCATGAGAAAGACCACCTGGATCCTCCCTGAAAGCCTGCAGCTGCAAGAGGAGCCTCAACTCCGAGCCATAGCAAAGGACGGGCAGGCAAGAGATGGAGGCTCCATGACAGTGAATGTTGGAAACTTGTGACTTCCAGCAGCAGGAGGAAGGCTCCTGCTCCCCCTGCAAGCCTACAGAAGAGGTTCAGTGCCTGGCTAGGAGATGACGGGCTGAGAGCTCTGCCCACCAGAGCATCCATGCTGGCAGCACAGGAGGGAGCAGCAAGTGACCGCTCTAGGCTATCCCCTGCTGCTGAGGACAGAGGCACCATGCTCAGACCGTGGATTCAGGACATTGTGGAAAGCCTGCCAAGGTTCGTCCAGCTTTCAGCCTATTAACCCCTTCCACTCACAGGGCCACCAATGACACCAAAGGATGGGTGTGCTCCCATTCAGAGGGACCTGGCCAGGCTCGGAATGGGGCTGAGAGGAACCTCACACATTTCCGCCATGGGAAATGCCAGGTCTTGCACCTGAGGAGGAACAGCCCCATGCACCAGGACATGCTGCAGACCAGCTATGTCAAAACCAGCTTTGTAGGAAAGCACCCAGTAGTCCTGGTAGACAACAAGCTGAATGTGAGCAGCAAAAAGACCACCTGGGCTGTGGAAGGAATGTCAAAACAAATTTGCAAATGCAGGCAGGGCTTGTAACCACAATTTAGACCTTTCCATGCCCCATGCTGAGATAGAGCACAGTACACTGTAGCAGTTTGGAGACATAGTTAATGTTGAGTGCTGGTGTCCATTACAAATACTTACTTTTGTCCCCTTAACATTTTGCCAAAATTTATCTGACTTACAATTTCTCTTTCCCTCAGGCTGAGTGTTTTTGGAATGATTAACTGAAATCAGTTGTGCCATTGCTGAGAATGAGGGCGAGGGAATTGGGTCAGTCTATTCGCATTAACAAATTCCAACTGTTCTTTCACAGGACTTCAGCGCCTCCAGCCATGAGGTCAGCAGAGGTGCCCTTTGCTGTGGCCACGAAAATGCATGAAGCTTAGGCAGAAGTTGAAATCCTTTCAAAGCACCCCTGACGCATGTTTAGAAAGCTTGTCAGAGCCCAGCAGTTAAAAAATCTTTGCAGTTTATTCCTGCATGGACCTCTGATCTGCAGGCTGCCCTGACAGGCTTCAGCAGGACATGATCACAGCCCACAGACCCAGGCAGGCCACAGGAGCAGTCACAAGCACCCCCTTGTTGATGAGACCCACGCTGCATCCTGAGGTTAGCACACTCTGAGGTTAGCAACCACACAGTGTGTGCTACCAAAGGGAGGACGAATGCTTCTCGGGCAGACAGTGACAGGACAACGGGGAACAGCTTTAAACTAGAAGAGAGCAGATTTAGGTCAGATGTGAGGAGGAAATCCTTTACCCAGAGGCACTGAGGCCCTGGCCCAGGCTGCCCAGAGCAGCTGTGGGTGCCCCATCCCTGGGGGTGCTCAAGGCCAGGCTGGGTGGGCCCTGGGCAGCCTGAGCTGGGGGGCAGCAGCCAGCCCCCGGCAGGGGTTGGGGCTGGGGGTGCTTTGAGGTCCCTTCCAGCCCAGCCATGCTGTGGTTCTATGATTCTGAACAGCCACTGGAAATGTCCACTTCTGCTTTTTGCAGCACCAGACTTGCAACACTTATCTTTCCCCCCCCTGCCTCCCCCCCCCACCCCCCCAGAACTACTAAACATCCAGTATAAAACTCACTTTTGGCAACTGACATTAAGGGTTTGCAATGTTGGTGCTGACCATAAGCAAGAGGGCCAATAGGATCCTGGGCTGCATCAAAAAGAGCGTGGCCAGCAGGTCAGGGGAGGTGAGCCTCCCCCCTGCTCTGCCCTGGTGAAGCCACATTTGAAATATTGTGTCCAGTTCCGGGCTCCTCAGTTCAAGAAGGACAGGGATCTTCTAGAGAGAGTCAGTACAGTGCTATGAGGATGATCAGGGGTGTGGAGCATCTCCCGGATGAGGAAAGGCTGAGAGAATTGGGACTCTTCAGCCTGGAGAAGAGAAGAATGAGAGAGGATGTCACCAATGTTTACAAATATTTGAAGTGTGGGAGCCAAATGGATGGGGCCGGGCTCTTTTCACTGGTGCCCAGCGACAGGACAAGGAGCAATGGGCAAAAACTGGAACACAGGAAGTTCCGTACAAATGTTAGGAGGAATTTCTTTACTGTGAGGGTAGCAGAGCCCTGGCCCACGCTGCCCAGAGAGGCGGTGGAGTCTCCTTTTCTGGAGATATTCAGACCCTCCTGGATGCTTTCCTGTGCAGTCTGCTCTGGGGAGCCTGCTGTAGCAGGGGCTGGACTAGATGATCTCCTGAGGTCCCTTCCAATCCCTACAACTCTGTGATTCTGAGAGGGCAGTACGTCGGCAGGCTGCGTCCTTCCAGCATCCCCAGTTAAACCAAAGCTGAGAGCATCTCTGCAGGCAGAAACCGCCTCCCTGGGAAGTGCTCATGTCTCAACAGGACTGCGACAAAGAATGACTAAACTCCTGTTCCAGAGGTGACCTGCTAAAAGCAAGCATCTCAGGCTGCTGATTTTCCCCTTGGAGAACAGATTCATGGCAGATAGAGAAAAAGATGTGTACAGAGGTTTTAAGATGGCCTTTTTTTTTTTTTTTTTTTAAGCTAGAAGTGACAAATGAGGTTAAATGAATGGCTTGGTGGAAGCAGGAGAATTTGCAATTAGCCCTAAACCAAGAGGAACAGCTCTAACTGCCTTCCAAACCCACCCCAGCTTCCCTGGTTCCAGACAGCCGCTCAGCAGGGAGCAGGCCAGCCTCTGCCAGTAGCTCACCTCTTCATTTCTGTTCAATGGTTTTGCACTTGTAGGGAGTCTAAAAATGGCGAGTTACCTGGCAAAAGGTCTTTAAAGCCCCGAGTAATTCCAAGTACAGGGGTACAATACAAATGAAAGATCTCTCATTTAGGCTTTTGCTGTGTAGTGGTAAAGAAATACAAAGGCAGTGCATGCCCCCATGCTTTTCCCCTGAGGCACCTGAGTTTTTTCACTTTATTGCACATTTTAAGAGAATTCAGTGACTTGTAATTAAAACTCACGCAACAGAAAGTCATGGCCATGTCCAACCAGAGGGGCTGGCAATGACCTTCACAAGATTGTCAAATGATTTGACCTCGGGAGGGCAAGGCTATCACGGTTTTGTTACCTAATAACTTCTGCTGGCACACAAACTCTGAAGTCTCATTTCAGTTCCTTCTTCATTCCTATCATGTGGGCCATCATCTCCCATCTCAGGAGAACTCAGACCCTGAGAGGACCACACTCCCCATCCAACAGGCTAGTCTCTGGTTAATGCCACACAGAAGGTGATGTCTGATGGGCAAACTACTGCATGGGGCACACCGGGACACTGAGCACCACGGCACCCTCCAGCAGGGACAGCCAGGAGCAATATTCACTCCTGGAAAGGTTTGGAAGCTGGTAAAAATATTGCAAAATGTATGCAATCAGATTGATTTAAAAACATCACCCTCATGATCATATATCCTGTCTAGTTTTACTTTCAGGAAACAAATGAATTAACAAATGTAATTCTCAGGAAGGCTTCAGAAAAGCAATTTTTAAAGCCTGCACACTCGAGCATACTTGTTGGAATCTCCTACGAGGTTTCACAGCATCTCCAGCCGCTCTCTCGCAGTTGCCCAAACACAATTATGCATACATTTGCATTTCAGATGCTGAATACTAAAGTGCATCCAGAATGATTCAAGTTGCTTTCTTTTTCCCCAAATGCTGCGAGTAATTTTCATTAAAGACACCCTTGAAGGAAATCCTAATCAGCCTGCAGACATTCCCTCAAGATGAGCAGACTATTGCCGCAAATTGTTCTCTCAGTTAAGGTTATTTTCACTTGATACAGAAAAATACCAGCTAGCCTTATGGAATTTGGTCTTACTGTATCCTTCTACAATATTTGTTATCCTTGTTTTGGAGGCTTATTCTTCACTGAAGTTGCAAAATAGAAAATCTGCTCACAAAAACAACACTGGGTACAACATTAGCATGCGAGTGTTCCAGCGCAGCCACTGGTCTCACTGAAGTCATCCAGAACAAAGGGCTTTGAAATGCAACGTGTCAGTTATTTTTGATGGCTACCAGTCTACTGCAGTTCCTCTTCCTCTTAATGGGATGTCTCCTATTTTTGGACCAAACAATCACTTTCTGTTACACAGACACAATGAATTATTCAAAAATTCAAATTAGCTATGACATTTCCAAATCGCCTTCTTTTAGCAGATAGTCAGCTAAAAACAATAGGACTGCTTCCTCGGTGTTGTATTTATTCTCTTCCGCAACCAGTGGCTCCTGTTATGTAAACTCTCCTCCTCTGAGTGCTGTCAGTCAGGATCCCCAGCCCAGGAGATTAACGTGCACTGATGGCTCTCGTAGGAGCTGCTCTGGGAAGGAACAGCTAAAGGATGATTTCTGTTCCCAGCTGAGTGTGGGAGCCAGGTCAGGAGAGCACCACGGCCCCTGGCCATCAGGTGACACCCACGGCACGGGAAGGGATCTTGGGTGATGCTGGGAGCGGCACGGGCCATGCGCAGCGTCCAGCTCAGCCCTGCAGGGACCCACGCAGCCTCTGCGTACAGGCACAGGACCACCCACGGGTGGCATCTCAGACCCTTCAGCCTCTTCAGCATACACAAGACACAAAACGTTAACACAAACACATACGTCTGCTCCGGCCTTTGATCTCTGGACCCCGCTGTAGGCACAGGGGCTGTTGGGATCAACCCACACAGCCGTTCAAGGTGCCTTTTCTGCAGAGCAGTCCCATTTCCCTGCCATGCTTTGCAGTAGGACTTTGGGGAGAAATTTGCCCCCTTTGTCACTGCCTGATTTCTGTGGTACGCATTCCCTGCGGTTTATTTAGGCCCCTGCTTCCACCCATTCCCCCTACCAAAATCTAACAGCTTACTCTCACCCACACTAAACCTAATGGCTACACCTTGTCCCAGTTACAATTGTAACTTGTTTGCTGCTCAAGGACTGAAACATTAAATCACTTATTTCCACCCCTCTCCAGAAAGGGAACTTAAAATTCTACTGCCTCATGCTAGAAAATAAAGGAAATCTGTTTGTAATAATTGACACACAAACAGCAGCCTGTCCCTAACAGGGATGTGCAGCAACATGGCCTCTGCAAAGAGTCTTTTGGGGTGACAAAGTGAAGGAGAAAGCTGCTCCAGGCTGCGCGGGCTGGTCGGGCAGGTCCTAACACACTGGCAGCGCAGTCTGCTCTGTGCTGCGTTATCCTCTAATGGGAACTCAGCAGCCTTTTATATTTTGTGCCAACATCTACATGGGAGGGGATTCAGTAGATGACATCTCCTACCACCAGATGTAGCCTCAAAGCTCAGCCCTCTTGTGCATCCTGTTGAACCCAGAGGCTTGCATATTATCTGCCATGTCCTGCCAGCCCCAGAGTCCTTCACCATTATCTGGAAGCAAAGGCCAAGGCCACCTTCTAGATGGAGACAAACATTTTCCTAGATCAAAGCCCAGTTTCTTACCAGGGTGGAGAAGTAACAGCGTATGGAGTACGCAGTCATGGACAGTACCTCCATAGGAGGGGCCAACTCCTGACCCTCCTCAATTTGCAATTGACTCATACCCAGCACAGGGAGTTTTTTCCCTTCCAAAGCTCTTGTTTTTTCAGCCTTTTTTGTCTCACAATTGTGGGTATTCTTGTGTCCTTACACAAGACCATTCCTTCCATTTCAGCTTTTGCTGAAAGCTTTCCGCCTTTAATGAAACCTTGTTACAAGTTCCCCACACTAATTGGGCATTTCCTGAAAAGGTGTGATTTCTGGGCTAAGTTTTAAATTGGCTGCTTCTCAATTTCTGAGAGAACCACTGCTGCTGTGCTACAACCTGGGTAGACAGAAGAGCCTGAAGCCATCGTTACTACGTGTATCTTTAACCCCATCCAACGCCTGCGCTCATGGCCTGGGGACAGCGTGCCATTTGAAATCCATCTGTGAATCCTTCCCCACAGAGTCAAGTTGTTTTTGCAGCTGGCAGTGCTGAATACAGAGCGTGACCCCTTTTATTCCCTGAGCACCTTCTCCATCCATCCAGATTTTACAACGCTGCTCCTACCTTCAGCCCCAGGTCCAGCTCCTGCAGAGAGCGCTTTATCTCACTGGTGAGGATGTTCATGCGTTCACATTCCTGGAAGGCAACCACAGCATACGGTGTCCTCTCCTCCACCTTTGCCATCAGCTCTGCGATGTTAAACTCATCCATCAGCTTCTCCAGCATCTCATCCAGAAGAGCTTTCACCTGCATGCCAAAGGGAGAAGAGAGGGATGTAAGTTAACAACCCATGGGGCTTTCCCAACTGACAGCTGCCTGAACACAGGATGAAAACTCCATCTGCCAGTTGCTGTCTCCAAAAACAATCACTGTCAGCTGCACTGGGCATTGCACCTTTCAGAGAGCTTGCCCCGTCCTATTAAAATTCAAATGCTTACAAAAGTTAGTCAGATGAGGAGCTTTCAAAATGATGGCTTAAAAATGTCAGGGTGACATGCAATGTTCTCTTCTCTCCTTGGGTCTCAGGTTTGCACTCTTACTTCTTCTAAGGTCAGACTGAATGCAAGAAGACTGATGGGGGTGTAATCTCAGCTGAGCCCCAGGATAACTGAGCTGCTATTCTGTGGTATATTGATAGAGAGAGGTGATTATATCAAATTGAATTTTAAGCTGAATTTGGCGTTCCGAACTAATAGAGCAGTGGAAGAGACGTGTAATGAAACAAAGTTATTTTCTGGTCACCAACACAGCTTGGTTTGGAAACACTGCCTTATATCTCTAGATACTAAACAGAGAAAACAATGCAAAAGGATGCTGCTAGAAGCTTAGCAATAAATACAACAGAAAAATGCTTTCTGGTTAACAATAAGACATGAAGCCCCTAACCTCCATGGGCTCATTGTTTACATACAACATTTTACATTTTTGCATTTACATTGCTCAGGTATACCTTGGCGTGGACACCTTGGTATGGAAGCCTCTCTCACTCTGTGCTTCCTCACCCTGGTGCTGGAACATGAGCAGGACTTCTGCTTCTAGAGGAGTTTTCAGGAGTGAGCTATGCAGTTAGGGTTCCAAGATCTGACATGCAAAAGCTGGTGTGCGGGTAGCAGTGACAGCTGCCAGCCAGTGGCAGAGGCAGCCGCAGGGTAATTTCCTCGCCGTGTCCACCAACATTCATATTTTGGACTCTGTACTCCAGCGTCCTCCCATTGCTGCTCTCCCAAACGCTCCACGCACACAGCAGAGCTTTGAAGAGGTGATGAAACGTGGGCTGTTACTGTGACCAGCGAGGTGGCTGAAGCTGAAGCTAAAGCTCATCTGGAAAAGCTTGTGAACTGCACCCCAGGTACAGTACAGAAATACCCTGTAATTTGAAATTCCCCTGCAAATCTCTTTGGCTCTGATCTTGTTCACAACAATGATGGCTCATTTTCTGTAATGTGCCCTCAGAAACTTGTGGGAGTAACTGGACTTGTCAGAGCCTCAGGAAAAAGACAGCCTCCCAGCAGCTTCCCTGCAAGATCTCTAAAACCACCAGAGCCAAACAGGGACTAGAAATCCTCAAATGGAGGAGCTAAGAGAACTCTTTCCTTGCTGTTTTGCAAGGACCGAGCGAAAGGGGCATGGCCAGTTGCAGTTATAACCCAGGTAATGAGGTAGATCACCTCCAGGAGAACACCAGCAGTGGGAGCATCCCCCAGGCACAAGGCAGTGCGGTGGGGCTGCACCCAGCCTGCTCCAGGCAGCTGCTCTCTGAGATCACGAAGCCCACAAGAGCTCCTTGGCTGCCTGCAGGCGTTCGCAGCACAGCCACGCCTTGTGATAACACCAGCAGATCACCCACGGATCATTTTGCTTCTCTGGCCAAGGAGCTGAAATGTAATTAAACGGCTAAAGGGCTGGGAGAGGAGCAGAGGTATTCACATTTGCTAACTTTGAGCATCTTGTTCGGCTTCACCAAGTCTGGGTTATTCACCTCACCTCAGATTCCAGCAGGGACTGAAAACTGAACATGCCCACCCCTTCCGAGTGCCCCTCAGGCAAAGACAGTAAATGCCCCAGCAGCACACCAAGCCCAAGGAAACGTGTGAAACTACAGACTTCACACAAGCTTCCCATCAGCCGTTCATTAATTTGCAGAGCTTGAAACAGAAGTCTTAAGTCTGCAGAAGCTGAAAACTGAGCAAGTATTGGCTGGTTTCAGATCCTGTTACGAATGCTCTGACCAGATTTTAATGAGCTGTGAGTTTCCAGAGGAAGAGCTGAGATCAGTCTAAGACATGTGCGTTGGGAATGAGTTCAGCTGGAAGAAAGGAATTACAAGGCCCCTGGGAACTGGGTGGGACCTGGTGGCAGCAGTGCCGGGTGGCACATTGTACCTGGCAGATGGTTGCACAGTGAGCCGGCTGGAATGCCTGTCACAGCCTGGTGCTCAGGGACCAGTGGCTCAGGGACAGGGGAGGCCACAGAAGGTTTATGTGCCATGTCTTCGCAGGATGATAATGAAGGCACTGCAGTTCAGGGGGTAATTAAAAGCCACTGTCCTATTACTGACAACGCTCCAACTACATCCCACCATGGTGATGTTCTGCATAACACAAGGCTGGAGGTTTTAAGACACTTGGTTTGCATCTGGCACAGGCAGAACATGTTCTAATAAGCAGCTGCAGGACAAACCTGACCCAGACCGGGCTGCAGAGGAGCGAGAGCTGCCAACAGGCAACAGCCCCTTTCTCTGCCACTCTCACCGTTTCTTCCCTGGTCACCACTCCTCCTTCGCCCACGCTGGTGTCCCGGGGCTGCATCTCCAGCACGACGTGGAAGAGCTTCTCCGAGGTCTGGGTAAGGAAGCCAATCTCAGCGTTGGGGTGGAGGCCGTACAGGTAGGGAGACTCGGGCGGCAAGGTGTCATCTATGTACTGGACAGGGAAACGCAGGCTCAGGTCAGATACAAAGCCAGGGCACTCTGCCTTCAGAGCTCATGGGGCTGGAATTGTCACCCACCAGGAAAGTAAGCCCAGACTGACACCGCTCTGTTTGTGGCCTTGAGCCCTGACAGGACAAAGTGGTGATGATTGTTTTCAGAGAAAAGAACTGCTTTTGCTCCGGCTGTGAAAATTTGGTAATTGTGGAAGTTTGGCTTGGCTACATACCTCAGGCCTGGGCCTTCTCTAGCAATTATCTGCTGTGTGTTTCAGCATCAATATTCTGAAATCCCTTGTGTGAATTTAGCTTTCAGTAGTTAAGTTTTACGAACAAAACTAGCCTAATATGCCTATCCCTGCTGCTGCATCTGTGTACAAAGAACAGATGAGATCAGTAAGTAGATCAACATGACCCTTCAGTGTTTCTCATCAAAACTGATGATAAAAGGAGCTTGAAAGGGCCATTTTAGCAAACAGTATGTGGATGCAATTTTCCAGGAGCCCTGCTCAAGTCTCAAGAACCAATACAGTCGTTCTATTCATGCATGAACAGAATGAGCCCATGATGAAGTAGCCAATTACCATTAGACTTGGTTCATCCAGGGGAATGCTGAAATGTCTACGGAAACAGAACATAATGGGAAATAACAGGAGGTGTGCTGAAACACCGCAGTCCTATCCACTGCCTTCTAAGACAGATTACAGAGCAGTTACAGAAGACGTTACACTTATGTGTATAAATAATGCCAGAAAATAAAGAGCTTACCTGATGATAACCGTTATAGTCCATGTTCCCTGGGAGGGGGAATCCTGCAGCAAGGAAGAGTTCTCCCTCCAGCATTTCTGGCTTAATAAATTCTTCCAAATAGGTTTTGCAAAGCCGCCTGTCCCAGTCATCCGTAATGTGCCCTCCATACATAATCTCACCAAAGAGGTAGCGTAGGTCATCATACGGGACCTGAAGATGATGAAGGAGGGCATGATGGAGTGTGATTAGCCTCAGGTCCACCGGCAGCGTCGCTGAGCTGCAGGCTACAGCTCTGAGACTGATCTGCTCGGTAAGTGCACTATTTCAGTTTTCTAAGTAAACAGACGTTAGGCAGTAGTTAAATCCTGCCCAGGGAAAACAGGATCTCAGCATAGACTTCATGCAGTTTCCTGCTGAAATGCAAATTTATTCTAAATTCTGTTAAACTAAAGACCGCTATATATTTCCAATGAATACAGACCACGGGCACTACTTGATATGATGTGTGAGCTGCTGGAGATATGAGGGGCATTGAAGTATCCCACCTTACACCAAAGATATACCAAACTGCGATGTGATAAAACCAAAGACACCAAGAAAATAGCATTTACAGAAGCTTTCCAGGACTTTCAGCACAAGCCAGTCCATCACTGGAGGTTAAAAGCCACCAGACAGCCCATGTTGATCCACTCACCTTCGAGCTGGCCTCCAGATAATTGTAGAGCACATTAACAGAGATAGTGAGGTCGCCAGTGTTGAAGGGGTAGGAACGGTTCCAGCCTTGGGGACCAAACTTGCGCCTTTCTGCCACCACAGCGTGGAAGTAGCAGAGGGCAAACAGAATGCTCTTGAACTCGTTCTCCCGCGTGCACATCTCCAGGGTATCCTGCAGCACAGGCAGAGAGGCAGAGGTAAGCCCACAACGCCTCCCAAGCGCACCTGATTTTGGACAGCTGTGAATGGATTTGCCCACCAGCTCATTTCTGCATCACCTATGCACTATCTAGTTCTCTGGGACAGTGGGTTTCATTACAAGCTTACTGGTAAATTCCAATGTATGCTTTCTGAACTCATGTATTCCTTTCCAAATTAAAGTGACACTGTAAGCTGAGAGCCAGAAAGGGACGGAAAGCTGCACCCACCCAGCACAAGGACATGCCCCGCATCCCGTGGCAGGGAGACAGAGAGGCACTGTGGAGTGGGCAGCAGCCCAAGGCACGGCTCCTGCCCAGGAGGATGACATCTGGAAATAGTGAGCTCTGTCCTGCCCCTTGGGTAGGGTTCACGGGGGCAGCATTTCTAGGAGCCGCAGGGCTGAAGTGGCGGGGAGCTCTAGCAGGATGGCTGCGCTCAACGCCCTGCACAAAAGCAGTCTGGCCACGCACTGCTGGCAGCACAAGCTGGCACAGCATGCCAAGGCAGGGACAGGAGGAGCTGCCAAAGATCCAAGCAGCGAGAATGAAATGCTTGCAAAAAAAAAAGAAAAAAAACATAACGAAAACATCCACAAATGTGGATCCTTTAAAGTCAGCACAGCAACTGGTGCTTACTGGCCCATCTTCCAGGCTACGCTTAAAGTTTGACTACTGACAAAGCAGTCGGCAGAGTCGTGATGGTGGAGGCAGAGGGGTTGGAGCCTAAGTTACTTCATCAATGAAAATTCAGAAGGGAACTAGTCTCTGAAGAGCCCAAAAGGAAGCAGCAAGTGATGGTCCCAGTGCGCAGGACTGAAGGGCAGCCTGGGAAGCAGTGCCTGCTCCCAGCACATGGACTTCTGCTATGGGACAGTAAGGACAAGGAATGAAGGTCTGGAGGTGCACGCACAGCATGAGGCGGAAGCTCTGCTCTCACAGACAGATCTGCCACCCCTTTCTTTGGGTGATGCCTGCTGGAGGCTTGCACTGCTCCTGTCCTTGCTCTGCATCACCCTGCAGCAGGAGGGCGATGGCATGCCTCACCAAAACCAGGAGATGAATGTGTTTGGAAGGACAAGCCTGCACCTCCACCCCCGTTCACTGCAAACCCTCCCCAGGAGCAGCATGCCTAGTGTAGTGGCCCTGACCCGCACAGCTGAGCACGGAATGTGCAGGGAGGGAGCAGCTACACCGGCCCCTCCATCCTCCCTGCCAGGGACAGCCCCTTCATTTCTGCTCTGTTATGTGACAAACATCACAAAGGGCACCTGTGTGACCTCCTGTCATTACCTACACCTAAGATAATGTATTATGTTAGACCTCTGACCAGCTGGAGACCTCAGGGTCTCTGCTGTACAGGGGGAAGCACCTGCTACAAAGCGTGCAAGGCATTGGCTAACTGCATAAGAGGACCAAGAACAGCCCCATCCTTGTTTTCCCCTTGATGAGAGAGGACTCTGAGCTTCCTTTGTTACCAATAGCCTGATGAAGAACTGGTTCAAATATATGCTGAATGACTTTCTCGTTTCATAGAACACCTCTAGACTTCAAGGAGAGCTTCTCTGAAAGGAAACTGAGTATGAGCCCATCTCAGGCTCATTTGGCCTCTCTATTTCGTTGTGCATTTTTATTTCAGCTACAAAGCAGAACAATATTCCCCGTACACAATAATGGGCCTTCTTTGTGGCTTTCAGCTGAAAGCTAAATTTGAACATCTCTTCTGTACAAAGCAGAGAAATGAGGTGTAAAGGGGCCCCACCCACTCGCTCCAGGATTTGTGATAAGAGACGTTTTATAATACTCGGGCAATTTAGAAAATGCTAATTACTATCTGATTGAAATGAGCACAGGCGGGATGAAAACATTACTTTGGGTGAAGGTTCTCCCCTCCCTTGCTCTCCAGGATGTTTTGTGGAGTTCAGGATGATGAATGACAGTAGATAAAAATGGAATAATCTTCTCTGACTGCTGGCATTAATCCTTGCGCGTTGGCTCCCACTCTCATCTCCTCAGAGAGGGGAGCTCCTGCACTCGAGATCGCCCCTGCACCAATGTGCAAAAACAGGTTGTCCCCATTTCCCTGCCCCAAGGACCAGTGCTTGGCATCCAGCATCAGCTGTAGTTGCTCCTGCCTGGTCACAAGTGACATGAAGAGTAAAGAAAGTCACCCTGCAAGATGTGCCCTGAGTGCTCCTGGTGCAGTCAGCAGCAGAATGGAGAGGCTGTAGTGACTGCAGTGCCAAGAAGAGGCACGGTCAGAGGGATGAGAACACCTGCAGGTCCTGGCTGCTGTGGCGTTAGCAGACAGGGTCTTGCTGTGAGAGCTTGGCATGCCCAGGCAGTGGCAATGTGTGATGAAGGTAATGGGCAGTCAGGGCAGCAGAGTGCAATGGTCTGTGTCTTTAGTAAAGGAATCATCATAAACACAAGCAGTTAGCCCTTAGCCTTTCGGGTCATGCAGAAAATGGGCTGGACAGAAGTGCAGCAGTGATGCACAACGGCTCCAGCACCGCTTGGAAGCCCAGGCTGCTTCAGGGAGCCAGCACACCGCACATGGCAGTGTTCCGGTGTCTCACTGTATGCACTGATCCCTACTCCCTGCAGTCACCAAGAGAAGAGTGCTTGCCCATAATTTCCACAAGCTTCATTTCTGTGTCCCCTGCACAGGAGACTGCTGCAGTCCAGCAGCAAAGAGCAGGGACGGTGGCCACAGTAATGGGAAAGTGGGTGTGTGACAACCATGGGTCGCATGCAATAAAAGCAACAAGCAACTGCCACCAGCCCCCGCAGAAACTGGGGTTCTCGAGTGCTGTGTGGGTTTTGGGGCATGACAATATAGGAAAGATATAAAACCATCAGCCTCTGGAGGGGGCTGAGAAGATGGTGAAGGGCCTAGAGGGCAGGACGTATGGGGAGCAACAGAGGTCCCCTGTTTTGCTAGGCCTGGAAAGGGGGAGGCTGAGGGGAGGCCTCATGGCGGCCTGCAGCTCCCTCCCGGGGAGCGGAGGGGCAGGCGCTGAGCTCTGCGCTCTGGGCACAGCGACAGGGCCCGAGGGCACGGCATGGAGCTGGGTCAGGGGAGGGCCAGGGGTGTTAGGGAAAGGTTCTGCACCAGGGGGTGGGGGGCATGGCACAGGCTCCCCAGGGCAGTGGGCACAGCCCCAAGCTGCTGGAGCTCAAGGAGCGTTTGGACACCACCCTCAGACACAGGGTTTGGGGTTCAGTGCCCTGTGTGGGGCCAGGGGTTGGACTCAGTGATCCTTGTGGGTCCCTTCCAACTCGCCATGTTCTGTGATTCAGGGATCAGCTATTCTCCTTGTGGGCCAGCAGCACTCAGTTTGCCTACTTTATCCTTGTTGGGCAAAGCCAGTCCTCCCTGCAGGGAACTGCAGCTCTATTTCCCAACCCTGTGATGGCAGCACGGCTCTGAGCTGAACGGGACTTGGGGCTCACGAGACAAAGTTCACCCATGCTGCTGGGAAGAGTGGCTGGGGACATGACTGTATCAGCAGTGCTGAATCTCTAATGCCAGTTACACAGAAATACAAAAATGCAATGTTTAGGATGCTTTCCTCTCCATGTCTCTGGGTGGCAGATGTAACCTGTCACTTGCCAGCCCAAAATGGAGTGACACAAACACAGAAATCAAGTCCAATCATAACAAAAGTCTCTCCCAAATGCTGCATTCAGAAGTTTGATTCTTCAACAAAATCTCCTTTTAAGAATTGTACACTGATTACAAAATGCATGAATTGGGCCAAGATCCAGCATCCTGTGACCTCCTGAAACAATGAGGCCATTCAGGATTACCCAAGTCCTCCCTTGGAAAATGGAAAGAGATCTGGAGAACAGAGGAGGGCTTGATGGATCTGGGGACCATGCGATGGGAAGGGTTTGGCAATGCCACCCCAGATCTCACTGCATGGCTCCGGCACCCAGCCAAGCCTCCAGTCTGCCTAGGACATACCCTACCTGGTTGAAGTTGTCGAGGGCTTTGTGCAGGTTCGCGTGCATCCCGGTCGGGGGCTCGTTGGTGATTTTGATGGAGTTCTCCAGGATGCCCTGGGGAATTATGTGGCTGTCTGGGCAGGGAGCCGGCTCCGCACTAATGAAGACACGGAAATCCTGGTGGCTACCCTCACTGTGCTGCTCCAGCTTCTTCTCCAGGGAACTCAGCCACTTGGCCACCAGGTGGATGTTCTGGTAGGGACAAAGGGGACACGGCTTCATCAGTCCCCACATTGACACCCACATCCTTCGGGCACCAAACCCATCACACGAGTGACTGGCACCCACCAAGCCTAAGCCCTGGAAGGTGATACTTACCCCAAGAGTCCCCGTGTGCAATTCACAGCCCCGATATCCTGGCACTTTAAATTCAAAATAATCAATATAAATAACAGCAATTAAGCAAGCCTTTCCTGAGTCATTTGTGTTCTTGGGGCTGATAATCTCCCGTTCGTTAGTTATGTATGGCTGATGAAGTAATGTTATTGTCCCAGATCTGCCAAGCCCAAATGAAGATGTTTGTTCATTTTGAACAGAATAACAGTGAGGACCCTCAGTATGAGTAAGTGCAAGGTACTGGGAAAAAGTTCAAGCAGGTGGTGTTATAAATACCTTTAATATAAAATATTTAATTACTTGTGCAACTAATCACACATATCAGTCAGAAAATTAAGTAGTATTATTCATAGATGGTAAGATGGATGCAGACTTACTTTACTTTTCCAGCTACAGTCCTATATCATTTTCTATTTTCCAGGCAAGAAAACAGCTTTTCTTATATTAGGAACAGGTCAGGTTCCTGGGCTAAATCTACCCTAATTTTGAAGTTAGGTGTGTACCCAAGCTGGCTGTGCTACCAGGCACTCTGGAAGGTGATTTATCCTATCCAAAGACAGGACAAGGAACCTGCTAAACTTAAATTAAAAGCAGATGCCAAAAAGATAAACTGCTCGCAGGTGGCAAGGAAATTACATAAAGGAACCATATAATAGGCTTAGAATAAATATATATCACCTATAAAAAGGACCAGAAAGGAGCTCTCATGGTTAAACAGCAGAGTAATGGAGACTATTAAGAGTAAAATGACATTCTTCAGAAAATGGAAATCGTGCCCAAATGAGAAAAACAGCAAACAGCACAAAATCCAGTCGTGGTAAAGCTGAAAAAAGATTTTAAAGAGCAATCTTCTGAAAACCATAAAAACTAATAATAAAACCCTTTCAAGAAGGCAGAAACGTACCACAGAGCCTATAAAAGTAGGGAACGAGCAAGGTGCACAGGGCAGGCAGGGCCACCACAAAACAGCTCACACTAGCAGACTGCTGCCCACAGAACATGGGGAGGGGCTCCCGTCACAGCCTGCTCTCCAGGGGCTGTATCGCTGCCTGCTGAGGCTGGGGGCACCTCCGGAGGTTCTCCACCCAGCCAACCTCCTGCTCAAAGCAGGGCCAGAGAGGGCAGGGTGCTCAGGACTGTGTCCTGTGGGGTCTTCGAACATCTCCAAGGATGGAGACTCCACAGCCTCTCTGGGGAACCTGTGCCAGTGCTCATACCGCACTTAAGGGAAACCTGTCTTTCAGTTTGTGCGTGTTGCCTCTTGCTCTTTCACTGGGCACCGCTATGAAGAGCCTGGCTCCATCTCCTGTACTCCCCCTGCACGGAGGTCTTTCAACCAACTGATAAACCCCTCTGAGCCTTCTCTTTTTGTAGCTAAATATTCCCAGCTCTCTCAGCTTCTCCTCATATGACAGATTGACAGATGCTCCAATCTCTTAACCACCAGAAAGATTCTTAAATTGAAGCAGCAGATGAAAAGTTTTTAGGAGAAGTTAATACACTAATAATAACAATTTACCAGGACCAGATGGTATCCACCCTGAAGAAACTCAGATATGAAAGTGCTGCATTACTGCTTGGTAAGCATTAGGTAAACTGGCAGGAGCTCTAATCAGCAATGAATTAGCACAAAAACAGTGTGAATTAGAGAAAACCAGAAATGTAAGGCTTCCAACCCATTTTAGGTAGCTAACAACAGGAGGATGTCCAAATGTGAGCTCAATGCCATAAGCTCCCTGTGCACCTGCTGGAAAGGCAGAGGTTCCTCCAGAAGGTTGCTCACCATACGCCAGTTTGGACCTTGATCAGAACCAGAGATTTATCTTTCACTTAACAACACTATTGCAGCTAGAGGGGAAGGTCTCACAGGGAAAAATAAATAAATAAATAAATAAAAATCAAGGCACAGGAAACAGGCTGGGAAGCTACTCAGAGTTTGAGCTATTCAGAAACCAACAGAAAGAGTGAATGATTAGTGAGCTGACAAAATTAGTCATAAGACAAAGCAATTCCAGGTAGTAAAAATCAAACCTGATGGTAAAGTACTGCAAAAGCGTGCCATCATTCTAAGATACTGGCTGCAACATGGCAGAAGAAATTCAGTGTTGATAGATGCAATAATGCACAGAGAAAACCAGCCCTAGCTATATATATAAGCAATGATGGGTTCAAAATTGAACTCAGAGAAGAGATCTTGGAGCTCTTGTGGGTATTGTCTGCAAATAACAGTTCAATGTTTAGCAATGTGACAGCAATCAAACATCAGCAAAGGAACAGCAAATAATACTGGAAACATTATTATTCCACCCCATAAAGCCATGGTGGGCCTTCATCCTGAATGCAATATCCAGTTCTCATTCCTCTTCCCCAAAAAGAATCCAGCTCCCACAGAACGAGACTCTAAATTGATACAGACCGCCAATTTGTAGAGGGATATCAGGGTGGAAGGTGATGAGTGAAGGATAACAATGCAGGGATGAATAGAGCAGTACTTTTTCATATAACTAAACTGCAAATTCTGCATAACTAAACTGCAAATTCATTGTCTCAGGGTTTTGTGGAAGTTGAGAGAATCACAGAATGAAACTGAGCTTGGATTCACAGGCAGAAACACCACGGCATGCTTACCCTGCTTACACACCCTTAGCATCTGGATCTGCCTTACAGAGATCCCTGACACAGGCAGGGAACTGGGCTGGCAGCTCTTCAGTCCAGCCCGGCACGGTGCTTTTATGGGCTCAAGGCATACAGGAGCAGCAAGTGGTGTGTGTAGAGGGATCCTGTCAAGGATCGACATACTTACTTTTGGTATCTCAATCACACTTTTTTTTCTTTTTCTTTTTTTTTTTTTCCCTATATATATATATGCAGTTATCATGGTGAAAGCCGACTTCTGGGCTCCTAATAGTGACTGCAGTGCACAGGGATCCAAGTCCTTGTTCTGCAAGCACTGCAACCCCACCCTACAAGCAGCTGGACTAGCAAGCACTTACCTCCTGCACCCAGCAACTGCCCTCTCACTGGCCACAAAGCCAGAGCTCTCGTATGTTCTAGGTTACACAGGCACAACTGCAGCACAAGCTGCATTCATAGGAGCTTTCTGCATTGGGATCTGCACCAATTTTCAAGGGTACTGGAAATGGCATGCCTAAACACAGATGTCTGCAGCTCAGCTAATCCCACCAGAGCGACACGTGGAAGGTGGGCCATCTTATCCTAAACCAGATGCATGCACTAAATCAAAAAATAACAGAACAAGTGTGCAACCGCATTTTCAAGACTGCAATGTCTTCTAAAAATGGGCACTTAACTATCTCCATTTTCTTCCTCTCCATGGGGCTGGGCAAAACGCCAAAAAGATCTCAAGACAACTCCTACGCTGCTTCCTTGCCCAAGAACCCCACACTTTAGTCATAAATACTAACTCCCTGCAGCTTGGCAGCTTCAATTTTGCCCTCTGCCCAAGACTTCAGGGGGTTGTTTTGATGCCTTACACCACGTAAATTGCTAAATGACTCCTGCTACAGGTCAGCCTCAGGCAGACGAGAGGGCAACATCTTCAGACATGGACACCTCGCACCCAGTCCTGCTGCCCCAAATCTGATTCACATGTCTGGGAGCAACATTAGGACTACAGAAATTCAGATTCCTTCCATGAAAGGATTTAGGGTTGTGCTGATGTTATGTGAATTAAGTGGATTTTGAGGCGTGGAGGGAGATGAGGAGATGCCTGGACAAAGGAACCATGTTCTGGGGAACAGCCACTCCATTGTAAACAATGACCATATGAAGAGCAGCAGACAAAATGCAATTACATCTGACTGTTAGCGCACCATTGCTTGTCTGATGCATTTACAGTTTCAAGAGACAAGGTAATTCCCAGGCTCCAGGCAACCAACTCACTCTAGAAGTTCAATAATAAAGCAGGAGTGCACCAAACATAAAACCTAAGTGTTTCAAGCAGCTGCACGGATTTAGTAATTTAGGAGAACAGCTCAACAGAATTGTATAAGAAAAAACAAGCATTAGGTATCAATTTAACCAGACTGAATACCTGACCCTTAGCATTTTCATCTTTAATTGGTAGATTCTTCCTACATCTGCTTTTGTGGTGTTAGATGGCTGAAAAATAATTGCCTTAGCTTGTGTTGACACAACACCAATGACCATTATTTGTCAGCATCACTGCCTTCAGCATCACAGCCAGCTTAAGTGACACTTCTAATCTAAAGATAATCAAAGCATTTATGTATTCTCCTTTGTGACGGAAGGGGTGGAAAAGAAGAATACATACAGCAAAAAATAGACTGGTAATAAGAATTCATTATTTGATCAAATTAATACATCTGCAAAAAACAGCCTGCAAGTATTCTATTAAAAGGACAGAGAGGCTGTAGAGGGGATTCACAGGTTTGAAGGAAGCTTTGCAAATTAATTCTCAGCAGTCAGATAATACAACTTGACTGAACATGACTAATGACAACATCTGCGGTCATAGTAATTAAACCCTATGTCAATTATCAATAATGACAACACAGGTAACGCTGCATGACAGCAACCACAGCTGAGCTACTCGTTCACTGAAGAGCCACCTCGCCTTGCTTGTTTTGAAGCCTCCTGCTGGTTTCATGAGCTGCCTCTTGCTCTTCTGGGGAGAAAGAGGAGATAATGAAGCCCTGTCCACTTCCCTATGGCTTGGGGCTTCACACTCCACCAACAGAATCTCCCTAAATCACACTGTATAGTTTGCACTGCACAGTTTGGTATCCTCTTGGTTCCAGAAGACACATTTACCGAGGACACAGCAAGGTAATTCCTTGCTTTATTACATTTTTTCTTGGCTAGGTTTTGCGGTCTGTGAAAGAGCTCTCATGTAGAGGACAACTCCCCAGCATCT
The DNA here is from genome assembly GCA_013399715.1 of Alectura lathami. Classification (NCBI taxonomy): domain Eukaryota; kingdom Metazoa; phylum Chordata; class Aves; order Galliformes; family Megapodiidae; genus Alectura; species Alectura lathami. The sequence continues at coordinate 98,836 of VXAV01003179.1, forward strand.
CTGCTTTTTCACAGCTCATGTCTCGGTCTGGGCTGCAGGCAAAAATTGGCTCAAATCTCAAAGCCATGGACATATTACTTCACTTCATGAACAGAAAGATAAAGGATCAGGTGGGAGCCAAATCCTGCCAAAATTTGACAAGCGGGTAATAAGAGAAATCTGAAACATCCTCCCATGCACACTGACCACCAGCGCTGCATCACACCCTCTGCTACTTCCCCACCACGGCATGGGAGTGACGGAGAGCAGGCAGCAGAGAACGAGGGTCCACGGGCAGGGCTGCGGGGTACAGGCAGGCACATGGGAACACCAGAGGTTTTTCTTCAGGAATTCACTTCCAAGCACCTCTGTGTGCCCATACTTCACAAAGCAGAACATATATCACAGGATGCAAGTGTTGCTATGGCAACCATCAGAAATAGCACCGCGTATACACAAACCAGCACACGCTCCGCAGCGTGCTCGCTTTGCTGATAGCGACTGGAGACCCTTCACAGCTCTGAGAGCGGCTCTCTCCTTCTCACCTTATCACAAATCACCTCTCTGAGCAACAGGAATGAGTTGTTTTTACAAAGCCTCCTTCTCTTAGATGATGCTCTCAGAAAGTAGTCGCTGATTTTTACAGCAAGTCTGAAAGCTGGGCCCAGCAGTCCAGAGACAGCCCCAGCACTTTAGTTATGTTGCTTCGAGGAGGGGTATGAAAAACGGCAGGACAAGGAGCCAACATCTGCTCACAGGCTTGTAGCTCAACACGGAGAGGAGCCATCCCAGAGCTCCTGAAGCCCTTATCTTTTATCGAGCCCCTCCACACACATCCCCAAGGAGGAATGCAGCACATGCAACGACTTTTGTTGTCCTGTAGTCTTGCCTCTGAGCATACCACCCATGGTGTCACTGGGCCCTGTGATGTTCCCCACCACCTTACCTGAGCATGACATCTCTGCTCACCAGCTCAGCCACTGTGTAATGAAGGACATGATGGTACTACTCAGCTTTTCACTGCACTGGAAACTATATGTCCCTTCCCATGTTTTGCTTGTGGATGCATCTCCTCTGCAATTTGTGATGCGATTTCACCAGTACAGACACAGAATCCTAGAATCACAGCATGGCTTGGGTTGGAAGGGTCCTTAAGGCTCCCCCAAGCCCTGCTGGGGCTGGCTGCCACCCCCCACATCAGGCTGCCCAGGGCCCACCCAGCCTGGCCTTGAGCACCCCCAGGGATGGGGCACCCACAGCTGCTCTGGGCAGCCTGGGCCAGGGCCTCACCGCCTCTGGGTAAAGGATTTCCTCCTCACACCCGACCTAAATCTCCCCTCTTTTAGTTTTAAGCCATTCCCCCTTCTCCTATCACCACCTGCCCACATAACAAGTTGCTCTCCTCCTGTTTATCAGCTCCCTTTAAGCACTGAAAGGCCGCAATGTGTTCTCCAACCTGAACAAGCCCAGCTCCCTCAGCCCTCTTCTGCTGTGACCACGAAAGAGAACCTGGTCATTTTCTGCTTGAAGTTGAGCAAAACCAGGCTGATTTCTGACCCTCCTGCTGAACAAGGTACAGAGAAAGCAGAGGTAAATGGAGAAAGAGAACAGAAGACAAAACCCAAAGAGGGCTGGCCTGAAAACTCAGTGGTATTTCCAGGATACCTGCAAGCATCTGATTGTTTTTAAAACAGTTTTTGGAATGAAGCACAATATATCTCATCTCTATGTTCTTTTACTGCAGACATGCCTGAATGTTGAACATTGTAAGTAAAATGTGCCTAGGACCATTCCCGTGCCAAACGGCTCACAGCTGCCCCCTTCTATACTACTGACTCCAATACAGGCCTGAGATGTCTGCTGGAAATGATACAGGCCTGGATCCCAGATGTCTGCTGGCACTGAAGAATTCAGGTACAAAGGCACACAAGAAGAGAGTAAATGAGTGAATGGAGCATGACATGGGATCCAAGGAGAGGCTGGCAGGACCCAGGAGAGACAGAGGGCCAGCTGGAGTCAACACTCCACAGTCAGACTGGAGAGTATGGTCAAGGGAGAGATGAGACCAGATATTGCCCTTCTCAAGAGATGCATGGAAACCATTTCTGCATGGCAGCTGCTAGCGTGGGTCTCTCTCTGGCCTCTGTTCAGGATGTGCTTCTTTCTTCTGATCAAACACAGCAACAGAAAAACAGGGATCACATGTCACCTGTACTTTGACAGAATGTGACACCGTCTAAAGCTTGAGAAGTCCTCCGATCAGTCCAGATCTCAGGTCAGACCTCAACCAAATACAGACATTAGTGAGAGACTGCTGGGATTTGTGATGCCATGGAGCAAATCAGAAAGAACTACAGAAAATCTGGGCTGATCTCGGCTTCCCTAAGTTTTGAAGACACCACTGGAGCTTATCTTACCAAAACTAATCTGATACAAGATTTAAAGGTAAGAAGTAATGGGCAGGTGAAATGTATAGCAAAAGAAATTTGTTTGATTATCTCAAGAAATTGAGGAAAATCAACTTTGTTTTCAGGAGGACTCCATTACATTTGTTCTAACCCACACTAAGTCCTACAACAGAGGTTTCCAGAGCAGTGTTACGACAACACTAGGACTGCAGGAGTTACAAAAGCATTGAAAGCCCAAGAGAAACTTAATTTCACCCCAGATAAGTACCTGAATTACTTGCTGGTCTGTAAATGGATTTGCAAGTGAAAAAACTTGTGGACAGATGTTATGACATGAGGCAGGAAGGAAAACACTGTTTGATAGCTAGTACATTTTTCCGACAGAATGGAGAAAAAATCCTGAACCAGAACTGGAGGCAGATGGGTATTTCTCCATTTATACACACCTAAGAATGACAAGATCCTGTGGCTGGAAGGAAAACTAGTCTCTTCTATGAAGCAGAGGCTCAGCACCAAATGCTTATGTGTGCCTAGAACGGACAACGTATCTCACATAGGACACTATCTCTCTAGCTTGCAGCTAAGTCTGGTGGTGAAGTGCACAGAAAAAGGCTCCATTGTGTTTGTGATGCAGTAAGAAGTGCTTTGCCAATGTCTGGATCTCATGTGCTTTTGCTCTAGGAACTCACTGTTATTCAATTTCGTACATGAATCTGACTCAGTGAAGCAACAACCTATGAAAATGGAAAGATGCTCAAGAATTGAATTAACTTGATCACAAAGAGCGGGAAATGACATTTTGGCTAATGGATGAAGACTACAATTAAATTGGGACTATCTAATTTCTGAATTCTTCCCTGCATCAGTTCATCCAGATCTACAGCCGTAAACATGTAAACAAATTTCACTGTTTCTTCGCCATTAGGCTGATAAACATAACTGGCTGGTTGTGATGGTCACTGCCTGGCCAAAAAGCTTCAGAGCAGGGCTACAGAGAGAAAGCCAGCAGACGTAGCTCACGCTAGCACATACTTAGTGCCCTCGGATGTGCAACGTTCTTTTCTCCCTAGGCAAACAAGCTGGCATGCATCACAGTCCTGACCTTCACATCTCCAATCACTACGCCTTCTTTCTGAGCACCAGGTCCAGCACAGGACCTCCCCTCACCAGCTCCTCAGTCACCTGTGTCTGGATATTGTCACCAACGCACTCCATAAACCCCCTGGACTGCCTGTGCCCTGCTGTGCTGTCCCTCCGGCAGCTATTAGGGTGGCTGCAACTCCCCATGAGGAGCACGGACTGTTCCATTGCAGCTTCCTCACTTGTCTGAAGAAAGCCTCACCCCCTTCCCCATTCTGGGGGTCTGCAGCAGAAACCCACCACGGCCTCATCCAGACTGGCCTGCCAGACAAGCTCCTAAGCTCTCAGCTGACTCCTCACCCATCCCCAGGCATTCCTGCTGCTCTCCATGCACGGCAGCACTGAGTGAGCCATCCCAGCACATCTCTGGGATGAGATCTGGGATCCCGGCCCTACAGCTGCATGCGTGTCTGTAAGCCCTCCTGTTTGTAGCCCTTGCTGCATGTGAGATGCTAAAGCTTAGTGCAGCTGGGTGTGACCCATACCAAGGCAAACAAGAAGGTGTCAGAAGACAGGCTTTCCACATGCATACCCCAGGCTTCTTCTGACAAAACAGTTACAGACTCCGTTGGTTATCTCAGCTGCCTAAATCATGCCTAGAGAGAACAGAAGACACCTCCTACTTAGGACTGGCCTGCAAGGCAGGTAAGAGCAATCTCAGGTGGAGCTGTGCCCACAGCTATTGACAGGTACCCTGCCCACAACAGGCGCACCATGCAAAGCAGGTTTATTCTGCCTCCACCCTGCCATGACCTCCCCCCCCAACATTGCCTGCTTTCACTCAGCCACAGCCCCACACTATGACGTTAAGGGCCTACAAAATCAGGACACCAGGGAAGACAGGAAATAGGACGTAGAGTATCCACACCAAGACCCCAACAGCAAACTTACTAAATCCTTTAGAACAGAGCTATAGTCTGCTCCAGCCATCCTGTACCACATTTCAGTCCTTCTCTGTGTTGATGACACTAATTTATCAGCACAAAGCCATTAACACATACTCATTTCTTTGAGCCAAGATGATGTTATAAGCGAGACTAGTCCCTTGACTGTTTCTTTAGGACTTCTGCGAGCAAAATTCAACTTCTGCAGCTTCCCTAATACACTCCTGTGTGGCACCTGCAGTCTCACTACAGCTCACATCTGAGCTGCTGCATCTCTGAGCTGCTGTATTTCAGCGATGGCTGGGGTTGGAAGGGACCTCTGGAGTCATCTGGTCCAACCTGGCTCAAGGAGGGCCACCAAATACATTTTCTCTAAAACTTCAGTAATTTTCATCGTGCAAACAACCTGATAGACCTCATCCTTCTTTAGCAAATTCCTATTAAAATTAACACTTCTACCTGTATTTCTTCACATATTTTGTCCCTCAAAGTTTGTTCTGAAACTTCGCTTACTATGAAGCTTAGACTAGTCTGCTCCAGTAATTTCTCTGTTTTGGAAAGAGATGCTAAATAATCCGTTATTTGCTAGTCAGATGGCACCCTCTGATTTGACAGATTCATTATAAACGCTTGCAACGGGCTCGTAGTTTCTTCTGTCGGTGTTTTAATATTCTGGGATAGATTATCCAGCCCTCTGAGTTGAGCACATTATTCTCTTTGATCTGATTTTTCTCCTGCTTTTAATAAATCTTGTTTTCAAGAACGGTACATTTGAGTGGGTGTTTTGAACAGCCAGTCCTCAAGGACACCGAGTCTTTCAACCCTGGAAGAGAGTCGGCCCCGAGAGTCCTGCAGCCAAAATCTTCCAGGCAGGGACCAGAGACAACAAGCGACCTGGGGAGATGATGTTGGAGGAACGGCACAGATCTGTGCACTGGGCCTGCTGGCACCTTCCACACAGCTGCACCACGGGAGGTGGGAGATTATTCAGCCCTGTGGAGGGGTTTGTACACCAGGTGGGAACAGCTTCACCGTAGGAAGTCTCCGTGCCATGTCAGCTGCAGAGGGCCCTGCTGGACCCCTGGTGGTACCTGTCCTGGTGGTCTCCTAGCAGTGGTACCTGGCTGCTGCCTACCTCCAGAGCTTGCCATAAGGAACAAACTGAGGCTTAGCTCCGTCTCTCCTTCAAAACTGAACGCTACCCCTTCCAATGCATGGGAGGCTGTGGAGAGGAAGGTGTAATCTGGTGTGTGTGGGAAACTGCACACGAGCCACCAAGCTCCTCTAACCCTACACTCCCCTGCCGTCCTTTCCTAGCATAACAACCTAGTGTGGTCCAGCCCCAGAGAGACAGCTGGGGAGGTGGGAAACCCGGAGGAACCAACTGCAGGCCCATGAGGGGTCAGCCCTCCAACCCTGGAGAGCCCACACGGCCACATCGTTTGGCTGGGACCTGCACAGAGTGTGGTGGTCACACTGCTGGGCACCCCTCAGGTAGTTCAGGGAAACTCAGGTGAGAGATCAGGCTGCAAATAAATGCTCAGCCTAATTGCCAACTCTGCCTGAATGTGCCTCCAGGGCTCTGCACAAACTGCTAGCGATGCTTCTGTGAGAACACCTTCACACATCCACCTCTCAGGAAAGCCCTATGTGAACCTCCAGGGGGTGAAGTGCTTTTTTCATCCTCTGTCAGAGCCAGCCATTTCCCTCCAAATGACACACCACAAGCCTTTGTGCAATGAGCTAGTTTTTATCACCCAAATGTTTTAATGCAACTCCAGCCTGATCGGGGGGTGGCAACCAGCCCACGGCTGGGGTTGGAACTGGGTGGGCGTTAAGGCCCCTTCCAACCCAAGCCACTCTGTGATTCTGTGACCTTTACGCACTCCATCTCCCATCTTGAAAAGTAAGAAAGAAAAGACGTTCTTTTCGGTCAGAGCAAAAGGAATATATTGCATTTGGAAATTCTTGAAAAGGAAAGCTGCTTTCTCATTAAATGTCGTGTAAGAGTATCCCACAGCTTGTGACACAACAGGATCTGTATTTCTCCCAACCTTAGCAATGAGAATCCAAAAACTATTTAAATTTTTCCCTAACCCAAGAGAAAAGGTGGTGGTGGTGAGATACTAATATGTGCATTAATTCTCATTCACTTGTTTTCTTGATGTTTTTCACAGATTTTCATCATGTCAGTGCAGTGGGATTGCATGCTCAACAAAACCTACTTCAAAAGCTCTTCTTTTTGTCTCAGTTTCTTTCTCATGGAAATGAAGACTACTTGAACTGCTGTGAACAGCCCCTAGTGACCTACCCAGCGGCCAGACCTTGCAGGCTGCTGCCTGCTGGGCATTAGCAGAGAGCTATGGCCCAAGTAGAGCACAGTAAATCTGGCCAGGAGGCTGCTGGCAGACCTTCTCTTAGGAGATGATGTCAGTTTGTCAAAGCTGAAACCTGTAGTCCAAGGGCTGGCTTCTGTAACTTTTTTTTTTTTTTTAAGACATTGTGGAGCAGTCAAATGCTCTGCACTGACATTCACAACATAAATTAAAATTTTGCTTTTTTCCACCCCAAAAAACCTGTTTGCTAAGAAGTGGAAAGTAATGACGCTAAAAATAAAGGTTAAAAAATAAAACTGAAGAAGTATCAAAATATAAGGACTGATTGGTGCAGAGGACGGTGGCTGGCCATGTAGGTGGTGTGATTCCTGGAGACACTTCATGCACCCGTTTCCCATTTATGGGACTTCAGCACAATCAGGCATGGAGTCAGGCAGCACCCAAGCTCCTTCCTCAGGTTCCGCCCCTCATCTGTGGCCGCGGCCACCCACTCTGACCACAGACTAAAAACTGCTCACACAGCTTCGGGACCAACTTTCTCTGCTGCTTCTGTCTTGCAATGACCAACCACCACACTAACCAGGTGCAGTGTAGCTGCTTTGCAGCCCCAGGGATCAGTTCTGCAGTGAAACAAGCTGCTGAGGTGACCTCAAGTCATTGGTGACCTCTGACTTGATCTGCTCTGTAAGCTCCACCACCGTGCACTTAGAAAGCCTCTCAGCTATGATACATTTTCCTTAAATCTTCTACTCCAAACTGTCACAGTGTGGTTACAAAAAGCACTTGCCTAAAAGACAGGGCCAAAATTCCCCTTGGCACCAAAAAGGGTCTTGAGAAAAATGCAATTCTGGGCAAAAATCTAAATGAATAAGAAAACTCCAAGATTTTATTCAGTTTTTCATCTGTAGTTTCACTGTTGTCCTGCCTCCACAGCAGACCCCTTTCCAACAGTCCCCATGAACACTTCAGATTGCATCTGACAGATGACATTGGAAGCACAGCGCCTTGTGGTGCACCCACCCACATGAAAGCACGAGACTGAAGTTCTGTGCCTTTGCTATGGCCAGAAAAATCTGGTTTAAACCCCTCCAAACCTACAAACTGTCTCTAAGGAGACCCAGAGGCTGAACCTGATATGAAACAGATTTCAGAGGAGCTCAGAGATGTTCCTTAATTCTTCAGTGCCAACCAATGATTCAGCAGAAGAGCAGCTGCCGGGCTTATGCTGGGGTTCTTCTCTGCAGCCTTCAAGTAACATTTCCTCGTTCAGCAGCTGCACTTTTGCCACAGATAGGCTCCTGCTCTGCAGCTGGACCAGCTGTATTTTTAGAGAACAGTTTTATCCATGGACTCCATACTCCCATCAGGTCCTGGTGCAGGTCATGTCGTGGCAAGGGGCTAAGCCCAGCAGGCTGAAGCTGCAGGGCAGGTGCAGTGCTGATGGCAGAGGCAGGAAGCTCCGCTGGCCAGGCCCTGCCAGTGTCAGTACTTTTCTTTCCATGAGAATGGACGACTGGGAGCTTTCTGTTGCTCTGCCCCGTAAAATGACTCACTCATGAAAGCCTCCATTGTCAGGATGAGCTGAAATACATTCAGGTTCCCAAGAGAGACATTTGCTGCTTTCCTTATTTTGCCTCCTGCAGTGCTGGTTTCCTTTTTGCAGGCAGCACTGGCTGGTCACTACAGCTCAGAAGGAATCAACCCAGGCTGGCAGCCCCTCACCGCACAAGAACAGTGATCCCACGGCTGTAATAGAGCAAGGACATTCCACCCGTTTCAATGTCCCCTATCAACTGACACCCACAAACCTAATTCCCTGACTCTGTACTGCTCATAGTACTTGACTACCATTATTTCTGGTTCCAATCTAAGACCAGTAATGAACTACATGCGTTAAAGCCATTTGGGTGATCCTATCGAGTGTTTGTGCTGGAGAGCTGTGTATGGGTTGATACAAGCCAGAAAATTCAGTGGTTATAAGGGGAGCTCTACTCCACGTTACCTGAAGAATTGTTCAGTGGATGATGAAATACGGAAGTGAACCTAACAGCTGCTTTTTGTCTGCTCAGAAGCAAATGGGAAGCCTGGATGTAGCTGTTCTTTGGGTAGCATCCAGCCTCCAAATAGTGAGTTTGATTTACCTGGGTGAAATTACCCTGATTGCCTCTTGAGATGTGCTCTGTCATCTCTCTTTTTATTACTGAGATGATTCACAAACGTTCACAAATGCTGGGGGATTTTTGCATACTGAGTAGTCTGTGTCATTCCATGTCCTGTGTAACTGATCTACAGACACTCCTGAATCACCTGGCACCAAAAATCACCTGGCACACTGCAGGAAAAATCTTGTCAAATAAACTGCCATGTGGCAAGTATTTGCCATGATCCACCTGTAACAGAAACAACAGGAGAATCCTTTGTGGGACTCTCATTCACTGATTCCTGCAGTGATGACCTTGGGTACCGATGTGTCAACATCTGGAGTGGTCAGCATTTCAGCCTCCAAAAAATATTTGTTCAACCCTACAAAAAGTTTGTCCAGAAGGCAATCTGATTTCAGATGGATTTCTGCTGATCCCAAAAGAGTTGAGTCTGACCCTCTCAGTTTAGGGACACCTCTTCCTCACTGTACATGAAGATCCAGCCCTTGGAAAGAGATGGGAACATGAAGTGCAAGACAGAGGCACGTTCTGGAGCTGAGCAGCATAGCCCTGCTGGGTGGCAGTTAAGGCCCCTTGCTCTGTTGTCACTCCACAGGTCTAACCAGGACACCAATCACAGAACCTGGAGAGGGTTGGCACTGCCAGTCTCAAGCACCCACTGGATGCTCCAAGCCCGTTCTGATGGAACCAACGCGCGGCACCAGCTCCTCGTGGGCCTGCCTGGATTGCTCAGGAGGTCTGTGCCTATAAGAACAGGAAGAGTGAGCTCTGTCCTCTATTTTGCATCACTCTTGCCTATACTGCTTTCTTCTAAACCAATCACAAAACAGAACTAGAATATTTAGGTGCACGGTTTTATCTGCTTTGTGGCCACAGCAGAGAAAACCCCAGATGACTCACTGCCCCCAGTGAGACCCAGCGCCAGCACTTGGCTCCTGTCCTCACGCCACCGCCGTGACCCCTGAGTTTGCCCCGTGCATCAAAACCTGCCAGCAGCTGCTGAACTGAACTCTGCAAGCCCCAGGGCAACCCATCAGCTCTGTGCCACTGGGGGCAGCCACACGTGGCAGGTGCCGCTGGACAGCCAGCTAGCCCTACCATCAGAGGCCTTCCCTCACCCAAATCTCATTTCTGCAGCTCTTCTGGTGTAACCTTCAGTGTCCCCTGAAACCTCTTACTGATTGCTCCAGCTGTTTTATTGCAACAGGTGAAATAAAAACTCTTAGGCCCCACTACTCCTCTGCTAGCACTGACCAACAGACACGGACACCGACATTAAAGCAGATCCTATATAGAAACTACTCCCCAGTACAGGAAAAAAAAAAAACAAAAAAAAAAAACCAACCATTCACTTTGCAGTGCTGAATGGAAGACATCTCACAAGGCTGCTTATTTTCTTCACTATCTCAAAAGCAGATACCAGCATTGCAGCTGCCTTTATTAAAAGCTCTTGAAAATTGTCTACTTCGGAGGAAGCTTGCAGCAAGCCCATGAAGGAAGATCAAAATATCAATGGAATTTAATTTAAATCCAAAATCAGGCCCGTAGGCTCAGATCAGGACTTTGTCTTAACCTAATCCTTACACAAACAACTCAGTGATAATAAATGCTTACAAAATCCACATCACGGAAATCAGAGGGATTTTCAAGACCTGCGACAAGAGCTGGCATCACTGGCTGTATAGGAGCAAACCGAAGCACTCACAGAATAAGTGACTCAAGAGAGCACTTGAAGGCAGAGCTTCCCTTGCACCCAAAAAGATTTGGCACCATTTGGCCAAGCCATGATGACAGCTTTGAGCATTCACCTGTTTTGGGATGCATACAGGCATCAGCTCCACTGCAGATAGCCTCTGCCTTTCGCACGGCGTAGTGCATGCTCTCTTCGCTCATTTAAACTCAGACAGCAAATCTGAGTGGTAGGAAGGGAACACCTCTACCACGCCTCGGGACCACTGCACTTCTGTCCATTCATGGAGCAAATAGAAGCACTGGCAAGTGCAGCACAGCCTCCTCCCAGAGGCCCCCCTACAGCTGCACACCCTGCAGAGGGCTCGAAGAGCAACAGAACCATGATGGTGAAGATCCATAAAAGCCACAGTTAACAGCAAGAAACACGCAGAAACTGGCAGTTTGAACAAGCAGATAATGCCTCGGCCCACCCCCCACCAGACCAGAGCGATAACCTGCCCTTGTTAACTCCATCTGCTCCAGGACACTCGGGAGAGCGGTTGGCCTGCTCCCAAAGACGCCGTACCTGGAGGATGACCCAGTGACCCTCCTGTGCAGCCAGATCCAGAGCTTGTTCAGCAACCACCTCTTGGCCTTGTCCGAGGGAGACGTTGTGAAAATTCCTGTTGTTAAACGTATAACCAAGTTTCTTCCCTAAAAGAAAAAAAGAAAAGGGCAGCGTTCAGCACTTTACCTGGAACGGCACAGACGAGCTCACCCAGCGGCAGCCGGCTGAGTTCAGCCTTATCAAAACCCCCGCAAAGCAGCTATCGCACTTCTTACAAGAGTTATCTCGTCTCTCACACACTCCTTGCCAAAGTTCTGGAAACAGCAGTGGCTTCCTCCAAACTACTTCTAATTACAGAGCAGCATCAACACAAAAGTATGTTATTACAAAGTGCCTCTTGTTTAAAGAACATTATTCCCCTGCCACCTCATGTAAAAACATATTTTACAGCGGTAGGAAATTAAAATAATTTCCTGCTGATTAAATAGGCTTGGAACAAGATATCGTTCAGTGGGGAAATGGGCTGTGTGAATGCAGGTTTCTTGGATGTGGCATCAGCCACCCTTCCACCTTCCTCTCGGATTCTGGCGTGTCTGGAGGCGCCCCAGCTGCAGCATGATGCATGCAGGAAGGCCACAGCTGGGAGCTGCAGCAGCGCCCATCGAAGGGGTGCTCCAGGACCCACAGAACCACAGCAGAGCGCCCCAAGGACCAGGGGCACATGGTGAGAGCCCCAAAGACCATGTAATTTACCATCCTGCTCTGGAGGAAGGATTGCAGCTATTCAGTATTCCTTCACTTGGACCATGATGCTCCTTGGGACTCCTTTGCAGGATGAGCACTTGTGCAGGGAAGCAACCTCACAAACATCAACGCCAGTGCTGCGTGGTGCAGCAGGGTGCATTCAGCTCAGCAGGGAGCTGGCACATGTCCCTTGGCACGGACCTCTGCATGCAAACAGCACATGCACCCTAAATTCTCAGCTCCTGCTAAAAGCAGAAAGGTTTTACAGTACAACAAGGAAAATCTTTGTCTAGCAAGACTGAGGACACAGCTCTTGATACAACGTTGGGAACAGATGGTGATACATAAAACAAACATCCAAACCCTTGCAGTTGCTCAGGCTTTCTGCTTAGCCTTACTACAGAATCCCTCTGGAACATAACTTTACCCATATTTGAGAATTTCCAGTTTTCTTTCTCATCATCTCTGGGTTGCTACCAACTTTGAGAGCTGCCAATCCACTCCTCATAGAATAATTCTCCCTTCCAGACCCATCCTCTTGAGAACAGATGGGGCAATTTTACAGAAGGCAGGTACTGTCCCCAGTCAGGTGATTAATTAATTACAGAGAGGAGACCAACTTTTTACACAGTCTGACAGTGACAGGACAA
>VXAV01003181.1:14580-24628 GCA_013399715.1 Alectura lathami
ACAATCACTAGATTATATATTCTAGTTTGATTTTATGGTGCCTCCAAGCCGTGATAATGAGGCACTGTTTGAATTACTTGTCTCTGAAAAATAAGATTTTTTTTTTGTCCCCAAATATACTCTCGGTAAGAAATGTGATTCAGTGCACAAAAGCTAGTGGTGAAATGTAAAATAGTTCCAGAATCACATGGTGTAATTTGCTTTGGTTATGTAGGGAGTGGCTTCAACTGGCAGAGGAGGAGGAGTGGCCACAATAATTGTAAATATGGACATCTTACATTTATCAACATTAAAAAAAAAGCCTCACTTCTTCATTGTGGCCAGCAGAGCCTAAAGAGCCCAGCTACAGCCACCAGCACAGGCTGGGAAATTTAGAAAGCCTAATTTTCACTAATTAATCAGAATGCATTTGCTTCTTTTGTCTCCCTCAGGATAATTTCAGATATCTGACTCTGCTCCTTTTGTAGCTAACTATAATCTCTCGGTATGCTCCCAGATTTCATGTCAGACTGACAATGCAGTTTAACAATGAAGGGAAAAAAAAAAAAAAAAGAAAGAAAAAGAAAAAAAGAGGAATAAAAAGAGGAATAAAAGCTGTATTGTTCACATCACAAGGTGAGATTCTGGAGAACTAAAAATGCTAATTTCTTATGAAGTCCAGAACCCAGACAACCCATGACTTTCTGGGCTGGATTGTTTTGCCAAAGTTTAATTAATAGACTAATTGCAAAAGCTAAAATTGTTCAATCAAGAAATAAAGTAAAATAAGAACATTCTGAAGTGCCAGATATTAACTTGGAGTTGGTGGCCAACATCACTTCCTGTTTCAACAGAGCAGAATTCCCTCCGAACACCAGTATGCAACTCGATGTCATTACCAGCCCTGCTCCAGCACACTTTCCATTAAGGCTGTCATGTAAGCAAGTGAAGTTCTCAAGCACAGCAGGAAAAAGAAGCAATACGTTTACTTTCCAGACTCTTACTCAGGAATTATGAGCCCCAAGGGAAAAAACACCAAAGCACATACAGAAATTACATCAAGACACCCACTACATGTATGGGAAGTAGCGCTCCCAGAGTGCTTGCTGTCACATAGTCCTCCAGACAAACAGATACATACACAAGATCAAAACGGAACTTCCCATCATCCTGCTGAAGTTTTTCAGATTACTTGCCTTTCAAGACCTCACCCCAACCATAAACAATGCAAAGTCAAAGTGTGCAATTCTGTGCAATCTCCAACTACACAGGAACTGCAGGAGTCAGTCAGACATATTATTCAAACAACTGCTGAAATGCCTGGCAATATCCTTGGTCTGTGACTAAACAATGAAGATGTTACTGATGTACCACTCCTGGGAATGAACATTTTTACCATGGACTAAATGAACCATATCCACAATATTCCTGCTTTTACACCCTGAAAGTCACAGTTTCAAACAGATTAATATGAGCATATTTAGGAAGGACTTTGCTTTCAGGCTGCTCTGCTGCTTTCAAAGGGTACATGGCTCAAGCTTCTGAACGATGCATAGCGTTACATGTAGTTCACTCAGTAACTGAGATACGTTGCTGTTGGAAGCCAACAGCATCCCAAAATGTACATGAACGGGGTGTTCCAGTCTCAACACCAACCTGTTTGCATGACGGGTCTCTAAAGAGAAATTAACACTAGCTCATGTTGGTTTCAGGATCATCAGGGAAGCACGTACTACGTGATTATGAATATGGCACTATCCTTTCAATGAACTGGTGATGCTTTCAGCTCAAAGATACAGAAGCAATTAAGACCTTCACATGACAGTGGATGAGAACATCAGCTGCTGAAAGTGATCTGTTAGAACTACCTGTAAGTGAAAAAGCTCTGTGCTCAACTATATATGAAAAATAAAGGCAGGAAAGACTAATGGCTGCAAATGGATTGCATGTCCATTATATTTGTTTGTCTGTTCCTTCATCCATCTCCAACTGGTGGCAAAACTATTTCTGTAGGTATAATAATTCTCCAGTGGAGGATGAATTTAAACTCCAAGTACTACACATTAAAATAAAAACATGAAAAACCTTGAAGTATAACATCCCTTAATTTTCTGTAATTGGGTTTAATCTTACTAAATGTTGTATAAATAACTTAACATGCAGTTAACCAAAAACCTACTTGGAACGTCTGGCAAATGTTCCTTTTTTCTGCCTTTTAAGGGCAACAAAAGGTACCATGACATCAAAATCCTAATACAGCAAACTGAAAAACTGAATTTTTGTTCAAGCATTAGATGTTAATAAGGTATTTGAACAGATTAGACCAAAAGAGACATCTTTAAACCACATGTGGAGTTAAAGTAGATTGTCTAATAAATCTATTTACAATATTTCAGATGGAATAAAAAAGTAACACCAGATCCTATCAGTTTAGCACAGAAATAACTGTTTCATTCTTGGGCTGATATCAATGTAGTAGAAAAGCCTACAATGCAGGTATTTCACAACCCCCCTTTTGAAAACAGGTAATCCTGTCACTCACTGAGATGAGAGTATTTTACAATTTTCAGTGTCAGGACTTAACTACTTGGGGACAATTCTGGTAAAGTAACCACATTTTAGAAACTACAATTTTTCTGTATATATAATAACTAATATGCAAATACATGATACAAAGAAAAAATATTAGGAGTGTATGATAAGTCAAAAAGATCTGATAATATTTAGTTCTCTCAAACATTAATCTATCACTTGAGGAGGAAATTGCAATAGCTATGAGTGTTGTGATATAAGGCTTCTAGAGAAATACATGCAAATATGAACACATACTTTAGAGAGAATCCAAAGATCGTACCCTGCCATCTTGCCAGACTCAGCACTTCAGCTTTTGCCATGCAAGAGAAGTGAGAGATGTAAATTTATTTATTTATTTAGAGATTTACCACTTGGTAACACATATAGTCTCAGAGGCATTGAGACTGCAGATGAAATTTCTTCTCAAGTTTGAGCATAATCTGTCAAGGATAACTGAAAATATGCATATTCACAGAACTACTGAGTGTGAAGTGACAACAGATCAGTCAGACCGATGTGCAGTTTCAGTATAACGACAGCTCCTGAGCTAGTCAACTTTTTTATTTGCATTAGTGGAGATCAGTAACTGTCCCCAAAGTTTGACTGACTAGACATAAATCCAAAAAGAAAACAAAAACAACAGCAAAAACTCCTAAGACAGATAAAATGAAAGTGATGGTACGTTGTGCCGCTTTAGCAAAAAAATATTGTGATTTGTCGTTAAAGTTCAGGGTTACAAAAGTCAAGACCTACAATATTAATGTTTTTCTTATACTTGTCCAGAAGCAAGATCAGCTTTAATATGACACTTGTGTGCAGGTAACTTTTCACTATAAGCTTAAGCCCTTTACAAAGACATTACCTCAAAAGAGTCTTTCAGACTCAGGATAAGCTGAAAAGTATCATGGCCTCAACCTTTACACACTAAAACATACCCCTAAATATAACATACAAATATTATCTAGAAAATAAGGATACTAGATTACATCTGAAAATAAGAATCTAAATGCCACTGAAATCAACAAGCTGACATTGTGCACACACATTATCTGGCAACATTTGAAGTCAGTAACTCATTCCAGTTCTGAAGGAAGATCTTCAAGAACCTATAAAAGGTTAAGAAAACCTCCCTACCTTGATCTATCACCTCTGTCACCAAATTTGCTATTATTTAACAGACTATAGTATACATGCTGTGTCAAATCAACTACGTATTTAGAGAGAAATAGAAAATACATTTCTAATAATTGCTTGTGTTTCTGCTTGAATCTTACTGAGAAATGTTTAGACATCTGCGCATATTGTATCTTAAAAACAGTCAAATTTGATGCATTCTTGCCATAAATCAGTAGCATTAAGCACATTTTAAATTTTTCCAGTGATTTTCAAATACATTTACACTTCAGAATTTGCTATTTTAGCAAGCTCATTTCTAGATCCACTGGGAAAACATTCATTGTCAACCCATGCTGTATATGTTATTTCATAATACGCCCCCATCGTAGCACTATAAGTTACCAACTGACTATATGCTAAAGATTAACATGCTACGAGTTCGCATTAGTTCTTTTCACATATTTTGAAGCCACAAAATTCATTATAGGAATTAATGAGGTCTTCATGACAAAAAAAAAAAAAAAAAAAAAAAAGAAAAAGAAAAAGCTCAATAGAAATGCTTAAGTTACAAGAGTACTGAAATCCATTATTTTTCTCCATTATTTTTCTTTCATAACACGTATGACATTATGTACATTCATTATATCAGTATCTATAGTGAAAACACCTCGGGATTTATTTATTAATTTGTGCTTTACTTACCTTGCCTGTGAGAATATGAAGTATGTAATGATCATATGTACCCTACAATAAATCTAAGAGTAGAATGTCTACAGCCAGGCTGGGCAATAAGCAATCATGACAACGACACAGCTAACCTAGGTCTCAGGGATCCTATGTCATATGAGGTCAGTTAGGAATAAGGTTTTTCCCCGACTCCTCCCAGGCTACTGATGGCACAAATGTAAGCAGGTCGTCCTTCTTTCCCCTCTCACCCTCATTTGCTCTTTCCACTAAGCCATACGGATTTATTAAGACATACCTTGTCTTGATACAGGATGGCCAGGCCACCTCAGAGTGGTCAGAATAAGCTGTTAATAACACACATGCAACACCGTCATCACCAGATCTGCACTGGGCTGACACTTTAGAACAACCTTCCTGTAAGCTTACAAGGACACAAACAAAGCTCAGTCTTGAAAGAAGCTGCACCAGTTTACAAAGCAGATTAGGCTCTAGCTGCCAACAATAGCAATGGATTGGACTTGATTACGTATCTTCCTAAGGATGTTCCATAACTGGATCTCAGAAAAACAAATTCAATGAAACTTTCAATAATATTATTTTCGTAAGAAAATAACTTCAACATCTCTTAAGAAAAAAAGACCATGTTTATAAATGCAGCAGCACCTTTACTACTGCTTAACAGATTATTCCATTCAAATTCAATGAAGAATGCATACTACATTTAAGAAAAGTTAGATATCTCTGGATTTTAAGTTTCTTAGTAACAAAGCAAAAACAAAGAGGGCATACTGCTTACGTGTGGAGAAAAACTATAACCTTATTCATAAAGCTAATTCTATACTGAATTATTTGTCTCAGTTTCTTAATCCCTGCACAAGCAGGGACACACTCAAGGCTGCAAGGTGATAGAATCATAGAATGGCTTGGGTTGGAAGGGGCCTCAAAAGATCATCTAGTTTCAACTCCCCTGCCGTGGACAGGGCTGCCAACCACTAGCTCACTAGATCCATCCAGCCTGGCCTTGACACTTCCAGCGATGGGGCATCCACAGCTTCTCTGTGCAGCCTGTGCCAGCGCCTCACCACTCTCTCCGTGAAGAGTTTCTTCCCCATGCCCAGCCTAACCTCCCCTCTTTCAGTTTTAGCCCATTCCCCCTTGTTCTAACATTATCCACCTGTGTAAAAAGTCGGTCCCCCTCCTGCCTGTAAGCTCCTTTCAAATATTGGAAGGCCGCAATGAGGTCTCCCCATTCTGTCAGTCAGAAAATGGCTTCACACAGCAAGAAAGATGCTACATGTATTTGTTGTACCACGCCCATAGGATTTTGTCTTTGTCTAGCTAGAATTCAAGTCAAAGGAAAAAAAAACAGTTTAGACTATAAACACATAGATCTCTGGAGTCATAATGAGCACCTTTGGAAGAAAACATTTTAAGAATCACTTTTTAAACTGTATTTTTCTGATTTAGATGTTAAGACAATTGCACTTGTTATCTTATATTTGCTGTATAAATATATTTAAATATAAATTAGAAGTAATAAAAACTTTTCCTCAGTATATTTATCTTAACATGCCAAGAAGGTAGCAAAAAAACAACCAAATAAACAGACATTGTCAGCATCTGGTGCACAAATAAGCCCACAAAGAGAATAACTTACAAGTAGGAGAAAAAACATGACAAAAAAAGAAATAATTCTGTCTATCTGTGAAGCTCAAGGCAAGTATTTAAAATCCCTCAGAGCTCGGTTGTGTTCTTGTGTACTCTTCACCTCTGTAGTTGTTCGCAGCCTCTGGTGAGCCGAGAGGCTGAGCAGCCAAAGTACGGATGGCACCCACCGTACACCACCTCATGCAAGCTGTACCCTCTCCCAGACCTGCTAATGATAACTGATGACCCCAATTTGGAAAGCTGGAGACAGACAAGAAGAATGACTTTATCAGGCAAATACCTCAATGCTGGGATGTCCATCTTCTAAAACATGGAGATCTTCTGCCTTAAGAATTTTCACAGAGCAGTTTGAAGATTTAACAGCACAGACATATGAGGGGCCACCTGCTCTAACACAAAAGCAAGAGGAACCCCACAAAACAACCACCCTTACCAGAAAAGAAAACTTTATCTGCATAAGGTTGCACTCCATTCTCTGGAATTCTGAACAGGACACAACTACTTGCATGTTCGTAACTAGCAAGTTAAGTACATTATATATGTATGTACTTATGTGTGTGTAGGTTAATAAATGATTATGCAGTTCTATTCAACACTAACCTCACAGTTGTATATAGAAGTCTTAACTTTTACAACCCCGCATATAAACTTATTTATGAAATTTATTTCTGGCATCTGACATATCCTCTTGCATTCTATCATCATCAGTCTCCCACCACGGCTTTTTTCACAGAATTGGTAGCAACAAGCAAAGGAACATAAACAGTTACACCCAAGACAGAAATAAAAGGTAAGGTCTAAAACCAGAAGGATGGGATAAAAACTCCATCCCCAAGAGCAAACTGCAAGTATAGATTAGTTTCAAGAGTCCATCAAATTTAGTGCATACCACACAACTATATTATACAAAGCAGACTGGTAGCCAAAAGGACTGAGGGGGGGGAAAAAAAAAAAAAAAAAAAACACACCATCACCTTAAAAAAATCATTCAAGCACTGCATGTAATAAAATACAAGCTAAGCAGCTGGGCTCAACTTGGCCACAGTCGGCTGGACAGCAGACAAAGATGCTTATATCTGAACCAAAGTTCTAGTAAGTAAAAGCACAAAGAAAAAAAAAAAAAGTCATTAACATGGGTAAAAGCAATATCACCTTCACCAATATAAGGCCTATAATACACAGACCTAGAACAAAAGATGACATTAACACTCTTCCACTAACAACTGCTTATGAGAACCAGGGATCCCCCACCACTAAACAGTAAATCAGACACTGGACATCAACTAGGAGGATTTCATCACTGCTGAAGATATGAGAAGTTACCAGCCATCAGCCTGCCAGCACACACGGGTTCACCCACAAAACCGACCAAAGCAGCCCAACTGAAAACCTAAGGAGGGGCCCCAGAAGAGAGGAGAGTGCAGGTGAGGTTACGACTCCAAATGGAAACACCACCGAATGGGACAGCACTGGAAGAGAAGTCAGCACACTTCATGACAGTACTGCCTTGAGAGCTACTGTGTGATACTGCTAGCAGCATCATAAAAGTCAGTTGAACCCTACCAGCCTTTACTGCTAATCCACTGAACGCCACATACAGCGGCACAGCCTGCTTCTCCAATCTGTGCTACAACAGGATAAACATCTGTAATGGATTGAGCCAAGGTGTAACTATTACAGCACTTCAATGGGGAAGAATATCGCACAAAGCTTCTGTCCTTCTCCAGCACTCGAAGCACAGCTCAGCTGCTACCTTAATTAATCACTAGTCTAAATGACACTCGGTGTCACTGTATTACCTGTATCTGACTGTTGAATTCTCAGCTCTCGTAACCAATTGCTGTAATTTCAGTGTTACATCAACACTTCCCTCTGTCTTGCTGCATATCCTTTGCCTTGCACAGTAAAATATGACCTACAATACATCTTCACCAGGACTTACTGAAGTATTTATTTCAGTATTACCATTGTTGGAAATAGAATACTGGCCCACTGAGTTAGACTCTTAGCCATTGAGAACTTCCTTATGCTGTTATCACCACGTGGAAACTTTCCTTGTAGCAGAGGAGTCGATTACAGGTTTATCACTGTGTTATGGATCCTTCACATACAGAATGCCCAGAATGACACTTCGGTTGAAACAAAGAGATGGAACAAACCAGGAGATATCTTGGAGTGAGTCCAGAGGAGGCCACAAAGACCCTCAGAGGGCTGGAACACCTCCCCTGTGAAGACAGTCTGAGGGAACTGGGCTTGTTCAGCCTGGAGACAAGAAGGCTTTGGGGAGACCTCATTGCTTCCAGTACTTAAGGGGGGGGGGATCATAAACAGAAGGGAGAGTGACTTTCTCCACAGGCAGGTAGTGATAGGACAAGGGAGAATGGCTTTAAACTACAAGAGGGGAAATTCAGGTTAGATGCTAGGAGGAAATTCTTCACTCAGAGGGTAGAGAAGCCCTGGCACAGGCTGCCCAGAGAAGCTGTGTGTGCCCCACCCCTGGAGGCCTTCAAGGCCAGGCTGGATAGAGCTTTGGGCAGCCTGATCCAGTGGGTGGCAGCCAGCCCATGGCAGGGGGTTGGGGCTGGGTGGACTTCAAGGTCCCTTCCAACTCAAACCACTGTATGATTCTATGATCTTGTCAGTAAGAGTAATTAAAACATTAGCAATAAATCAGTAAGTAAAACAATGCCTGCAAGATATGTTTCTTCACAAGTCCTCTAGATCACCATGCCCCCAGTATGGGTTACAACAGTTTGCCAGAGATTATTATGGTCTTAACTAAACTTTTGAACAATTCTGACATGCAAAACAAGTTTTAACACAGAAGTTAACATAACTGATTTGTGCAAGGCACTTGTTCTCCAACGTAGACCTTAAAATATATCAGTAACCTATACAGCTGCATCTTTAATCAGGAAAGAAAGGTACAAAGAAAAAGTTATTTTCAAGCACCAAAACATAAGGGAATTTCCCTTATTCTAGGGCTACTAAAAATAGGAAGTGCAAAGGTTAGCAACTTCATTTTCACTTACAGTAGTGAGAACTATGCCTTATCATGAATAACATATACAAAATGATACTTTGCTAAAGTTGGAAGAACATGGTTATTTACTGCTTGTGCTCATTATCAGAATTCTTTCCCCAAATGTGCCTACAAATAACAGGAAACTCTAGAGTATCATAACCACATTTTTAAATGAGGAATGCATAAACAGAAAGCTCTGTACTTCTAATACAGAAGAGATTCAGACCCTAGAATTGATAAGAAAAAGACTTAACGGACTGTTAAAGACTGAGTGGATACCCTTCAGAAAGATATTCTTGAAACAACCAGTTTGGGGGCTGAAAACAAGTTTTTGGCTATTTATGTTTTATATCATGCAGTAGTTAAGGCAACTATTAAGAACACAAAGGTCCTTACTGACTTTAAAATCCAGGTTTGTGATGTTTACTACAGCATTCCAAGTAACTCAAGAGCTCACTCACACTTGGATTTTATGCCTGCTATTTTCAAGCCTTCCAAAGTCTCACAAATTACATTTGACTGTTTCTATATAAAGCCACATCCCTAAGACATCAGAGGAACATAAGTAGCAGAAATTGTTTTAAATATTTACTTTTTATTTGCAGTGTCAACTCTCTTAAGCTTGCCTTTGCAAGTTTCGTTTGTTTAGTCTGTAGGTTGCCTTTGTACTTGAATTTTTTAATTCTCCGTACTTGTTTCGTTTCCCCCCAGCCCCCCAGCTTTGTCCCAGCTGGGAAAGCATCTGAAGCACAAACAAGCCTAAAGCTGCAGAGGACAAGTGCTTTCCAGGCGTTCTGCTTCTTCCGAAGATCGCTATCCCCGTAATTACACGATTTTAAGTGACCGCTTCCACGCAAGCACATCTGCACAGAGACGCGCACAGCGCAGAAAGGCGCCGACCACCACGCCCGAATCCAGCATCTCCCCCCTCACGACCCTCCGACGGCCGCCCAGAGCCCCGGGCGAGGCCGCAGGCGGGCGCCGGGCCGCCCCGAGCCG
>VXAV01003181.1:24763-45863 GCA_013399715.1 Alectura lathami
GGGCGGGCGCGGGCGGCTGCGGCCCGCGGGAGGCGCTGGGGGAGCGGCGGGCTCGAGCACAACGTTTTTCAAAATGTTGAAACATACTTCTAGCATTTGCTTTGTTTGTTTGTTTGTTTGTTTGTCTTGTTTTCCTCCATCATCTGCCTGATCTCTGCGTCCGCAACCGCTGCTCAGAGCTCTCCTGCTGCTGTGATGCAGGCACCTCAGCAGAGCCTTTGCTCAGGTGCCGTCCTCTGCAAATGAGGCTCTAAGGGACTGGTTCTGCATCTCAGCTCCGTCGTGTGACTTAAACGTTGACCTCTTCAGACTGATGGAAATAATACTGGAGTTGGCTCAGAGACTCTTTGTGTATCAATGTGTCATCCCATGTGAGAGGTACATTACAATATTGAGAACTACTGTGCTCCACAATGAACCGGTGAAACTTTTCCAAACTTTCCTTCTTTTTTTTTTTTTTTTTTTTTTTTTTTTTTTTAGTTAAAAATATGTGCACAGCAGTTTCAAGTTAAAATATATTTTCTCAGTCCCAGTCTGATCATAGAAAAAATTAAGCTAAGCGTTTGCAGAGGACATGAATCCAGAGCCATTTATCTATATCTGTGTCTGCTTTGTGGAGACCATGTTACACGCAGAATAATCCCATCAATGATGAGTCACAAAATTTGTTCTGCTGGACCTAACTCCACCAGCCTGGAATCGTCAGGTACTTCACATGGGTTTTTAATCCACATGCATTGACAGCAGCACTTATTTAATTATGCCCCCTCCCATCTGCTTGTTTTTCTTTTCTACTTTTTACTTCCTCCAGTTGTTTGTGCAGCTTGATGTTGACTTGCATCAGAGAAAGTATTTTTTTTACCGAACAACTGCTTTTCCTCAAATTACTTTTCAGACAGAACTGTTTCCTGATTCAACTCACTGTATCACCATTACCTTCGTTTATATCAGTGCAATATGAATATTGGGGTGACAGCCCACAAATTAAGGAACCACAACTCCATACCACTACACTCAAATGACCATCCTTGCTGCCCTTCTGTTTCTTTCCTAGTTCTACTTTATTCCTTTGAGATGGGGTGACTAGAACTGCCTGAAGTATCACAGTTTCTGTCAGTATAATGGGGATAGCAATGGAGATGATCAGAACAAGGGAATGATCCATACAAGGAAAGACTGAACGACCACAGGTTGTTCCTGGAAAAGAGATGGTTGGAGGGTAGTAGGACAGGTTCACAGGACCATAAGGTAGTACAAGAGACTGATTCAGAATAGAGGGGGCCTTCTGGCACAGCGTAGTCAGACGTCCTGTGCACAGCAGGGCAGTGATGAGGGCAGGCCAGGTGGTTCATGGGTTTGTCTTAGTGGTCCTCTGCTGAAATTTCTCCGTTTTGTTGATGTCTTTCTTGTGTTGGAGAAAAAAAAAAAAAAAAAAACTGGATGCAGTATTCTAGGTGTGGTCTAATGAGTGCTGAGTAGGCTTCTGTGTAGAGAAAAAAAAATGCTAAATATAACTGAAAAATATCTTAATATTCTTTCACCTGTTAAGGATGAAAACCTTTTATTTAAATGTCTGCTCACATTTGAGTGTATTAGGTTTTAATTTTCTTTGTTTTCAGATGTATATTTATCATTGCAGTCTCTGTTATGTTGTGCTTTATTTTATTTAGCCAGAAAAATAGTACATTTTTCTAACTAACAAGGGTCTTGGTTAATCTAGGCATACATAATGACGCCTTTATGCAAGGTGTCTCTCTCTGCAACACTACTAAGAACAAATCCTATTTCTAATTTATCTGTGACTTTCAGATCCAGAAACGTATCATGATGAAATAGCTTATTGCCATTCCCTTCTGTCATGCACAATCTTATCTGGAGCATTAGCTATAGCTACCAGAGCCTCAGGTTTTTACAGGATTGTTTCTTGCTCTTTCACTGAAAGCTAAACTGAACTTACTTCAGCTAGTTCTTTTTCTTACTAGAGCTCTATAGTTTCTCATTCACTTATGTTATTAAACCAGAATAGAAAGTATTTATCCTGAACATGAATAATACAGTAAAACAAGTAGAAATAGAACTTTAAATTGAGTCAAAATG
Source organism: Alectura lathami (assembly GCA_013399715.1). NCBI lineage: Eukaryota > Metazoa > Chordata > Aves > Galliformes > Megapodiidae > Alectura > Alectura lathami. The sequence continues at coordinate 26,861 of VXAV01003181.1, forward strand.
GAGTGTCAGTTTCCACCATGTGTAGAGTCAATGGGTACCTAACGCTTTGGTGAGTTTCATTTTATTTCTGTGATGTGACTGACCTCTGGTGGGAGTCAGCAAATGTAATTTTATTTTATTTTATTTTTAATAGGAATGTTTTATTTCTATTAGTGATCCAATGACATGATTTTCCTCTTGCCTAGCAGTGATCATATGTTTTTATACCTCATGTTAACTGTTGAATTGCTTATAGCAAAGCATTTCTTGCAGGACTCAGGCTGATGGTTATTTTTCTATATTTTTGCTGAGAAGTGCCTACTGAAAAATGTCAAGAAAATGCTTGAGACAAATTTCAGACATTACCCTTAGTTCACACGTTTGTTTTGCTAGATGCATACAGTCTCTGCTTTGTCTAAAATCAATAGCTTTTAATGATCCAGAATAAATAAATAAATAAATAAGTCACTTTAAGGACATGTTGATGCTAGAGAAAATAAATATTTTAGAATCCAAGAAGTGCTGAGGCTGATTTTGTTCCCTTCTCCAGATATTGTTGGTTTGGCAGAATCCTTTCAAGGCAGAAAGAGGAAAGGTCTGGCAAATGTAATAATGTGTTTCTCTCTTTTTTTTCTTTTTTTTTTTTTTTTTTTTTTTTTTAATGGACCAGACTGGTAAGGATGGGGAAATGGCTAATGCTTGTAAAGCCAGAGTACAACCATTGCAGACCAAATTAGTTCAGAATTAGGACTATAAAAATGCAGAGTAAATCTGTTGCTTCTCTAAAGCTCTAGCATCACCTTCTCTGAAATAAATGCAACATTTGTTTGCCCAGTCTTTTTTTTATTTTAGCATTCTAACTCTTTAATGTTCTAAACCACGATTAGTGGCTTTCTCTTGCAACCTCAACTTGGTTTACTCCTCATTTTAATGAGGAGTTAGTGATCCTGAGGTATATGCTGACCCAGCTTAGCCTCCCTAGCTAGTGTCCCTATGTTAGCCTAAGTGGCCACTGAATGACCCCACTCCATGTCCATGTCCGTGTGGCTACGGTGGAGGTTGTACAGACGGTACAATGGGGTGTACAGGTGGTACTATCTGATGTTCTGATATGCGTGAACTGTCCTTTGCAGACAGTTCACACTCTTTATATGACAAATTAGTGGCTGTTTTGCAAGGGAAAAGATTACCTTTAGCTGAGAGAGGTGTGGTTGTATGGTGAGGAAAAAGGCTACTGAAGTGTGGCAGGTGCCAAGGTGTGCTGAACCTCTCTACAGATGGGAATTCTGTGCTGTGTGACACAGCCATCTTGAAGAGGACCGCTGGATGCTGGCACACCTCAGCTGTCTTGGCATCTGAAGAGACCTAGGATTAACTCATGATTCTCACATGAAAACAATGTGACTAGGGAATTATTAGGAAGTTGTTCTGAAAGATTAGCAGTCATAAACCATTAACTTCTGTAACCTTTCATCGGTATTTTTATGACTTTTTATGCAGGTAGATAATGGTAGGACAAAGGGGAATGGGCTAAAACTGAAAGAGGGGAGGTTTAGGTTGGACATCAGGAAGAAATTCTTCCCTGAGAGAGTGGTGAGGCGCTGGAACAGGCTGCCCAGAGAAGTTGTGGCTGCCCCATCCCTGGCTGTGTTCAAGGCCAGGCTGGATGGGTTCCTGGGCAGTTGGATCTAGTGAGCCAGTGGCTGGCAGCCCTGTCCACGGCAGGGGGGTTGGAACTAGATGATCTCTGAGGTCCCTTCCAACCCAAGCCATTCTATGATTCTATGATTCTATTCTGCAGACTTCAGAAACAGGATTTTTTTGAAAGTATATCTCCAAGAAATAATTAAACAAGCATATATATACAGAGCACAACTGGCATTGCTAACCATAGATGACTCCTCAAAATGTGCTTCTAAACCATCTTTTTATATCATGTAATACTGCTAGGAAAGTCTGTGTGATGTATGGATGTTAAGAAAAAAAAAAAGACCAAATGTAAAAAGATCTATTAGATAAGACAAAACAATGTTTTCACCCCTGTTACACTGGACAAGCAGTAATTACAAGTCCCCAGATTTTTACAGACATACAACAAATGTTGTTTTATTGTTGTCTTCTAATATTTCTGAGAAGAAAGAGAGAGGGATGGGTGTTAACTGTTCTATCACTCAATCCCACTAACAACAGCTCATATTTCACAGGTAGCAGTCATCTTTTCTCTCAAATTATATATTTCACATATTTCAAATTAAACTTGAAGCAATTAATCTCACCTTACATTTAGCATTAAATTAAACCCTGCGAACCGGGTTTCTTTCTTTTTTCCTATCTTGGCACTAATATGAATTAATGAAGTCTTTGAAATATTTGTGTTGACTTCTGTTATGAGTTGCTTATATTTTATAATAACTAAGCACTCCATTTATTTGAACTTACATAATTGCAGAAAACAGGAGTAATTTTCGGTCTTTAACAATATACATATTTTCTACTCATTTCTTGTAATTCTTTGCAGCTAGAAAGGATGAAAGGATGAAAGGGTGTACTACAACTGCTATGTGTTCGCTTAAATTTATCCTTGTTTGTGCTGCAAACTCGTATCACTTCAAATGAGTTTGGGTAACCCCAAGCTGAGATCACAAGAAATGAGGCTTGAGGTGCCATGAGACATGGCAAGATGCCACAGGGCAGGATGGGGTGAGGTCAAGCTCAGTGAAGCGCAGTGAGTTCCAGCTCTGATGTAAATGACTGGAGGAAGAGAGAGCAGGCCTGGCTGTGTCCTTACAGTCCATAACCATGGCTCCCCTCAAAGGGCTGTAGGAGGCTGTGGCTGGCATGCTAGTGGGTTGATGTTTGCTCAAAATGAGTGTCAGGCTCAGAATAAAAGGTCTGGCCATTATTAAAAATGCTGCAGAGACACCTGCATGCATTTGAATCTTGCTTGTATTGTGCACTCGCCCAAGGCAGTTACTGAGTGCTTCGTTATGCATATTTGTAAAGGCTGACCCTACAGGTGTTTTAATGTCAGGAAGCGGAAAACACTCTCACACAGGGTGCCCGCCCCTGTCTGCAGCAGTCAGATGTCACAGCACTACTAAGGCCCAGATCTATCAGCTTTGAGACACAAAGACTGAAGTTACAGCTTTGGCTAGAAAAGTCTTTCTGTCATGCGCTAACAGCCCCAGCTGGTCCAGACAGGGTGGGTTGCTGAGTTCAGACTCAGTGCCATAGCAACACTGATGCATGTACAGGCTGTGGAGCTCCCTTGGGCATGCAGTGTGCTGGGGTCATGCAACGGTGCTGCGTGCTTCCACTGCAGGGTCTGTGGCACGTGTTGGGGCAGAGCTCACTGCTTTGTGAGAAAGAGACTGGAAACTGCCTGGAGTCTGCTTTCCATTTGTGCTAGAACTTTGTTTGTGAGATAGCCCTGTGAGTTCAATGACTGTACATTAGATCATGAAGGACAGATAGAGTCTGATCTCTGTCCTTCCGGACCTGTGAAGCCGTCTCTTTACTGTTCTTACTGTGTCCTTCCTTGAACTTCAGCTGTCCCCTCCTGTTCTGTTTGCTTGCTACTTATTTCATGCCCTCTTGTGTTTCTTTTGAGTAGGCTTTCAGGAACCAGGTGCACAATTATTTGTTTCCAGCCCTCTGCCTTACCATAATTTTTCCAGAGTTTAAATCTACCTTACTGTAGCCTCTCCTTGACAGGAGTTCTCTTGATTTTTTTTTTTTTTTTTCCCCTTTCTCTCCTATCATTTGATTACAGGTTGAAAGCTGGCAGCTTGTAAGTATGGGGTAATACCTTAGTCAATGCCAAGGAATGTGATATCAGGCTGTGACAGTTTGGTTGAAGAATTTTAAAAAAAAAAAAAAAAAACAGCTGAAGTTCACACATACTTATTAACATCCTACTACATATAAGAAGAATTAATCCTTCATATGCAGAGAACAGAGGATTAAAGAACAATTCAACTTAATTCACATTTCCTTCCAACTTCTTCCCAGCTTTCTATCCCGCTGCCTGTCACCTCACTGCCACTCAAATACTTCAGTTCTCATTGAATAAAATAGTATATTGTATTTCTTGTCAGGTGTTTTCATGCAGGTGTAATTTCTTCATGCTTGCTTATTCATCTCTGGAGGCTAAATCAGTGTTTCTCAGGAAAGCAGCGTAGTGAGTGTAACTGGAACTGGACTAAGTTCCAGAACTGAGATTTTGTTGTTTTCAAATGGGGAAAATTATGGCATCTACATTAAGTAAAGTGTACTGAAACCATTTTTATAGAGGCAATGCACCTAAAAACCTTGCCTTTTAGAGAACTTTATAGTATTGAGATATTTGGATAATGAATTCTGCCTTTCATTATATCCAGCAAAAGTTTTGTCATTGTTTCAAATGGGGGCAAGGTTTTACTTGGAGGTAATTGAAGCAGAGAGGTGAATATCAAGGTCAGTTTTGAAGGCAGTGTGAATTCACAGTTTACTGAAACTTCACATGTACTGTTAGGAAAGCACAGCAGAACTACTGTAGTAGCTAAATGCATTGTACCATTTCAATTTAAATTGTTGGAAGCTGTACATTTTTGAGCTCTAATTAATGAACTCTACTTCTGAGAACTATTGCAGTGGCTCAGATTTATAATAATCTAGACAAATTTGTGTGGTGTATCACTGGTTTTGATGTCATGTAATTTTTCTTGTCTTACCCAAAGCAGAGGAAAGAAAAGGCAAAATTTGTTCACAACTTTCCTGACACAAGCTAATTGCAGTATATTTGTGTTCAGTTTCTTACCTTTTGAAAGTTTTCATTTGTGCATAAGCATATCCTAGGTTAGTGTAAGGCAAACCTAACAGCTAATATATTGTGTTTTATATAGCTATTTTAATTTCCATTGTATAGTCATCACAAGTTCTTCGTTTTTTAGGTGCAGTACCAAACCACTGAAGAGTGTGATACTAAATTACTGAAGTAAAAGCAAAAGAGAAGTATATGATGACTGTTCAGACTGACGTGTCAATCATCAGTGTTAAAGATCAGCTGTTAACTTCCCACTAGCTCTTATAAAAAATCTGAAACTTCAAAAGCATAGGAAGTGTGGCTTCCTTCTTTTATGTAAAATTTTGCAAGAGTAGAACACACATCTGCCTTTAGACTTCTGTGGTGTTGCAGCAAAATGTTTCTTTCACCTGAACAGTTTGAAGTGTGGAAAGAAAAACTAGCTGACCATAGATCTTATGTATTCTGTCTCTTCCTAATCATATCTACAAACCCAGTCTTATTCATTCTTTGGTATAAGCGCAATTGACAGTTCATGTGTTACTGGGGATAGGCAGAGTTTTGAAATGTTTTGTTTGAGGCAGTAGTTATAATTAATTGGTATTATATCTTGACTAGTTCATGGGCTTAATATTACATTAGGAATGTGAATTTCTTTCAGTCTTCATGTGATTGTTCATGAAGGACGAACAATTTCATTTTACTCCTTTTGAGCTGTTTGCGCTTTGTAATTTCAGCATCTGTATGTATTTCTGTTTTGAGTAATCATTTCTAATTCTTACAGTTTCTAGTAAAATTAGTTTATTAGGAGAAACGACCAAATCAGAAAATGAAGCATAAACTAAATTTATCCAGATGTCTTGAAAAAACAAACTTCAGACAGACTCAAAACATACAGTTAGCTTCAACATAAAATGGGAGATAGGAGAGAAAGAATAGCACTGTTTTAAACTTTCTCTCTCAACTGGAATAGCAAGCAATATTTTTTGTCCCTCCTGTCCATGTGAAATCTGCAGATATTCATATTGGTCTAGTCCATTTTGGAAATAAATGGAAGCAAAACAGTTGAACACCTTGAGAAAATGTGTACAGTTAAGTGACACAAACATTTGTCAATGAGTTTTAGAGTTTGTTATCCTTGAAAAGTACACACTTTCATAAATTATTAAAAGTATCAGTATGCTATTTTCTAATAGTAAGTACAGTAGAAATTCTAATAGCATCTGATGCTGGAATGTATAAATGTTTCAGAGTCAGCAGTTGATAATGTGCACCTATTGTAGTTAAAAACTTCTTGCTATCATTATGAATTTGTCTAGGAGCTACAAAACTGTTCAATTTATTTTCTTCTAGGGCTGTCTTCTGTCAATGTGGTTAATAGAAGAAATGATCATGTGCAGTGAATTCTCATGAGATGCCTTCCAACTAAGTGCCCCATTGTATAAGAGATTCCATCTCCCAACATTACCAGGTGTGCTTGCTGAGGCTGGCTGCTTCATTCAGCAGTACTGAGAGATGCAGCTAACAGCTGGATTTGTTTGGAGGATGGAGTAGTGCTTTTTCAGTGCTTTTGGAATCTTAAAAATCAATATAAAAGTTATTGACTTTAACTTGGTCTTCTCAGAGGAATCAGTGCAACAGCAAGAATTGTGGGCTACTTCTGCTTTATTTTATTATTTTCTTTCTTGATTTATTTTGTTTTTCTTTAAGATGCCATTGTTACCTACATAGCAGAATTCTGTGCTTTTCTGAACAATGGTAATTTGTCCTGTAGAAACATACAAGAGTGATGGTATTGCTGCCTGCATGAGTGCCTCTATACCTCATTCAGGCTTTATATTTATTGGGCTGTTGCCCAATGCTCTGTAGCTTAGAAATAGAGAGTAACACAATTTATCTGAGCAGCTATTTCAAACCTGTAAAAAAGAACAGGGTTAAAGCCTGCAGAAGCATTTAATCATTATGAAAGTTAGTTGGTGGGAACTCCTATCTGCGTCTGCTGGGGGACTGGCTGGGGTTCTCTGATCTTGGGCACTGCCTATTTTGGTATCCTGCAGAGAAGCATGGATAATAGGTTTGTGGCAAGTTCCCCTGTTACAGCAAGAGCTGGTGGGAAAAAAAAAAAAAAAAAAAAAAAAAAAAAAAAAAACCGTGGCTGTGTGTCCCATGTCCCATTACTAAAACAAACAAACAATCAAAAAACAACAAAAACCTCTATTTTCTCTGTAATAGCTGACTTCATATTTAAAGCATCAATAAATAAACACTTACATCCTGCTAGTCCCAGTGCTCTCACTCCTGTTTCCAGGAGACGTGGCTCTGCTCTCTAGAGCCGCAGCGGGCAGCGCACCCAGCAGAGGGCAATGCGCCTCTGCAAACCGGTAGGAGCCCTCTGCTCCAGGCTGGGAAGGATGCTCTTGGGTTTGATTTGTAAACATTTTCATAAACCGTTTCCCATCACTCCAAGTCTCCCTTTAGTTGTAACTTCCTTCACTGAGGATTCACGAGAAGCAGGCTACAATTTCTAGCTAGGGAGCAGTTAAAAACAACAGAACAAAATGAAAGAATCCGTAAACTGAAATAATCTATCTAGAATAATTTTTTCTTTCCATCCTACTTTTTATTCATTACATTTTCCTGCAGCCCAGGGTAGCTACTATTAAAAAAAAAAAAAAAAGAATAAAAAACTACATCATCTGTTTTTATAGTGAATGGAAATATTTATTTATTTATTTATTTATTTATTTATTTAACGAGAAGAATGAAGTCAGGCTGATCGTGTTTTTCCCAGCGGGACTTGCTGCATGTGCTTGCCTCTGCCTGCCTGCAGGTGGAGAACTGGAGGATAAGATCTGCTAGCAGGGTGTGGAGGAGGATACGGAAAGGAACACAGTTCTTCATTGGTGGAGTTTCTTAAAGTCAAAATTGTCAATCTTAATTGAAGTCACTATCTCATAATAAAACTAGTCAATTTAATTCTTCATGGTTAGAGCTGATTTGGTTCATGGAGGAGAGCAGTTTGTATNTTTTTTTTTTTTTTTTTTTGGGGGGGGGAGGGGGTGTTGTGGGGAGTGGCGAGGAGTAAGGGAGGAGATGGGAGAAATTCAGGGAGAGAAGAGCAAGTAACCTTTATCAGATTTTATCACGAATTTCCCTGCTTATCACTTTCACACTTCTTCCATTTTGGCTCTAAAATAAGTTTTGAAGGTTCTAATATTTAATACAATTTAGATTTATATGTAGGAATCCTCCAAGGCTTTGTGAATGATCCTGAAGGAAGCATTCAGTCTACTAGTTGTTTTTGAAAGTTGTTTTGTATTAACTTCAGTATTTCAAAAGTGGGCAAAAGGCCTGGAGGAATCGAAGTGGAATCTGTGCCATGGGATAAAAAAATCTCCTTCTTCAAACACTTGCACTGTTTTTTAACCAGCATTTCTTTTACCAGGTTTGCAAACTGAACTTTTGTGCTAACTGCGGACCTGCAGTACAGCTTGGTTATCCAAATATACCAAATGTTGTGAAATGGGTTATTATGTCTTGATAAAGACCTTGCCAAGGTCTTATTATGTGCTTCTGTTCTGCTTCCCTTATTTCCCATAAAGTCTTTTCAAATGCTTCAGGTTCTCAGTCTCAGTTCCTCCAAAAGCCTCAAGGAGGGATTGCTCTTTTCCCTTGGTCTTAAGGTCAGCAGGTTTATACACTAGTACAGAATTAGGAAACCTGTACAGTATCATGTCAGGCATAAAAAAGCAGGGAAGTGTATGCCATATCCTTTTTATTACAGGAGCTTTTGACTGTGATACAATGCAAGATTGTGGTGCTGATTGCAATGTGCTAATTAACCTGGGTAAAAATAAAAAGTTTTGTTAAATGAATGAAGATTACCTGTAATGTTACTAACTGATTTTCCAATCAATATATTGCTGATTCCAGTTCTTTTTGGAAATACTGCATTGTAACCTGGAGCTTGGAAACTGTAGTCTGCAATGTTATTGAGGATAAGCTCATATACTTGTACAAGGAAACATGGTGAAAAATCTCTGTTCCTGTCAGTCAGAGCCCTCAAACTCCAGTCTTGTAAAGAAAATAATGGAGAAGAGGGCATTATATTACTACTAGTGGGGGACCTCTTCAGCTGAGGAAGGGTCACAGTTTTCACAGACTGGTAGCTTAGTGCTCACATTGTTATTCATTCCTAGACATACATATTGTAGAAAATTTTGAAGTAGGTTTAACTTTGACTCCACAGTCATAATAACAAATAATATCTAACTTTCCAAGCCACTTCTATAGACATGGCTCTTCCTTTTAAATGTAGTCTGTGAGATTAATTGTTTTCCTAACATCTTTTAGAAGACACAAATTAAAGCTCTTCCAGATTTTGTCCTGCAGGAAAATAAATAAATAAATAAATAAAATTCTATTGTCAGCTGTCAAGAAAGTCTTAGCATGTATAAGCCTATCAATGATTCACTTTTACATTCAGAATCAGCCATACCCAAAGGGAAAACACAAATTAAACTCCTTAATTTAAGAATGTATTTCCAGGTGATTTATTTATTTGTTTTTTTTTTTCTAATTGGAATATTTGTAATTCTGCAATGTGAAGTATGTAGAGAACCTTAAGTACTCCCCTGTTTCTTGTTATTCAGCTTCTAGCAAATCATATCTATGGCCCAAGACTGGCTGCAGGTAAGTAGTACTGACTGATAGTAGATGCTGGTGGCATCATGCCAATGTGCCTACATTCTACCCAAGAGAATTTTTTATTTAGTGCTGGCAGGTGACTGTTTCTGTCTTCTAAACATGTGAGGCAGCCCAGCAGTTTCTTCAAATGTTGCTAAGGTGGGTAAGCAGTGGCTCAACAAACTTGCAATAACCAGTTTTTATGTTACAGTAACACATACTGCTAGTAGTGAGTGGGAGGGAGTGTGCTGGAGAAGACTGGTTCCAAAATGTTGCTTGTGGAATATGCAACATTTCAGTTATCTCTGAGAAGAGAACTGCTCTTGAGTGTGCCAGAAAGAACCTTTTTGCAATATTTTCTTGAGTAATTTTCATTTTTGTTGAGAATCCTGTTACTAATAGTGAAACTGGTCTGAGAATTGTCAGATATTCTTTGAGACTGTATGAGAAAGCTTGGGTAATCGTTAAAGTTATTATTGTGGAGAATAAGAGGGTGATAATACCATAAATGAATGAAGAGACTGATACTGAGTAGGGAAAAAAAAGAGACAGTGAATATTTTGCTAGTGATATCTATGTTTAGGAGCTCTTACCTTTGATAACGGAGTTGCTAAAATTTACAGGTACCCTAGCTAGATGTGATTTCTTGATCCTGGATACTGATGCATTTTAATGATGTATTTTTGTTTCCTTTTCTTCCCACACATAAAATTCATTAGCAGCAAACCTGAACTCTGAAAGGTAAAGTTTTCAACTGGCTTCTATAACTAACATAATTCTAATATTATATTAAGGATATTAATTGGATAATTTTCCTGTCATTCAGTGCAAATGTTATATAAGCTGTGAGAAACAAACGTTGCTAATGAGAAAGTTTGTATGATATGGTCTCTTACATTCTTTTCTCTTTCAGGTGTAAAAATACTGTTGCAAAACCAAAATGATTTTTATGTTTGTAACAATTTTTTTTCCCACAAATTGGGAACAAATTATTACCTACCACTACTAACAAGAGTGTGACTTTCAAATGCAGAAAAATTTTTCAATGTAGTCACTGTGTAGATGACAAAGATTTAATTGGCAGTTTTCCTTGCTTAAGTGATATCGTTATGATGAATATTAACAAGGTCCTGCTGAAATCACTGGCTCTACTAGATTTCCTTCCAGCAACAGTAGCTGGAGATGCTTTTTGCAGCAAAAAACCATAGGCAGAAGCAGAAGGAAAAATAAAAACTGTGTCTGTGCCTTCAAAGTGTTGTGCTGCATATTTTCTTTTATGAAAATTTGCACTGGTGAAGAGAGGAAGAGAAGGAATAACCCAGGAAAGCACTGTAAGACCTTATGTGAGAGTGATTTCTGAACTCCAGTGAGACGATTGTACTGGACCACTTCTACAACACAGATATTGTTGTCGTAGAGATGAGTGATGCCTTCTGTCAGCCTTACCTGTTCTACCACCTGGCAGTCAGAGAGAGCTTCAGTATGGCTAACAACATTATCTTCTACTGTGATACAAATTCTGAGTCTCTGCAGTCACAGAAGAATAGAAGAATTTGCCAGAAGTATAACATGTGCACTGGTAACTACGTCTTTGTTCCTTGTATGATAACTCCACGTAACAAGGTGTACTGCTGTGGTAGCAGTTTTATGAAGCAACTAAGAGAACTGATGCAGCCAACTCTGAGTCGCTGCTTCGGCCTATATGGTTACCTTTGGTGGATCGATTTATTCAGCTCTTGAAGGTGGCACAGGACAATTCAAGGCTGTATTTCTGGGAGATCATTCTTAATGACATTAGGAAGGCCTGTACCCTCTACGTGGGCAAGGAGCTTGCGGGAGAACTGGCAAGGATTCAGCAGCATGTGGATAATATTGAAATCTTGTTTGCTGACATTGTAATAAACTTGCTGCTGTTCCACAGAGACATCTAGGATTATGATTCCATTGTGAAACTGGTGAAAACTTTAGAAAAATTGTGTACTTGTGATTTGGCTTCCCACCACCTTGTGAGATTACATTATGCATTTACACTGAACAGGTGAAATCTGCCTGGAGACAGACAGAAAGCTCTAGAAATTATGATTTCTTTGGTAGAACAAGAAGACCAAGTAACGTCAGGTATGTACTGCCTGGTTGGCTGAATTTACAAGGACATGTTTTTGAAATATGTGTTCACAGATACAAAAAGCAGAGACAAAGATATGTTCTGGTTCAAGAAGGTGTTCAACAAAGCCAAGTGCAAAGTCTTGCACCTGGGTCATGGCAACCCCTGCTATCATTACAAGTTGGGGTATGAAAGGATTGTGCAGAGCCCCGCCGAAAGGGACCTGGGGGTACTTGTGGATGACAAGCTGGACATGAGCCAGCAGTGTGCCCTCACAGCCCAGAAAGCCAACTGTATCCTGGGCTGCATCCAAAGAAGCATGGCCAGCAGGGCAAGGAAGGTGATCCTGCCCTTCTGCTCTGCGCTGGTGAGACCCCACCTGGACTGCTGCGTCCAGATGGGGAGTCCTCAGTACAGGAGGGACATGGACCTGTTGGAGAGTGTCCAGAGGAGGGCCACAAAAATGATCCAAGGGATGGAACACCTTCCCTGTGAGGACAGGCTGAGAGAGTTGGGGCTGTTCAGCCTGGAGAAGAGAAGGCTCCGGGGAGACCTGATAGCAGCCTTTCAGTATCTAAAGGGGGGCTACAAGAAAGAAGGGGACAGACTCTTTAGCAGCGTCTGTTGTGATAGGACTGGGGGAAATGGTTTCAAATTGAGAGAAGGGAGGTTTTGACTGGATATAAGGAACAAGGCTTTTTTAAAAAATAAAGGTGGTGAAGCACTGGAACAAGTTGCCCAGAGAGGTGGTGGATGCCCTGTCCCTGGATACCTTCAGGATCAGGCTGGACAGGGCTCTGAGCAACCTGATCTAGCTGTAGGTGTCCCTGTGCACTGCAGGGGAGCTGGATGAGATGACCTTTAAAGGTCCCTTCCAACTCCAACGATTCTGTGATTCTATTAACTTTTTCAACGAAATCTTTCTTGAAAAGAGACTTAAAATTGTAAGTAATTAACTGCTTTTATATTGATTATTTTGGTGGTCAGGAAAACATACGCACTTGCTTTATATATATATATATTTTTTTTTTTTTCAAAAAATAATCTTAATCAACAAGAAAATCTTTTCTAACCATGTGAATGCCACATCTTTCCTATCATAAAACTGTTTAAGTCTGAAGGTAATAATATTAAATATAATATCTAAAACTTTTATTCATCATTTACAACAGTGCAGGGGAAAGCATATATTTGAACCAGTTGTCTTATGGAAAAAACCTGAACAGTTCTATGGACATTGATGGTCCAATAATACAACAAGATATTGTCATAAGTTGTCCCTTTGTGAAATAGATACAGTTTGTGATTCTGTAATATATCTACTGTATTTCCATTTTAAGATTTGAAAACCTTAAAATGATCTTTTCTTTAGACTTCTGGTCAGTAGACTCCCAGACCTTTGTGCCTAACCAAGACAGTTTAGAGGATAAAAATGCTGCCTATAATAGAGGGAAAATGAGTTACAGTCCATGTAAGCAAAGTAGGACTTACTGTGAGGGCTATTCTCCATAATTTTTGAAAGCTTGTGGTAGATATGACAGGTCTCCAGCAAATGGAAAAAGCAAACAACATACTCACCTTCATAAAGGTTAGGAAGAACATCTAGGGAATCGTATAAAGGCCAGCCCCATCTCAGTTCCTGGGAAGAATATACAATAAATCTTCCTGGGAGCCATTTCCAGGCAAGGAAGGTAAATAAGGTAATTGAGAACAGCCAGCATGGATTACTGAGGACAAACCACATGTGACTAACCCATTATATTGAAGGTGCTGACTCTGTGGACAAGGGGACAACAGTGAATGATGTTTACCTTGATTTAATCAGGTATTTTGATATGGTTTCTTGTAGTGCTTTTCCAGCCAAGTTGGAGAGACACAAGCCACAGCATGGGTGAGAAAGCCACTGTGCTGTATGCCTCAAAGAGCAGAGGTGAACAGCTTGAAGCCAAGCTGATGTCTTGTTACAAGTGATGCTCTTCAGGGTTTGATTCTGGTGCTTATCATTTTCATCTTTGACCTTGTTGATGGGATGGAAGGTGCCCGTATCTGCCCTTATCATGCTCATGAATGACAATGAAATGGGTGGGGAAGAGAGGCAGTCTATGTATCAAACTATATGCAGGGCTACCATTCAAAGGGATCTTGACTAGTTGTAGGAGTGGGCCAAAAGGTATCCGGTGAAACCTGGTAAAGATAGATGCAAAGTCCTGCATCCAGGCTGGAAAAACCCCATGCAACAGTACAAGCTGGTGAGTGACTGCCTAAGGAACAGCTCTACAGAAAATAATCTGAGAGTCCTGGTGAATGGCAATATTAAATGTAAGTCAGTATTGTGTGCTGACAGCTGCCTCCATCCTTGGTGGCCACAGTAATTGTAGCCAACAAAGCAAGGTGCTCCTTCCCCCACAAGGAGGTTGGTAAATTGGAGAAAGTTCAGCAGACGCTATCAGGATGGTTAAGGGGATGGAGCACAATGGGGATTTTACTCTCTTCAAACTACAGATCTCTAATTTTATAAAAGAATAAATACATACAATTATTTACTACAAAATGGGTCATTAAAATCATGTGCTTTGGACACCTAAGATTGTGTGGGCTAAAAAGCTCTAATGTGAAAACAGAATCTGAAACATTTAATAAGAAGCAGTATTCTTTCCAAACATACAAAGGTTAAGAAAAACAAAGTAATAACTACCCTTAGTATTCCAATTTGTATTATGACAAAGTTTAAAAATAAACAGATTACAGGCGTTTTATGATTGGTATATTCAGTATTCTCCTTTTACATTTATTCTAGTGTGCCTTGGTTTCCATAGCTACTAGTTTAATCATGATGCACAGAGCTATTTCTAATTACAGTATATGCCAGCATAAAATTAATTCTTTGAGTATCTTAAGTAACAAACAGCTTGCAGCTTGTTCTTTGGCATTCTATTACCACATATCCTGAAGCTGCACATTAGCACATCATATTTATCTGTTCAATTTTATTAAAAATAAAATATGTCTTTAAATATATACCTGCTTAGATCTGTGTCGAGGGAGTGTCTTTGATGAAAGACTGTATTGTATCCAAGGCTGATGTATTCGTTTCAAATTATACGGCACTTGTAAATGATCAGCGGCTATTGTAGAAAAGACTTGTCATAGTGAGCATCCATTACAATCTAGTCTTGTTTTCAAACAGTTTTTATCAGTGTGAAGTCTATGATGTCTTTGCACTCTTCTTATGCAAATACATGTTTCTTCCTACTGAGTAATGGAATGGGTTAGATATACCTTCTGTCCTGAAGATCTTGCAATGTGCAGGACTCAGGTTCTGCAGCTCGGTGCAGGTGAAGCAGACCTACATTTCAGTGAGAAGTTGCTCAGTGAGTGTGGGTAGGTCATAAAAGGAAAAAAGGCTGGATTTTCTAAGACGTGCTAAAAACAAACAATGAGGAAGTTAGTGGCAGCTGCTGATCAGTGCCATCAAAAATCATGCCAAAACTTGTTGATATTTGTTTCTTAAATGAAACAGACATTTGTCTTATTAGTTTACTTTATTAGTGTACAATCTTCTGTTATATTTTTGTTCCAATAATATTTATATTTTATTTCCTTGTTCAACTCTTTTTCACCTCCTAAGCCCTGGCTATATTAAAACATTATCTTCCCAAATATGTACCTGCAATGTAAGGTAAAGTAAAAAGAATCAGAACTGTTGGAATTGTGGTTGTGGTCTGACATTACTAGCCTGTATACTTCAAATGTCCTTGTCTTTTTGACATTTAATGATCTGTGTTAGAAATCCAAAACAGTCTTTCCTTCTGTGGTTAGGGTAAAGGGAAAGATTTGCAGAATTATAGAGATTTGAACTAGAGTTAAAATCTGAGTTTTGAAATATAGGATCTCTTGCTCTATAGAAGCCATACTATTTATGACTGTTGCAATATGGGTCATCCATTTATCAAATTGGATTAATTGTGAAATACAGACTTCCTGATTGCTGTGCGCTGAGTGTTCTGGCAGCTGACTGTTTTTTATAATGTTTATTGACTCAGTGAAGCAGTATGCAGTGAGAAATATGGTTCATACAAAGAGCTAGTTTAAATCTAAAACGATTGAGATAATTCTCATTCAAACTACTGTAAAGGTGGCTTTCTTCAAAGTACGTAACCGATACATTCTTTAAAACCTTGCTTCTGACTTTCTTCTGATTTTTCTCTAATTAACAGAAAATAATAGGTCTCTGGTAAACTGTTTCCTTTTGAAAAAAAAAAAAAAAAAATCTATATCAATAGAATTACTTTAAACCACTAAAACCGCTTTCTCCCTCCCATTTTCCCTGAAACTATTTTGTTCATCTAACCCAGAAAACTATTTATACATATTGTTTTGTCTAAAATGATGTGGTGGGGGTTGTTGCCAGTTGGAGGAAATAGGCATTTGTGTGAAAAATGAAAACATATTTTGATAACAATAGGATCATAGGTTGAATTTTAGTTAATGTATCAGAGCTTTAAGGTGAAATGCTGGTTACAAATCTTTCTTCGTTCTAAAAGCCTTAAGCCTCTAAATATATTAAAAAATATTCTCACTCATGTATGGTCTGTGGCTTTGTTCCCAATGTAAACTACAATAGTGTGATTTTCGTAGTATCTATTGGCTTTGAATCACTGTATACTTCATAAGCAAAGAAATCTGTGCTGTTTAAAATGCATGCAATGCAGATGTTTAGCATTATGTAATGTGCTTATTTTGACTGTGTGAATGTCATGATGGGCAATGATGCAAACATTTAGATCATGAATGGTTGCTTTTCAGAGTAATCAATAATGGAACTGAAAAGATAGAAGTATGTCTTGATTTTAGCCTTGAGCTGAGTGCACAAGACTTAGAGATACAGTTATCAAAAGAGTAAACCTATGAGGAATTTTATATACATGGTAATACAGTTAAATTCAAAACTTAATTTTTACAGTTAAATTCTAGTAATAATCTACCCATTCAGTTTAGAATTAGGGGCTGTATACAGATTAAAAGTTTTAATAGGAAACTAGAAGGAACTACTAAATAGTTTACATGTTCACATATAGCAGGGAATTTTTTAAAAGAGTGATGGGAGGGAGGGAAGAGTCCAGCAATCCTAAGCAGGTGCCTGTTAGAAGTAGACAGTACTTTTGAAAGTGAAAATTGTATCTAAATACAGAAAAGAGCAAAAGCTTAGGCATATTATTGTATTATTGTGCTTAAGCCAAATTAAAAAAAAGGTTTCAGCAGCAACTTCTGGTGGGCACAAACTCCCCCAGCAAATTAGTTTAAGTCATAGTGATACTACTAGAGGGGGAACTGATAGGCTACTGAGGTATAAAATTTGAATTCATGAAAGATGCAGCCATAACACGTAAAGCTAAATTACTGTGATCATTATTTACTGGACTCTAACTCAATATAGAGGAGTAAAAGCTCATCTAATAAGGGACAGACCTAAAACATTACCCCACATGGCATGCAGTAGAAGAGGTATTTAATCGGTGACCCATTGCAAGAATCAAGTAGAACTCATCTGAGAATACTCAAAGAATCTTGAAATTGCTTTTGGTAGCTGTGGATTTAATCTACAACTTCAACCAGCCTTGGTACTGTGTAAGTGATAGATAGCAAAAGAATGTACTTTTAAAATAATTATTATTATAATTATTTAAAAGGGGCAAGAGGGCTCCTGGGAGTTTCTTAAGGTGCTACAGACTAAATTTGCTTGATTTATTGGGCTGTACTGGATTAAAAAAAAAAAAAGATATTTTTGATTTTACTTCTAAAGGTGTCCATTAATGAGCCTGTCTGAAAGCCAAGCATTTGGCTCATGAGGTGTTTTGGTTTGATCCAGTAGGGCTGTTTCAAGCAGTTTTGTGTTTTATTATGATGGTGGAATTTTAACTAGGCTTTCTGTCCATGAGTGGAAAGGTATTCTAAAAATTGAAAGATTCTATCGAAAGTTAGGCCAGGAAGGGATATGCCTAATTTCCTGTAAAATGTGCCCACTAACTGTTAGTGAATTCATATTGTGCCATTGTTCCCAGCACGCGTACCTTTCGAGTACTGCAGGTGGTCCCTCATGTTCTGCATAATGAGCTCAGCAGCAGTCATGAAAGGCTATTAAAAATCTGTGAGAAAGAATGCTAATTGCTGTTTTGATTTTTAAATATTTAAAGTAGCAAAAAGAGATCGAAGCACAAAAGTGTAATTTTGTAATCCACTGAATAGATGTAAGAGAAAAGAAACAAAAGATAACTCTGAATTGACTTGGCCAGGGAGAGTTTGAGGGGGGAAAACTGAGTACAGGGTATCAGATCATAGTCATTGAGTCACTGATCTGTTTGAGGAGAAGTCAGAGGACAGAGACCAGAATTAGCCTTGCCTGTTTGGTGGTTTGAGTATTTGGAGTTAGAGTGGGGTGTGGATGTTTCGGTATTTTTTTTAACAGGAGGAGGAAGGAATGAGGAATGTCCTATGCAGAAAATGATGCTTGTTTGAAGGGCTTGTTTGACTCTCCTCCGGCAGAACAGGCAAGTGAATTTGCATCTCCCATTTCAAGTGAGTATTCCTGGACAGGGCTTCAGTGTACAATACATTTTCTTTCTTCAGTTTGTCTTTTATAATAAGATCATTATTTACTAATTTTTGAAAGAAAAGCAGTTGGCCCTTACCTTCAATAAGTAGATGTCAGAATGAGGGTATGCCAGGAAAGGGATGGATTTTTATTTCTTTTTCTTTTACCAGTTTTCCTGTTCGTTATGAGTACACAGCTTCCTGATTGGTGTGCAAGATATTTGCGTATGACATTTAAAATATCCAGCTAAATATCCTGGAGTCCTGTCATAGGATCCTTGGGCATCTACAAGATACCTCTCATTTTATTTTTCAGCTGCTTGGTCCAAGGGTTGTTTTAATGTGTAGGTTTTATTAATTTATTTTTTTATTATTTATATCTAGCACTTAAAGATCAAATTTAATTTTCATCAAAGTATTGAAGAAATCTGAAAACATGTATATAGACTGAACACACACTGATCCCAAACCAGCAAGAAGCAGGAGATGTTACTTGCATAAATAGCTTTTCTTATTCTAGTGTTGTTTTCTGGAAGTCTATTCAAGCCTCAGAGAAAGAACTACTTAATAAGGATCCTTTGGTTGCAATTGCCAGTGAGCACTTGAACTTCTGTGAATTAATTTAATGACTAGGCCAATTTTTTCCTTTTTTTTTTTTTCTAATATTGTTTCTATCATATATGTTTAGAATTTACGATCTGAAATTGAATAAATCCTATATAATCAATCTTCATCAATTATATATCACACATGATATATAGATATATTATCTATATCTCTAGAGATATTAAACCTATTTGATCCTAAACTAATTGTTAGAGGTCTTAGTTACTGCTGTATCCCTTTCTTGGGCTGACAAA
>VXAV01003181.1:55536-74048 GCA_013399715.1 Alectura lathami
GAATGAGGTGATATGTTGAATGAGGATTGAGTAACACTTTTTATATGAATTACATTCATCTAGTTATTAATAGGCCTTGAAAATATTTCTGGCTTCTGGAACCATTCAGTTATTTTCATTGGCAGAGAATGACTTAATGAGCTTCTGCTCTAACTCAGTTCCTTTAGTGCTTTCTGAAAACTGTGTTTATGCTTTCAAGAACTGCTTTGCTCTTTATTACATTACCGGGCTTAATTATAAGTTATTTTCCATTGGAAGAATTAACATTAACTCTGAGTGTACTTGTCTGGATCTTATATATATGTAAAAAACAAAA
Source organism: Alectura lathami (assembly GCA_013399715.1). Classification (NCBI taxonomy): domain Eukaryota; kingdom Metazoa; phylum Chordata; class Aves; order Galliformes; family Megapodiidae; genus Alectura; species Alectura lathami. Next base: position 55,853 of record VXAV01003181.1, read on the forward strand.
CAAATAAACAAACAATCAAAACCATAACACCTATTACATGCATTTGAAGAAAATAATGTTCTATTTTTTGAATATTTTAAAGTGTTATCTTCCTTAGCTCTACAGTTCTGTTGCCCATTTCTAATTTACCTTTATTCCTCATCCTCTCTTCATTTCTAGTTACTGTGGCTTAGCTTCCTGGTAATTACAGTGACATGACTGATTGTTTTGGCCCCTAGAGTTTGGTGTCTTTGATATACTAATGTCTGCTGATAACCTTCAGTTTAAGTCCGTAGTGTGCCATTAGGACTTTTACGATTTTTCCTGATGCAATAGCATGGCTAGATTTTGTTTTGTGTTTAGCAAAGCTAATAAATAAGATCGTGAATCAGGGATTTTGTGAATTGCTGATCACTTTGGTGAGAAAACTAGAAACTGGAATGACTACTCAGTTGGAAACTGAAGACTTGAAGCTGCATCAAAGCTATATAAATTGTGTCAGAACTGCATGTAGCAGTTCAGACTGACATCATAATTTATGATTTCTGATTGTATGAGTGATAATCCTACACGTTAATGTCACTGACTATTGCAAAAAATAGTATGGCCTAAGATCCCAGAAGCTGCCATATAATTTGCCAGAAAAATTGCACCTGGTAACTTCTGGATTAGCAAATGGCAGTCATTAAAGGGTGTAGTCTTAAAGCAGTGAGATTGTTACTGTGGATGAAAGGCAACTCCTTCTTTTGGCTTCCAGAATATGGGGGAGATAACAAGTGGAAAGTGAGCTGATTCCTTTTCCCAGTTGCCTAGACGAATAGCCTAATAAACTGTCCAAATAATAGTTGAATTGAAATAGCAATCAACATAAATACAACTAATGCTGCAAAATGGATGAAAATGGTTCATAATATCTTCTGCTGCATCTACCAAAGAGGATGAAGTTAACTCAAGAGCCCACGCTGAATTAGCAGAGATAATAGCTGCAATAATCACTACACTAAGATGTGACTACTTAGGGTGCAGCCTGACTGCCAGAACCGTAACAATATCTTTTTAATATTAAAAACTTCTTTGAATCTTACAAAAGTCTTCTATACTTAAGATTAACAAGGGCATGGAGAGAAAAAGGAATTAGAAAACTACAAAAAGCTACAATTTGCACTGCAAAAAATTTGTCTTGATTTATAGTCTGTTAGGTCAGGATTTGCAGAAGCCTATACAACAAACACATCAGATTATCTAGCTCATCATTCTAATGAGGATTTCTAATCTGACTGCCTACATGGTGAGTCACTGACATCTACCTTGAACATGAGGATTTATTTTCAGTCTGAAGTTTAGTTTTGCTAATTAAAACTTTGGATCTTGATTAGTTTGATTCTTTGGCTTTTGTAGTGTTGCACATCAAGTAAATGGTCTTTTCAGGTTGGAAAAATACGGGGAAAATTTGTAGTTGCTGAAGGATAGTGTTCAGTGTGAGAATTCTTGTTGAAGAACGGTTGTATATTTTAGAAATAGTGATGTTGAAACCTAATCATATATATTTTGTAGAAAATCCACATATTTTTGCAAACGTGGTTTATGATACAGCTTTCAGAAATGATAGAAGGGCCAGAGAAAATGTCGAAATGATTGAACCTCTGCAGGTTTTTCTGTAATAGCACCAAGAGTTTGTGTTCATCATGATATTAAGCAAAACTGTTCTGATATTCCTCCTTACTCTGAATAACATCCAACCAATTCTATCACTGGAGTGCTAGAGCAATTCAGAATGAAATTTTTTGGCTGTTCATTATCATAAATTAATGTAACCATCCAGTATTATGGATAAGAAGACCAGTATAATGACACGTATCTATTCATACAATTCTTGCAGTAATTTGTTACGAGAAAATTCCTCAGATGATTCTACTTGGCATAAAGATATAAGGAGATATGGAATTAAGCCTATAATTTCAGTGTTATTTTTGCACTAGCTAAACCAGCTTGTCACCAAATCACAAACGAGAGTGTAGCTCAAGGTGTAATAACTCCAATTAACACCACGGCAGGTGTTTAAGTTCAGGTAATTTACTTCCTGCTCACAGAAGGTGTGGGAGATGAGAAGTGAGGATTTGGATAGGCAGAGATTTCAAGGGGTTGGGTCAGTGATTTGTCTTGAAAACAGAGATGCAAGGTAAGGTAATAAACATGAATGAAGTTTTGGTCCTGCATGGAATTTTGTGTTATAGTTCCAAAGTGTTTTGAAGAGACATCTAGGTATTATACTAATACAGTTCTACGTATTCTACGTATTAGTATTATACTAATACAGTTTTACGAAGTTGAAAATTCCGAGATTTTTTTTTTTCTCACGGGTTATGCCATCTGGCTTCACTTTTATTCAGTGCATGATTAGCATTAAGTTTTAATTCTTTTCCTGTACAAAATGCCTAAATTAACTCCTTTATTTCTTGTGTCTTCTAAATTGTTAGCCTAATTAAGAGCTCAGTTAGCAGAAAACTGCCTATTAATTTCCTGGTCTCCTTTAATAACATGCTAATTTTGTTAGGATAAAATAATGCTGTAATGCTTCAAGAAATGGAACTTCTGTGGTGTTTCTATTCATAACATCGGAATTGTCAGAATTATCGGCCGATCTCACCCAGTATTCTTACTGAGTTAAATATGTGGCATCAGTACTCAGGGGCAGAAATTTAATTTTCTTCATGCTGTTATTACTTACAGCACTTCTTCCTTGAAGCAATGCCAGCTGCATAATACTGAATCAGAGATCTCCTTCAAAGAGAGTGGTCTTTCCGTTACTCTGGGGTTTAGTATGTCACTTGAGGAAATATGAGATAGTGTATATGTGCTTTTGAAATTTAATTCCAAAGACTCTCTGGTTTATAATAGTGTCACGTAGAAAACTAATTTATTTCTAATGTCTGTATTGTTTAGTTACTGTTTACTATTGCAGAGAGTACAGGAACTATGTGGTTTCGTTTTGAATTTTTGAAATATTATCATGAACATTTATCACATTGTTAATTCATTAGAATAGTCACAAAAGGCCTGTTTTTCCTATCCATTGTGTCTCAGTAAGACAACATGGTTGTGTGAATGGTTCCATCAAAATCATTGGGCTGGTCATGCACTTAAACATACAGATATGCTTTAAATTACTTAATAATTCAAGACTGAGTTGTACGTTATGTTGTCAGAAAAGCTGAGTAATTACACTGAGTGAACTGGTCATAAAACACAGTGCAACTTCTAAATGACAGACTAGATCCTAAAAGCTTGTAAATTTTGCTTGGTGCCAGAGCTGGTAGCACAGACTGTTACTTTTTATGTAGGCAAGTGTCTCTGAAAATCCAATGTGTTGCTTTCCAAGCTGTTTCANCTTCAGCTTTCATGAATTCATACCATGATTCTAATTTTATTCTCCATGCTTGGAAGAGATTATGCTTAGAGACCCTCCTAATTGTCAAAGCATGCATCCTACCTTGCAACTTCTCTTTCATACTGAAGAGATGAAACAGCAGCCTGCAAAAGCCTTCAAGGTTTAAAAACTAGCTTTTTAAAGTTTCCTAAAAATGAAACCAAACAACAAAAAAATCTTAGTAGTACCTTCTGAAAACTGGCATAATATTAAAGCTGTTCCAATATTCAAAAATGAATGAATGTCAGAAATGAGTATCTGTATTCTCACCAGTGTGATGCTGGTCCCAGGCAAGAGATTAAATGGTTCTTAGGAGACTTGGTTAATCAGAAGCTGAAGGAATATAATATAATTAATGCAGTCAGTTGGGGTTAATGGAAAGTAGATCTTTCTTGACAAAAGTAATGTTGTATGGATGTATTTAAAAGCAGACAGGGGACACTGGAAATCAGAGTCAATTTTTTTAGTACTTGACATTTTGATTAAAAAAAGATGTGATACAAATTTAAAATGACATACTTTAAATAGAACAGGAGTTGGCTGATGGCTCTCAAATTAATTTTAAAGGAGGAATAGACACCTATCTGCTGTGTTAAACAATAAATCATCAATCCCCTTATCGGGGATCTGGAACAAAATATAAAATCAACAATTATAAAGAAAAATAGCAAAAATGCAGTGCACCGTTTAGCTATAAAGAGGTTCTGAGATGACCCAGTCACAGTCTTGAAGTATGATATAATAAAAACCATGAAATAGAAAACTATTCAATGTAGTCAATAAAACATAGCAAGACCAAAATGCTGAAATGTTCTGTGGACTGATATTGAACTAGGTAGAACTTTAATGCTGCAGAGAGTTTTGTGTTGGAACAACTTCCTAGCAGTTACTGTGCTGCTTCCTTGACCTTGCTATGATGCAGCCCATATGGATGAATTTGCATAAATGGATCTATACAACAGGAAAATTTGATGCTTTTCAAATCTAAAAAGTTGAGACTTCAACATTTTTTTTTAGTTTGCTGGGCATATATGTGGTAGAATTGATGCTAGTTAAAAATCTAATTGACATGACTACTGTATTGGAATCATGGATTCAGTCAGAGTTGTGACTTTACTGTCTGTTATCATGTCTGTTCTGGCATAAAGTATTTGGAAAGAAAAGAAATACTTTTATGCTCTCTCTCAACCTCACCCCCTTATAAGGCTATTATTTCCTACATGGCAGCAGTCTCTTACACCTACATGCTTAAACTGAAAACTGAGGAACAAATAGGAGAGTTCTAGGAATCTTTTGTGGCATTGAGAATATTATTTCCATTTCACTCAGCTTCTACCCTACTTTTCAAGCAATTGATCGCAGCTGATAGTTTTCCAAGGCCAAGGAATTTAAGTGCCTATGAATGTACATTTTTTAAGTAGCTTGTATCAGCACTTAAATGCTTGCTGAATGCTGAATATATTGTGCCCAAATAGTTTAATGTCTTTGATCTATCAAGGAATTTACGATTAATCTAGTCTACTTTATAAACTATCTGGTTAATTTCCCGGCACAACTTATATTTCTTTTTGTTTGTTTATTTCTTTTATTGTATTGCATTGAATAGGAATTCCAGAATTTCTCTTAACTGCTGAAGGAAAAGTGCCTATGTTTTCAGAAATGTCTTTTTGGTTTTTTTTTCCGAGTTCTGTTTGAGATCTTGAACACACAAAAAACACTCTTTTCAGGGAAAGAGGTGAGTATTTACCACATTAAGAATTAGAATTTCCAGACCATGAAGAAAATCTTCATGAAGCAGACTAGAAATCAAATTTTCAAATCAATCAAATCTTGCTACTTTCCCATGCAACATCATTTTGATTGACTAGAGGCCTTAGCCCTCTATTGTTTACAGGGAAGAGAGAAAAGACAGAAAATTCATTCCTGTTCTACAACTTATGATTTATGGCCTCAGTTATATAATAAGAATGACGTAAGCATCTAATTGTAAGGACTCAAAGACTGCTGTGTGATAAGCCATTATGATAAATAGACGAACTATAGGAGTTATGTGAACAAGGGTGTTTTAGCTTGATTCTCATTTGAGACACTAATTTACTACTAGATGAGCCTCTTGTCTTCCCTTAATGCTAATTTGCAACAGTTTTTTTTTGAGATTAGACCCCCAGCAGTTCTCACTGCAATTAAATCAGAAGTTTAAAAGAGTTATACATAGATAGAGGTAGGGAAGAGGAAGGCTAAGCTTGCAAATTGTCTAGCCACATTTCCAACAGGTGTATAAACAGGCTGCCCGGGGAGGGTGGTGGAGTCACCGTCACTGGAGGAGTTCAAAAAAAAAATGTGCAGATGTGGCATCTGGGGACATGGGTTAGTGGGCATAGTGGTGATAGGTTGATGGTTGGACTAGATGATCTTAGGGTTTTTTTTCCAACCTTAATGATCTGATGAATGCGCTTATCTAAACAGTTTTGTTTTTTTGAGCAACACAATGGCAAAGCTGCATTCCCATTGTGTATAATGCTGTCAGATAGGTTAAAAGTGTATTAGGTATTCAGAACATCTGTGCTTGAAAGAACTCAAAGTTGGAAAATCAAAATCCAGTAGAATGGGGTTATAACTCCATTGTTGTTGTTGCATCACTATAGTAGTAGTTATCAGCATTTAATTGATGATAGCAAAGATATTATGAGTCCTTCTATCAATTGAAATGATTCTTATATATTTTTAAGTATTTGGTAGGAACAATCCACTCTCTACGCTTGCTTTAAATCAGTTTTGGTCTCCAGTAGAGAGAGTATGAATTAGTGGAACTAAAGTTTGACAGGAAATGTATGTGGCAGATAAAATCTGTAGCAGAGACAAGTAAGTAACACAAAGTAAACTGTAGAAAATTAATGGGATAGGTTTGCCTTCAGCCCAAATTATTTAAGGTTGTTGTTTGTTGCTGGTTTTTCCCTTACAGTTTGCCTTATATGAACTACCTGGAAAGGAAACGTTGAGATATAGTTAAAGATCATGAACTACATTGGGCATCAAGCACCTTGTTTTGAAGAAAATTTGAACACGAGATTTGCTCTTATCTGAGAGTTTTGGGGATGTTACCATGGCTAGGAAGATATTTAGTCTAGGAATGCAAGCTGTATGTTATCCAGATGAGTTGCATAAGGTGAAGGAGAGTGCTCTGCATATGGCTGAAAATCTGAAAGCTCAAGAGGTAAAACCTCTGGGCTTTTAAGGCATAAACTGTTCAGTGTGTGAGCCTCTGCAGCACTACTGTCTCCCTTGGCAATTCCAGCCTTCTGCATTTTGTCTTCTAATAGATTTGTCTGCGATGGCAGTATATTGTTAGCAAGGAGACTGCTGTCTTCCAATGCACTGTTCTGCAAATGTTCAGTAGTCATTGAAGAGGCTTTCTGGGAATTCAAAGTGTTTCAAAAATATTTCTCAAATTTGAATTGTCCTTAGTTTCATCTGCTACCTGTTCTCTCTCCCTCCCCATTGCATACGAATTATTCTACTGTAAAATATCACCAAAACAAAGTTTGAAGGTCCCTAGAGGTAGTGATTTTGGAATGATGGCTCTCCTCTTCCTCCAGAGGGACCATTTTTGTCACTCATTTCCCCAGCTATAGTAACAAAGTGTCATGAGACCTGTCTTGCTCTAAGAAATGAGAGAAGACGCTGCTTTTTCGATTAATCAGAAGGGCTCTGCAGCATTGTGTGTGAGTAACCTAGATGCCATTTTAAAAAGCTTAGCTTTTACTGTCTGGGCGGGTGGTAGTGCTCTTGTGAAAGAGTGAATTCAGAAAAATTACATCTGATTTAAAAAAAAAAAAAAATTATCTTGGAGGAATTACCCTTGAGATCTGATAGATAGATATAGATATACACACATATATACATGCTAAACAGGGGTAGGGTATAGTGAAACAGAACTTGTGTGTGTGCAATTCTACATGTGGGGAAAAAAAAAGTCAAAAAGATCAAGGATCAGATGAACACATCTAATTGATACTGTCAAGGTAAATTGGTGATTATATCAACAACTTTTATATTAGATATCCAAGTCAATGAAATGCAAGCATTTTTTTTTTTTTTTTCACTAAGCAAGAGTTCAGAGAGAGGTTGCCATCTTTTCTTCTTGATCCATATATTACATTTCAGCATCCTTACTTTAAATATTCATAATTTCCTTCAGACCATAGAGCTGTAATGGATGTGCTAATTCTCTTCGAACTGCATAAATAATGCAATGTACATTGAGGACTTTTGCTATTTTTTAGCATACTGTCTTGGACTACCACACAGCCAAGTGAATAGTTGATTCATGTGTAGTTTGGCTCAGGAGACTAGAAGGAAGCCTGGTAATTCTGTCTTTAAGAGTTAGACAGAGTTATTCTGACTCTGAAGGAGGAGTTGTGTGTGTATTATACATAACACTGGTGAAGAATAGGATAGCTGTCAGTCTGGATTACAATCCAGAAATGTTTCTACAGAGCTCTTCACATTAGTGTGTGACCTCTGTCAACTTACTTTTACCATTTCTTCTTGATGTCAGTGAGAAGGAGGGAAAGAATGTTTATTCATTTCTCACAGCAATAGTTTCAAACACAGGTCTCCAGGGTTTCACTTCTTTTTCAAAGTAAACAATTGAGAAAACTTCAGTAGTTTTCTTCCGATTGTATTCTCAAGATGCTATACTGCATTTAGTGACATTTTTCCTTTCATAGTAGAAGTATAACAGAAAATGCGACTATCACGCTGTAAAATACCACTAACAGTAAGTAGCTGGCAAGGCAATGACAGAGCCGTGTAGGGTGATTGCACACACTGGCAGTCATTTCAGGTGACCAAGTATGGAAAAAAAAGTGTTGGTGGAACCAAACACTTTGTGGGTGAGGGAGAGACCAGTCAGTCGCAGGTTAGGCATGTGGGTAATATATGCTATTCCTTTTAATGTCTTCTTTCAGAAAAACAATTGTGGAAGGACATCAAATTTGCATCTTCTAGTTAGCCAAATGTCTTGGTTCTGAACCTGTTGCAACTTACAGAGCTGTTGGATTTGCCGTTGCTTTTACTGCAACAGGTATGAAAAAAAAATTTGGCATGAAGCTTTTAGTGTTACAATTGCTCCCAATTGTGGTAAATCATTTTAATCTAAGAATTGAAATAATTCTCATACAACACATCTGAAATGTTTATTTTTCATTCAGTATTTACTAAGAAAATTAATCAAATTTGTCCTGAAAGCATTTTTTTTTTTTTGTGGTGTTTCCTCTCTTTTCCTTCTCATTTTCCAGGTAAAATTTGAATGGGACTGAAGAAAAAATCTATGTGTAGGAAATGAGGAGGGAAAGATGTAAAGGAATAATTATCTTAACGGTTTCTGCCTCTCTCATTCTCCAAAGTGCGGAGGTAAATGGAGAAATGTAAATGTAGAAATGCAGAGTCAGATCCTGGCAGTGATGAAGCAGGTTTTATGCAAAAGATAGGAATGTACCAAAGCCAGTCATATGACTTACGCTTGTTGTTCAGAAACATGGTTTCCTACTCTTATAGGAAAAAGGAACTGGAAAAATGTTGTGAGGTCAATTAGTCCACCTCTTTTTTACAAAGCAGATTTAACTTAGGAATGCTAAGAAGGGGAGAAAGATTTTTTTTTTTTTTTTTCTTGCTTGCTTTGACCATCCTTATACCTCCCAATATGGTAACTGTCTTTTCCTCAATACTGCCTCCTGATAGATGTACAATTCTGTGATTCACTACAATCCTCTCAAGCTTTTCAGTGGAATGTGAGTCTATGTGCAGCTGATTATCTGCTAATGATAGCAACTTATGCTTATTCCTAATACTGTTCTTTAAATTTGTTTTCAGAAACTTATCCTATAAATAAAAATCACTTTGTATTCTCTTCCTGTCCTCTAAGATACTTGCAGTCCCTCCAAGTTGTATGATGTACGAGTGTAATTAGAGTGACTGCTGTTTCATCATACTGTTGATGAAAATGCTGAAGAAAATGGCACATTCGAAGGCAAACTTCTTAGCATCAGTTAAAATTTCAGTCAGTTTTCTAAACATAAACAATTATTTCAGAGCTCAAATGAAGAAATAGTAGCTCCTGGCAATTCATTGAGAGGGGTTAGTTTTAAAGGATCATAAGTGTGGGCATTGGACATTGAGCTCTGATGCCCACTTGCAGGGGAAGGTCTATATATTCGGGCATTGCTTGGATGTGGAAGATCTTTGGATCGCTTGCTTCAATTCTGTTTGTTTGGTGTTCTGACAGAACATAAGTTCCTTAACGTGTGTACACTAAACAGTCTTATAAATTTAAAGATGTACTTAACTGGGGTAAAAGCTAAAACATTGTAGCTTTTGAAGTAGAAATTCAAATTTGTTGGGCATTACAGTTTAAAGTGAGAAGGTGTGATGGATCCTTTCTTCCCCCTGCCTTGCTAGTCTGACGTCTTTCAGTGGCATTCTGGTTTGTAGTAAGCAATGCAGTCCCTGCTAGGTTCCACGGGCAAAGCTTTCAGCCACCTCAAAGGCTGGGCTGGCAGTGTGCTCTGTTCTCCTTTTTAGGTTCCCTCAGTGCATACCCCGGCAGCTTCCCTGCCTGCCTTGTTTTGCAGCCGCAGCCTGCTCTATTGTGCTCTGTGTAAGCATTTGCCAAATCACTGTGCATGGTTGCTCCCTGAAGCAATATTTTTTGCCTTCCAAAAAGCTCCATTTGTCCCCATTAGCAGCAGCAAGCACAAGACAAATAGACCGCCCTCCTCTCTACAGCTCAGCTGTACTCACAAAATGCACCTTACAGATAGCGAGTGCTGAACCAATAACTGAAGCAGGTGCTATCCATCACAGCTCAAGATGGTGTCTTAAACCAGCCAGCAGCCTCAGGAGCAGTATGTCATTTGGCAGAGGAGAGGGCATTACTGGGACTGAACAGATGCTCAGAAAGAGCAAAACTCTTGGTGTTGAGTACACAGTGAGAGGCCTGCTTTGCTGGACACCAATGCTCAAGAGCCAGGCCAGGCAGCATAGCCAACCAGTAAGTTTGCAACAAAAACTATACTGCTGTGAGCATTTCACCAAGCACTGCTTCAGAAATGGGTTTTCCAGAGCAACCAGAACATAGCTTGTTTTGACAATTGTTCTGTAAAGATGGCTGCAGGCACTGTGCTACTCAGTCAAGGAAATTGGGACTACGCTTTGAAAAAAGGGAGGAGGTATTGGGCTGTCCTTACAAATGCGAAGAAGCAAAGAAATGCCCTGAAGATACTCATATAGCTACCTCACATAAACCCTTTAAATAAGAGAAAATAAAGATTTGTAGATTCTTTAGGCTTGGTTTACAATAAGTGTGGTTGCATATGTGTAAAAAATAGAGCAATGTGGTAAAAAGTAGATTAGTGAAATAGCTACTTTAAAAAGTTTAAGTAGAGCTTTGCAATATTTATGAAAACATTTAAACAGATATGAAACCCTTGCATATATCTACCTATTGGATTAGTTCCAGAAGTGGTTTTCATACAGTAAATTCTAGCTGATGTGCTATGAGATGCTCAGTTTTTCTGGCTGAGGATTTAATTCCTCAGCAACTCCACATCCTCAGGTTGTCTTTTTGGAATGATAAATTGAATGATTTGGGTGTCTTCTTTTTATTATGTCCCCAAACCTCTTTTGCTGGATGTTTCAGACATTCACTTCTTTCTTTTCCCCTTCCTTCTCCTCAACACTCTCTGGAGCTCATAAGTTGTAGTTCAGTTAGGAAGCAGTTTGTCTTTCTTTTACTGTAGCACTGTTTATCCACCACTGCTCAGGGACTATTCGGAAAGATGAGGTATGACTTCTGTATAGTGAGACAGAAAGCAGCCAGCTAATGACTCCAATGCTTTGATAGGTCCTAAGCAGAATATTTTTCCTTTTTATGAAAAGTGTTCCCCCACCCCAAACACAGAACCAAATCACAGAATGAAATCTTTTTCTACATTATGTGTTCCAGTTTTAATGCAGACATATAATTTTTAATGGTATTTAACAAAATATGCAAATTTAACACCCTAGAGTGGGTATGGGGTATTTAGTTTATTTTTAAACCTTGGGTTATTATTAATCCGGTACAGAAAGGATGTGGAGTTGTTGGAGCGGGTCCAGAGGAGGGCCACCAAAATGATCAGGGGGCTGGAGCACCTCTCCTCTGAGGAAAGGCTGAGGGAGTTGGGACTGTTCAGCTTGGAAAAGAGAAGGCTCCGGGGAGACCTCATTGCGGCCTTCCTAAAGGAGCTTACAGGCAGGAGGGGGACCGACTTTTTACACAGGTGGATAATGGTAGGACAAGGGGGAATGGGCTAAAGCTGAAAGAGGGGAGGTTTAGGTTGGACATCAGGAAGAAATTCTTCCCTGAGAGAGTGGTGAGGCACTGGAACAGGCTGCCCAGAGAAGCTGTGGCTGCCCCATCCCTGGCTGTGTTCAAGGCCAGGCTGGATGGGTTCCTGGGCAGTTGGATCTAGTGAGCTAGTGGCTGGCAGCCCTGTCCACGGCAGGGGGGTTGGAACTAGATGATCTCTGAGGTCTCTTCCAACCCTAGACATTCTATGATTCTATGATTATTATTATTTTGTTTCTTAATTATCTATGTATAAGAATAACATTTTTGTTATGGTATTTAGAGATAAGATTTAAACCATTAACATTTAACAGGGATATTACAGAAGAAATTGAACAGCCACGGTGCCCTAATACTTTGCATGTCTTTTTTTCTCCTACAAATTTATATCCAAATGTAAAAGCATGCAGTACTTTTACATCTCTTTCTGTAAGGATTCTCTCCAGTGACTTCAGGCTCTAAGATGATTTCACAGATATCTTTAGAGTAAACTTTCATGTTTACTCTCTCAAAAAGAAGAGTACTCTGAAGTTCTGTAGTGGCTGTCAGAATTACAGGTCACTCAAGGCATATGGTATATGCCAGAACTCTGTATCTGTTACTGGCCTATATCCATGTTACCAAGTAGACTTAAAAACACAATAGAAAATATGGTAAATATAAATGTGACTTCTGTCTTGCCTTTCTTGTTTTTCACACATTCTAAGGATGCTTGACAAAATTCAAGACATGTATACAAGCTGTTCCATGAGAACAAAGGATGCTTAAGGAGGTATTTTGTTGTAACTATTGCTCTTGAGAAAGTTGCCTCAACTTATCATGCAAGTGCCTCCATTCATTTAAGAAAAAAACTCTTCAAGAATTTTGCAAGGCTGGAAGAAATCAGGGAGAACAACAAGATGGAAACAACATTAGGAAGAAGTTTTTTTTTTTTTTTTTTAACAGCATGAGGAAGGGTTCTCAACAGAACCGCATTAGATGATCCATCAGCTAGAGGGTTCAGCTGAAAGTAGTGAAAGGGAAAAAAATNTTGGAACAAGGATCTCTGTAAGGGGACTGTATGGGTACAGTTAATAGGGCATTAGAAGGCTGGTATACTTACCTAGTCAGGGAAAACTGATTCTGCTTCTATGTCTTTATATATACTTAGATAAATGTGTAAAATGTCAGGGTGTGTCATGAAGAGATGGTGGCTGTGCATTATAATGAATAAAGAGAAAGGAAATTTAAATAGATAGAAATAACAATGTACAACAGTCTCTTAGCAGCAAAACTCTATGGACCTGTTATTTAAATGAACTTCATAAAACTAAATAGAATATATGAGAATTTTGTTGTATTCGTACATTTTTTTTTAACTAACTCATGGCTTTGGTGAGACAAATGTTTCCAATGTTGCTCACAATTACTTTCTTCCCTTTAAGTGCAGTGCAGCTTTCTTGCTTAATATCAAAAGAAAACATTTGTCTTATGTCTCCCTATCATTTTGTTTATGGGATGACTCCAGAGGAGGAACTTCTGTTTAAAAAAATTAAAAATAAAAATGCAGCTATTATACTCTCTGATAGAGTAAATGAATCCTTCTGAAGTATTCTGGCCTTAATGATGTGTTTCTGTTGACATAAAATTTGAGATTTTTTTTTTTCCAGTTGTTTTTATTCTACTTCTTTTTTACTGTCCTCTCTTCATCATAAGTTTGGTTTTGTACTGGCAGCGTTGTATTTGATGGAAGAACAGCCAACCATCATTTTATTTCTCTTTTATGTCCATTAGGACTTGATGTTGAAAAGACTGAGGAAGAAACAAATATTGGCAGATATGAACATACCAGGAATGTACTTCACCACACAGAAGCAGTTAGTGTCAGTCTGTCAGGTAAAGAGATCATGATTGCAAGGGAAAGCACATGGGAAGGAACAGGAGCATTCTGGGGGCTGTGGTTTCCCCTTAGCAGCCTTCTTACCTGCATCAGTTTATTACATGATGTCGTGATATGGAATACCTGTGAAAAACCATGACAGATGCCAAGACAGCTGAGGTGTGCCAGCATCCAGCGGTCCTCTTCAAGGTGGTCATGGCACACAGCACAGAATTTCCATCCGTGGAGAGGTTCAGCACACCTTGTCACCTGCCACGCTTCTGTAGCCTTCTTCCTCACCATACAACCACACCAAGCACTTGTCTGCAAAGGACAGCTCACGCATGTCAGAACATCAGACAGGACCACCTGTACAACGTCCACCATACCTGCAAGCTAGCATAACAGGAAACAGAGTGGGGTCATTCAGTGGGGTCATGGACACTAGCTAGGGAGGCTTAGTTGGGTCAGCATCACTAAGGATCACTAAGTTCTCATTATGTCTTCCAGCATGGTTCCCACTACAGCAGTTTTTCTGTAAGTATATATTAAAATGACCTGATGCATTGTAGGCATGTGATATCTGTAAAAATAAACAAGTATACATATTTTTGTGCTGATTCAGGAGAGGGAGCATGATTCAGACTGTGCATAATTTGTGCCTCTACTCTGAAGGTATGTGTTACTTCTGAGAAAGTGTGAAACGTTAAAAAGGATTGTACTTCAGAAGTAAGTTACATAATGTGTTTTCTTCCTGTTGTATCTGCAGTTGCTTTTGCTCTGATGTGGAATTATAGCCTTTCTCATAAATTCCATATTATAATGGTAGTTGCGAATGACTGCTACAGCTGAGTTTGTTTCTATGTAAACATGACACCACAAGTCAACTTTGTCTAACTGTTTGGAGGAAGGAAAACGTGGGGAAAAATCTGCTAGTAATAATTCAAAAAAGTGCACTACTACGCTACTATTGCCTGAAGCTTGTCCTATTAAAAAAAGTTGTGCAGGTGATTATTTCACNATTGTTAGATAAATTCAGGAAGACTTAAAGAATCTTCATGTTTATAATGTATTGCACAATTTTTGAAAGAGTAATCAAGTCTCTGTGACCCACGTCCAAAGTCTTGATGGAAGAACAAAAAGTCCTATGGTTTTGTGCTTGTAGGACAGATGTCATGAGCTAACAACACCTAAAAATTTCTGTGATTTTTTTTCAGCCACAATTTCCTTCTACAATTATTCTTTAGATCATAGTTTGAGACACAGGCCAGGAATACTTCTATATTGAATTTTAAAGTGCTGTATTTATCCAAGGATTTGTGGAAAAATATTTTTATGATATTTTATTTGGCTAAATTTCTACACTGTAGATTGTAACTCCTTGCTTGTTAAAACACTACAGTTTAATAGGTGCAAAGAAGGCACAGAGATATCTGATATCTCAAATATTCTAGTATTTTCTCAGTAAAGGTGATAATTCAGAAAATGTGGCTTGGTTTGCTGTGGTTTTGTTTGTTTTTGATCACCTGTTTTTAGTGTCTCCATGGAATCTGTTTTTTTGGTCATCTGAAAACTGATCATCTGCAATCCATTTATGTGATTTAGTTTTCCAGATTAGGAAGATCCTCTAATCATGTTGTATTAAGCAATTAGAGTTTGAGAAGGAATCTTAACTTGAATACCACCCATAATGTACCACTTTAAAATAATGTTTTCTTAACCTTTGTTTTGTTTCCCCCAAACTGTGCTGTTATAATGTTGCTCTGTAATAAGGATATTGTATGCTACTTTGATCCTTTCAAAGGTACTAAGTATACAACAGAGATTAAAAAAGGGATTAAAGGATCCAGAGAGTTTGCTGAACCAGCATCATTAAATCAGTGCTCATTGAAGATACTTATAAAATGTTCTTTTTTTAGCCTGTGATTGCACAGTCCATTTTGGTTATGGTTTTAAAACCTTTTTTTGATTTTCTAGGAATGGTAAGGGGGTGGGGTGAGAGATGTGCTGCAGCACTTCACTTACTGTATGCTCTGCCAGGACGTGATTTACATGCCTTTTGTTTGTTGCTGGGCATCCCTATTGCAGAAAGGTCTCATTTGTTGAACACTTTGCAGCCAAACAGAACTGCATAGGAGTATGTTGTATGCGTGTGTGGTTTACATAAGTATGCATATCATATGTACATGTGTATACATATAAAACACATACATGTGCCTTTGCAGTTCTCTTCAGACACACAATGTCTACATACCTTCATACATTTATGCATATGTGCATACATATGCAAAGCATGCCTACACGTGTGTATGGGTGCTCTTTATCTCTAGCAACCTCTCTTCTAACAGACTCAGGAAAAAACAGATTGCATACTTGCGAATGCTGATTGCTTGCTTAAGGAAGTTAAGTTTTTGTTTTTGTTTAGTTTTGTCATGACTGTTACTTTAGGAGAATGACAATGATGTCTGTTTAATACTTCTCATATTTGTCATGTATAGACCATCACAGGAAGTGATGCATTGCTCATTAGAGGATATACTAAGGAGTAAAAATCTTGCTGGTAAATTGTTGTAAGCACAGTTCAACTTGATTTTACAAATCAAAGATTTGTGATCTTTCCATTTCTAAGTATTTAAACACAGGCAACTAAACTTGACCTTAAAACAGGCATTAGACATTCTATTTTCTTTGTCAGCTTCACAGTTCTCCATTAGCCCTGAGCTTTCTATGCCAGTGGGAGAACCCACCCAGCAGGCTTTTGTTTATTTATATTTTTTTTTACTTCACTGCTAATCTCCCTTTTTGGGGCTGTTTATCTTCTCTATTCCTTTCAGAACTTGTACAAAATGGATGTGGTTTGAGGAAAGGCTAGTGGTAGCAAAAACCTAGCTGGCATCAACACAAAGAATCTACTGTAGTTGCTCCCTAACCAGTCCTTCAAGTAAAGAGTCCACAGTGAGGCATCTGAACTTGTTAGCAACCAAATATTCACTGCCACTGCAAGTACATCTTGTTTATTGTACTATTCTTTTTTGTTTGTTTGTTTGTTTCTCTAACTTCTTATATTCCACAAAGCCTAGCAGAATCATCCATCTAATACTCTATTAGCGGATATGAAACATCTCTGAAGCAAAATGAACTCCTCAGTACCTTGCCTGTATCTCCCATGTATTTTGTGATGTGTGGATGTTCTTAGACGCGTAATTTTCATTGTTGTTTCTATCTGGTTAATTGGAAGCCATAATGTGCTCCTCTTCTTATGAGAAAATCATGACTACATATTATACAAAGTCTTGACAATGTATTATTTTTCAAATGTGTGGTTATATATGTTACAGTTCTAAAAAGCAACAGTTGAAAAAGTCAGAATATTTTCAGTTGTTNAAGTTTCTTTATTTAATAGGTTTTTTTTTTTTTTTTAATTTCTGTGATTTCTGAGTAGCTATTGAGAATAAACAATAACTTCAACTGCACGTAAGGTCATTAGGATTTTTTTTCCATGGACTTCTGATTTAAGATCTTGCTGCATCATTCATAGAGTTGTATTTTGCACTCATGCACTCATTGCACTTTGGAATACGAAAAGCCAAGCATTGTTAATTCCTTATTATTATCCTTATGTCTTGTGATGTCAGAAAGTCTTGACGGCAGAAGAAGTTTATAAAGACTGTTTTTGTGTCAAACTATGTGCAAACAAGGTGTCTAACCTACAGATTGTAGAACATCAGAGATAACGTCGGCTGACTTGGGCACTGCAGACAGTCTATTGGGTAGCTTATGTTCTGTGGTTTGTCTGTTTTACATGTGCAGAAATCTATTTCTTCTGTATTATGGTTTGTGTGAAGAATGTGTAGAACCTCATGTGTAAAGCAGAAGGAATGGATGCGCATAAGGCTAGAAAGGCCAAGGTGAAAGCAGCATTCACAAGATTACGTAGATTAATCTTTTGCATTTTGTAGGTCATGAGGTCGAGTCATGTCTCAGTCATTTGGATTTATAAAAAGTCTTTAGCTTACAGCCTATGCCCTGCATTTTTTTGTAAAGTGATGTATATTAACAAATAGTGAGCCTTAACAAATAAACACCCTGCCTACAAGACTCAGATGGAAGAGATCATTTACACTTATTATTTGTTAACAATGAGCCGTGAGGTAAGATTTAAAGGAGAATTGTGTTTTGGTGCTGGCTTAAGCTTTGTCTCTTACNAAAAAAAAAAAAGATGCATTGTCTGTGCATTTTTTCTTTTTTCCTTGCTCTTCCCTTCCATACTTATCCATTCTTGCTATTTTAATTGTATGTTTTGCGTGTGTTGCACATTCTTCTCTGCCCAGCTGTCTCCTCTTCTCCTAACTTACGAGGTAAATGTAGTCCTTGTCAAGCCATGTTAGACCAAACCCAACCATCTGAAAGCATCAAAAGGTGCTTTCAGAAGTCTGAAACATTGAACAGGAGAGAGGGACTTTACAAAGCTGAAGAGATGCTTGAAGCCTTTAATAGACTGATACCACTAATGGAACAGCAGCACACAGAGATTCACATACTG
>VXAV01003183.1:5115-43398 GCA_013399715.1 Alectura lathami
GTCCCTTCCCGGCGGCCGCAGGCCGGCAGCCCTGGGTGTGCAGCGCTGTGGCGGCGGGCGGCGCGAAGGCAGCTAATAAAAGTCGCGGTGGTGGTTGTGGTCTTCGCGTGGCCGTGGGGCGGTGAGGAGCTGCGGCAGGAGGTGGGCTGGGTCTGTAACTGAGGGAGGTAGCGCTGAGGGATTTGGCGTGGCGTGCGTTCAGCGTGATGCCCACGGAGCGGGCTGCGCCAGCTGTGTGAGCGGCAGGATTGCAGCTAAGCCATTTCGTCAAAATTCTCAGATTTGGATGCAGATTCGGACACTGCTGCTCCCGTTAGAGTGTTGGATCGATGCCTTGCTGTACAGCAGGCAGCGTCCCTGGTGTGTCTCCAGATCGCCACTTTTGAGTTTGATTGTACCTAAATTCAGTTATCTTAAACCACAGGTGAATATCGAGCTAGGACATGGAGCTCCTGGTGCTGATCCTCAGAGAATTCATGTGTGGCAGCAAAAAGGATGGATGGTCTTTTGGCTGAGCTCAGCACGGCGTGTGTGGTGGTTTCAGGCTCATGTACAGAGGGGTGCGGCATTTATTCTACTGGAACACTGCATACAGCGCTTTATTTTTGCTTGTGTATCAGTGACAATGCAGCTATTGCCTTCTAATAATTCACATGACTACACATAGCAAACTGTGCCTAGAAAATACAGCGATTTTGAAGTCAGAAATTAACCTCGTTAATATTGGGACTTATTAAACAAAATTAAGCTCTGATCACAAGAACAAACAGGCTCACACCCCCTTGACTTCAGTTCTTTAAGCAGATGTTGAGCCCACAAGTTCTGTTGTGCTGTGGGCCCTACTGGTTATGACTGTGTGAAACCGCTGAATGATGAGCTGCATTGGATAGGACTCCAGTGGCTGCAGCCCACCAGTCTCAATAATTTCATGCAAAAGCAAGGTTAATCAGTGTGTTTTCTTGATTAAAGGCAAGTTTACATGGCCTTGCAATGTTCTGATCTATGGTATATGAATCAGAAGTACAGATGTTGCAGGCTTATGGTGGCCCAGCAAAGGATGAAATGCTGATACTTAGTGATTTGAAAACCTCTTCCCAAACCTATTTCCCACCTTCTATAAATAAGTTTCTTGCAGAAAATGCAAATTTAGGGCCTGGTGTAATTCGCAGAGGAGGAAGCTCATTCGAGTTGCTAGTTTCGAGTTCCATCTGAATCTGTAGCATTGTGATCCTCAGCTGTTTCATGTTCAGACACAGGTATGTGAAATCACTTATCTCTCCAGTACCAGTGTTGGGAGCACTGGAGAGTGCCGCTGTACCTGGCAGAATGCTTGGGATGAGGGGGTGGACATCTGTGATTTGGCGTGAGAGGCAGAGTCAGGTTTTAGTGGCCTGAGACCTTGTGTACTGGAAGGAACTGCTGGTTTCAGGGACAGCCTCTCCACTGCTGCGCTGACTGGCAAGGGAGATATTGACAGAAGCCACGAGGTTTGGAAGGCTCCATATTTAGTCTGCTCTTCTGTTCAGGCCCCTCTGCAGGGCCAGTCAGTGTAATTACGGAGGTATGGGCTGGAGTTTTTGGCAGTTATTGTTACCAGTGATAACCATAAGCTGTCTCAGCATTGGCTTAGCTATCCATTTGTGTTCTCACTCAGCAAATACATTTTATGCTTGCAAGTGATTGCTAGAATGCTTACTTTTGAACACTGATTCTTTCCCTGTGCAGCACAAAAATAAACCATTTTCTGGAAACGCTTGGTAGTGGTAGGGTGTCGTGGACTTGCCTAACGTGCTGTTGTAAGAAAGATCAGCACGGAAGACAGAGCCCTGAGTTCTGCATCGCAGCCTGATCATGACTTGCTGGGTGATACGAGGTGAGTTACTTGACCCTTTAGTGCTTATCGCTCTGTAAACCATGAATCACACATCCTGTGTGCAAGGATGTTTATTAAGATTTTAAAAAATCTTTTGAATATCTTTATGCGAGTATTCCTGGTGCCATATTACGTTGGTGACAAGCTTTATGTTTTGCATAACTGGTCACCTTACAGTCCTCAGTGCTTTTAACTGCTGTATTGGTTTGATATGGACAAAAATATGTCCTTGGCACCTAATGTTCCAGCTAAATGTTACATCACACCCACATTTTTCAGTGCAGTAATGTATAAGAAAAAAAAAAAAAACAACCAACACTCAAAAGCAAGCTGTCCAGCCAACTAACAAATAAATTGGCATTTTATTATTGTTTTTTTCCCCCAAAGACAATGTTCTTAGCCAACGTCTACCATCTTGAATACATGGGAAGGAAAAAAACAACAACAGTGTAGCTGTTTGGCTGGGCTTAGATACTGCCTTATGTTGGTGATGCAATGACCAAAGTTCAGCCCAGTGGTTTTATGATAAAACCGGTGTGAGTGAGGTCAGATTCAGGTTACAGTTTTGGTCTCCTGCTGTGTTTTTTTTTTTTTTTTTTTCCCCACTGAGAGAATGTGTTGAGAACTCGTACAGCTATTTTCTTTCCATCCCCTCTCCACTTTTTCTAAGCTGTCTTTTCTACCTGAACCCTCCTGTGAAACCAACAATTTTTCAGCTTCTCGCTCTCTGTTGCTGTTTTGTATGATAATTTTCCCCCAAGTTTGTGAAATACCCCCTGCTTATTTTAACTTTCTTCTAGGGGTTGCTTCCCAGATCCTCTTAATTTGATTTGGGAAGTTGGAATTGCCTGTAATCACTGGTAAACCAACAGTTTTGAATGGGCAACAATGACAACCACCGACTTAGGAGGTCAGTAGTTAGGTGTAATTAAATGTTGTGTCATGATGCTGGAATATTTCCCAAGGTGTAGGACTTGGTACAGCAAGTACGGAAACCATCCTCAGTTACAACGTTGCCAGTGACTGCAGAGATGTATTTACATTGGACAAAAAAAGAACATGTTTTTTGGACTGTTCATGCCACTGGTTCTGGCATGGGTGTAATTTTTTTGTTTGTTTGGTTGTTGTTGTTGTTTTAATAAAGCTGACACCAATCAAAGAGATACAAATGGTAGGCAAACGTGGTTCTGATGAGAATGAGACTAAAAAGAGAGGAGACAAACATGTCTGTAATATTTTCTGTCTCTCCAGTAATGGCTTATGTAAAGGAAAGTTGGTTATCAATTATTCATCAGAGAATTTGTGTAGCAGTAGAAGCACAGAGGAGTGCTAGCTATAACTCTACTAAAATCAGAGGAGAAATTAGGTTCATATATACACCCAGCTTCAAGCAGATCTGTGTAACAGTAAGACACCCACTCACTTTTACCACTTCTTTGCTGACACATGTCCTGTATTCCATTAACCATGCAATTCGCCCCTTGTTGCAACTCCTCATATGTTGTAGCCCCTCAGTTAAATGCACTATTTCTGTATAAAGTACACCGTTAATGAGTTTTATTGACAGTTTGCTGCTGAACAGCCTAGAGCAGAAGTTGGAGTGACTCAGAGCAGGAAAGGCTGTGCAGCGTACAATTCCCTGTGCACGGATTTGCAGAGATAATGAGCCTTACTCTGATCTTCTGAGCTTACCTCCTCTGATTTCATGGTTTCCACTGGTGCGAATCAGATCCGTGCTGATGTCTCTGACTACACCTAGGTTAGATTGTGGTGATGGCAGGTGTGAGTTAGTCATGGCCTTATTCCTTCTGAACTCTTTGACTGTCTGGGACCAATCCTGCATATGAGGAAGGAGACACTGACCAGTGTGCTTAGAGAGTGCTTCACCTTCGTGTGCTCCCTTGCTGGCATGTCACTTGCAGGAAGCCACCTCTGGCCAGGACTGCTTATGTGGTGGCACTCCGATCTGCTGCAGCTGTGGAGCTGCGTGATGCTTCCCCCAGTTATATGCAGCCGTGACAATGAAAAGGGAGAGATGGGGAGAGGGAGAAATCCACTGGTGGCTGTGGAAAGATCTACTGCTTGACATTGCATAGTCTTTCATGGTAGCTTCAATGTTTCTGAAAGATAATCTGACTATGTAACTTGGGACAAATACAACTTCTAAGTGTAAAAGTTAAAATGAATTCAAAGAATATTGTTGAAATGTCCATAATACTGGGTGATTAAATATGGGCAGGAAGGTAAAAGATCTTTTGGATAGTTATTTAGATTAAAGAAACCCACAGCTCAATTTGCAAGTGTAGTTCTGAGTCCAGGAAGAGCTGCATTATCACTCTTATTGCTGGCATAACTCTCAAAACAAATTATCAACAGGAGAGGCATGGGTACTATTTTATGAAGAATGTAAGTAGAAACAAATGGGAATCACTAATTATATTGGTTAATCTTAAAATGTCCAGTTCTTTCCCTGTCACTGGCTGCCAGGCCCTTAAGCTCCACCCCAGCCTCTGTTACATCAGTGCCAAACTCTGCTTAGCTTTTTCTCTCCCTGTGACTTTTTCGGAGAATCCCAAGGGTCCTGTTTAGTTGCTCAGCGAGAGGGCGGAGGGTGGGAGAAAGCTTGCAAGGTCATCTCTGCTTGGAAGCAGCTCTCCTGGCCTTTGGCCCTCCCCTCAGCAGCTGACTTTCAAATGGCAGGAGAAGGTTTTGTTCATATGACCCAGGGAAAAGGCCCAGTCCACATATGGAGGCTGCAGAGTCCTCGTCATCTGGCAGCGATGGGGAAAGTTTCTTTGCAAGGAAAGCCTTATGTTTCAGTGCGTGTCTGTTCCTCCCAGTATCACTTACTGCAGCACCATGTTTGCTTTTGCCTGCCTTGAGATAATGTGCATTATTTAAGTGCTTTGTTATTAGTGTAGGGTGTGATTCGGTGCTGTTCGAGTCTATGAGCTGGAAGCAGATAATTCACCAGCTCTGGGGTCTCAGAGGGTGGTAGGGGTGGGTCTGCCTCTGCTTGTGCGACATGAGATAGTGGTCACAGGATAGCTTTTAGGCAAGGTTACTGGCAAGGTCTAAAGTAATCCTATTTCTGTGGCTGAAAGAGTTACTGCTCTGCAGCTGAGTCACTGTAACCTGTTTGGTGCTCACCCATAGCCTTCCCTGGCTGCCAAAAATGCCTTAGCACAGACTATCTTGAGGCTAAGTCCTATTTCACAATCATGAGCGAGGGCTGAGTGCGGTCGTCACGCAGATGATAAGCAGTAACGTATGAAGCCACAGTAACTTGATTGCCCTTGGTTGTACATCTGGACTATAACACATTATTTTAAGAGTCTCTTTTCAGTGGTAGATTTTTTTTATTTCTTGTGAAATGTTGGGAGCAAATCTATCTCAGAGAAGATCTCTGCAGGGTTAATCAATAGTGCTAAATTTAAGTAGGAAAGAATAGCTCATATCTGGGGAGTACCCAAGGAATGTTTTTCTATTTTAAGTAAATAATAGGTATGTTTTTTTTTTCATGGAAGGCGTTAGTGTTCAGTGGAAAAAGAGGTGAGCAGTAAAATTTAGTCGGTAAGGTATTTACTGGAATAGGGATGTTTCTTTCAATATTTTCAGTGTTTGCAGTGTTTAGGTTTATCAGTTAGTTTTCCAGGAAAATAGTTCCTTGTCCTGTAGGTAGACTCCATATTTAACTCCTTGAGGCCTTAGGGTGGAGGAAGGAAGTTTTGTGCAAGTGTTTGAACAAGGGGGAGGTGGACTAAGGCAGGCAGAGGAAAAAGGCCAGGCCCCGCAGGGCTGTTACAACCACCCACACAGCAGTATTGATCTCTCTCTGAGTTGTGGTCCTCCGGCAGGACTGGGCCGCTTGGAAGGCAAAAGTAGTACTTGGAGCATTTACAGGGCCACATGTTCTTTTTCAGTTACAGTAACACACTTGTCAGTAACACACTGCTCTGTACTCCCCTGCAAATTTGTGTATCTTGTTATGATTGAGGAAAAAAAACAAATGTTGCCAGTGTATCAAGGGAAATTAGATACTTAGTATCTAGATTTCAGTTTCCCCTTTCACAGCATGGTAGCAAATGTCTTTTAGATTTTTCCTAGAAAATTAGGATGCATTCCAGCAGAAACTGATGCAGAGACTCAGCTTTTCCTGAAAAATACCTTCCACTATTCCCTGTAGCTAAGTATTTGGAGTCTGCAGGATCAGGGCCTAACAAGCTTCACATCTTTCGTACTGTTCATTTTTTTTCTTTCTTTCTCCTCCAGGAAAACAAAACTCTCAGTCATGTCTCCATGTTAAAATGACTGGAAGTTGAACGTAGGGGGATCTAGCATGTGATTACTTTTTTTAGACAGGATTTTCTTCGTAGCTGAATTGGACCGAGTCCTTTTTCTCCGCACCAGATGGTAAGTGATTCAGTACTTTTAGCAGTAGAAAAATGATTTGTTTTCTTTCCCCAGTAGTTGGTGTGAATGTACTTTTCTTTATCTATTTACATATTATGTAAACACACTTTACCAGCATTTATGTGCATAGTTTACAGTCCTCATCCTGTGAAGAGTCCTGTATAGGCAAGGCCTTGCATGTACAAGGGGTTGACATTGCTTACATAGAGCTGTCTGCATGGAACCCTAGGCAGTGTAGTAACTGTATTTGTATTTTTACGTATACACTAAAATTTGTGACACTGTATGAGGGTGCAAGCAGAACCAGAAGCCCACAAAACAGTTGAGTAACTTTGTGCACTTTACCTTTTTCACCTAACAAAGTCTGTGAGGATGCACCGATCTCTTCAGCCATCTTCCTGTGGTAGGCAGTGGTTCTTGTGACTTCTGAGTTAAAGCTAAAAGCTTTAGCTGTGTTATGGAGTGTTAGGGTGAGGTCTTCCTGGTGTGCAGAGGGAGTAAGGGCCTCATTCATGTGGCCTTTTGGACTTCACTTCTGCTGCTGCTACTCTGGGGGCTCAGCACAGAGGGTATCTTCTGTCCTGCTGCTCTTGTATTGAAGCAGAAAAGCAGTGCTGGGAAGAAGTTCCATTAGCGGTGAAAAATATTTGAGGGCGTACTAAAAATCTCCTTTTACACATGTGCCTGATTTCTCAAGGTAAACTGCATCTGTGTTTGTGCATGTATATGTAACATTAGTACTGAATGCTAAATGCAGCTCAATTTCTTTTTTTTTTTTTTCTTTGCACTGGATAGAGCATATTTGTAGACCATATAAACATCATGTCTGCATGTGGGTATTTGAGGCAGAACAGAAAGATCTGAAGCCAATCACATACTGCGTTACAGGGAAATAGTAAGTTACAGTGTGAAGCCACTGATTGCTTATACAGGCAGGTACAAGTGAGGCGGCCTGAGCAGCCTTACTGCTGTCCTTTCCAAGCGGTTAAGAGCCGTTTTTGTAAGTCTGATGTGCTTTTGCCTGGCTTTGTCTGAGAATTATGATGTTGAATGGGTCGTCATACTGCTGCTTTAGTGAGATGCTAATTCTCCACTTAGAGCGGGCAGTTTCTCTGTGTAGAGATCAGGTCTTACACGTTGAAAACATGATTATGCAATTCTCTTGGTTCTCACTTCATCTACACTTAGTTTCAGTTGAGTTTCATAGAATCATAGAATGGTTTGGGTTGGGAGGGACTTTAAAGACCATCTAGTTCCAACCCCCTGCCATGGGCAGGGACACCTCCCCCCAGACCAGGATGCTCAGAGCCCCATCCAGCCTGGCCTTGAACACTGCCAGGGAGGGGGCAGCCACAGCCTCTCTGGGCAACCTGTGCCAGTGTCTCACCACCCTCACAGGAAAGAATTTCTTCATAATATCTAGCCTAAATCTCCCCTCTTCCAGTTTGTGGCCATTACCCCATGTCCTATCACTCCATGCCCTTCTAAAGAGTCCCTCCTCAGCTCTCCTGTAGGCCCCCTTCAGGTCCTGGAAGGCCGCTATCAGGTCCCCCAGGAGCCTTCTCTTCTCCAGACTGAACAACCCCAACTCTCTCAGCCTGCCTGTGTAGGGGAGATGCTCCAGCCTGCACAGAGAGGCTGTACTCTTGTTTTCCAGGTTTACCAGAGAGCTAAAATCCAGTTCTTAACATCTCCTACTTGAAAAATGTGATAATCTTCAGTGGATTCTGTTAGGGGAAAAAAAAAGACATATTAATTTGTATCAGAAGTGTATGCTGTGGCCTGTCGAGTTTGTCTCCTCAATTAGATTATCATTCAGTGGAAGGGTGGCAGAAGAGGACTCTTGTTTTTTTTTGACATGGGTCAGTAGCCAAGCTGGAGTGATGTGCTGTGCCTCACTCCAGGTTGTTGTGTAATAGGTTACTTTTCCTCCTGTACGAGGAGAAGCGTTTGGGGCAGTTTACCTCTTGGGCCATGTGGCTGTTGGTGTGGTTATGCGGGGTGGCAGAAAACACGCATCAGCAGAAGGACGCACAGTCCTGGTGGGTGCTTGTGCATGGAAACTAATGGGTATGAGTCTGTAAACATTGTACCTGTAAAAGAGCAAAGCAATGACTCCTACCCCAGCTGTCTTGAGCACGCAGGGTCAGTCCTATTGGGATTTCTATTCTCAGGCTGTTACTATGCATGCTCATTGTAGTTGCCTTCTCAGTGGCAAGCAGAGTGCTTGCTGCTTGGTATGATGTTCCTGGTGTGCCGTGGCACCGAGCCGCCTGCCCTTCACTGCCAGTTGTTGTGCAGGGCACGACACCACGCCTGGTAGTGTGGCAGTGGCCGTGCGGTGTGTGGTAAGTGAAGGGAGTCTGGGGTGGTGAATTGGGGTGGTCTGGTCAGCCTGGTGCTGGAGGAAAGCCTGCCTTCAGCACTGAGGACTCCAATTGGAGACCAGTTACCTGTTACCTCCTGTGAGCCCCAGCGAGTGCATGTCCTGGAGAAAATGTGGTGCGGAGCTTTGGGGACTAAATAATTGCTGGAAGCTCTGGGTTGCTCGGGACATAAGTAAGTATTTGTAAGCACTGGAAGTACTGAAGAGTGTTTCTTCTCATTTCAGTTAATAATAGGGCATGTTGTGTACAGTTTGTTTGCTGGATTGGTTCATTTTATTGTGTGTAAATACACTCCAGAAACAACTTTTTCTTTTGTTCAGTGTTACTCAGCTGGCGTGCTTCTTGTAAATTAAATGAATTGAGGGAGATAAGTAGCCTGCTCTGGTCTATCTGTGAGACAAATTAAAATAAAGGCCTCGGAGGGACACGTACGACTCCCAAGGAGTCAGAGGGACAGTGAGCAAGGAGCGACATGCGCTGCAGAGCAGATACCCCCCCCACACTCCACCCGTGCTGCAGGCAGGGCAAGTCACTGCTGGCGGCAGCAACCTCAGACATGGTAGTCTGCTCTCCTGTGCGTGGTACAAAGCTCAGCAGCACACTGCTCCTGGCGGAAGAGATGTGGTGTAGCACTTGGGCAAATGAGAGCATATCTGGCAAACGGGTAATAGCTTTTTGTCTTAGTGAATAAAAGGAGGAATAAGGGATAAAGTGGCTGTGTGTGCAAATAACTGTGTGAGCCTCCTAAGTGACTTTAAAAAAGGCAAGTTCAGTATTTAGTTGTTAGAAATACAAAGTGCTTGGCACAGATCTTCTGGTTTGGCTGAGCTGTACTTGACAGAAAGAGCAAAGGTGATTGTAAGTCCTGGGATCCAAGGGGCCAGTCTACAACGTAACTCAAGGCAGAGTCAGTGCATTAGCTGCTTTGTAACAACAGATTTTTATTTTGTGTACAAAACCAGTTGATTCATTACCTTTTATTTCCATTATCTCATCTCAATCTTCATATGTGATTCTGAGCTGTGTTACGTCAATGGTGCCGTAAGACTACAATGAAAAAAAGGGCTTGATAACAAGAAATTGGTTGTTTTGGTATAGAGATATTGTAATGTAACCAAAATGATAAAATTGGTTAAATCTGTGCAGAGTCTGAAAACTTCATGAGAAGCACAAGTTGAAAATGACCTTTCTGCTGTTCTACTGTATGCCTCGCCTTTCTTTGGAACAAGGACAGTCTAGATCCTAGAACATAAAAGACAATTGCAGGCAGTCATGTTTCAGTAGTGTAACACTTTGTCACTCCTCAGCTGAGCTTCAGGAACCAACTGTAGGAACTCTGCTGTCACGTCCTGTGGTGAAATGATACCTGTCAGCCTAAGCCATCTTCATATTGTTGAATTCTTCAGCTGTGGTAATCTCACACAAGTTATGAAATGTGTTCCTCCTATTCAGGCTCCTACGAGCAGGGAACATATTTCCTGAAGCCAACATTTGAAAATGCTTTTACCTTTCAAAGAGCCTCCAGAATTTGATGGACTAAATTTTATTTCTGCAAGCTGTTTTTTATCTTTTTTTTTTTTTTTTTTAATTTCTATCATTTAAAACTGACAGTTGAAGTACAGATGATGTGGAGAAACACTGAATTTTGTTGGGACATGGATGTGAGCGCAGAGTCAATGGAGTATTTATGAAAATACTTCCTGGAAATAGTTATACTGGCTGAGAATCAGAAGCTCGCATCCAGTTGACATCACTGGAAGATGCACACACAGAGTGAAAGTACTTTGTGGCCTTTAGGCTTCTGTTCCTGTGGTGCATGAGGTTTTATACTACACAGAAGATTGAACCCTTCACTTTTCTGGGTAATTGAGATAAAGTGGATATCTCTGATCAATTCCTGTCTGCTCTGTCTGGAGCATCTCTCCATGACTTTAAGAAAGTACTGTGTAGTGCAACAGTGAGACTGTTTGGATTGAAGCACTGTAATACAGGAATGATTAACTGATGATACTTGATAATTTTTAAAGAGATGAGTACAGTACTTGCTGCTGATCTAGATCATAAAAATAATTGAAGGAATATGTTCACCAAGGTGAAATGTTCTCTGAAGTGCTTGCTAACAGTTTGCTTATGCTTGTTTGCTTCAAACACAGTATCTTTTACCTAAGCCAATCCAGAAATTAGATTTTGCTATTTAAGTCTATCAAAAGTAACTCTGAATGTTGGTAGGGTTGCACTGATGTTAAATGAGTGCCACCCGTGGAAAATCAGGCCCAGTGCTTTTTTGTGTGTTTGGCCAGAGGAAGGGGCATTTCCATTTTCCATTGCTGATTGAGTTCCCCTAAGATCTTATCTAATATACAGGAACGCTGAGGCTGTTTCAAGAATATATTCATCCTTGTGCCCTACCACACAGAAAAATCACGCAATCAAGTTCCCCATCTGAGTGTGTGAGGAGAAGCATATTTCCTGTCTCCTCCCTTTGACTGTTCTGTCCTTGTACATTTGGGCTCTCTGGGACTGGAGCTGTCTGCCACTGTGCACCAGCCTGCAGGCCCTGCTGTGTTGGAGACAGCCAGCTCTCCTGGTAGTCTGCTCGTTGGGTGTTATTTTGAGGGCCGAGTTAGAAGGCTGGTGGGTGGGTTGCTTACTCCTCTAGGTGAAACCAGTAAAGCAGATGGGTTGCGTGAGGAGTTGTGCTTCACCCTGTGTGGCACCAGACGTGACTGGATACATCTGAAATCCCAGAGCCGCTCAGTTCTGAGCCCTGTCTGCACGCATCCACAGCACTGGTCTCTAGGGAACTGGGTTTACTACACTGGAGGATGTGGGTTGCATTAAAAGGTCATTCCCTGGCAGGGGTTAGGAGCAATAGCAGAATAAATAAATACAACTTCCTTTCGTGTTGCATTGCACAGGACTTGTTCTCCCTTTGGTGCCATGAGTTGGACTTGATGATCCTTGTGGGTCCATTCCATCTTGGGGTATTCTGTGATTCCCTTGCAGATGACTTCTCCAGTGCTGCTGCTGATTTGATCCTAAAACCTTGATTTGACACTAGCCTCTGCTGTCTCTGTAGCAGCAGATTCACCGGTCTCCCTACAGGGAATTAAAGGAGTTTTGGAGAAATTGAGTGATTCCAAAAATTGACCACTCACTTCTCTGTCAGTTCCCTGAATTTGGTCTGGCCCTGGTCTCAGAGGCAGCTTGGCAGCATGTTAAGGAGGAAAGCAGAACTGGTTTTGTTGTGTTTCATGTGCTTTGGGCTGCTGACGTTAGGTGCTAAAACAGAAGTGTTATGAGGACTGTGGGTGAGGGAGTATCCTTGTTATCAAGTTTATCAAGGGGGTAGTACTCTGACATCTTGGCACACAGGAAGGGCTGAGAAGAAGGAATGATTGCCAGAAAGAAAATCCTCTTAGTCCAAGGCAATGTCAGCCTGTCATCATGAGTTCAGTAGT
Source organism: Alectura lathami (assembly GCA_013399715.1). Classification (NCBI taxonomy): domain Eukaryota; kingdom Metazoa; phylum Chordata; class Aves; order Galliformes; family Megapodiidae; genus Alectura; species Alectura lathami. The sequence continues at coordinate 17,250 of VXAV01003183.1, forward strand.
TACAGAGCTGCAAGCTTACTGCTGCCTGCTTTGCAAGGGGCAGATCATGAATTAGAAGGCATGGCAGAGTACTTAGGGCTCTGAGGTGCTGACAAGCTGATACCACCCACAATAACTGCAGAGAGCATGGTCATGGTCCACACGAGATACTGATTTAAAAGCTGAAAAAAATGGTTATGGAGCATGTCACCCTTGAAGACAGCATGCGGCATATATACTGAAAGTTGATAGCATCTTGCTTTCTACCCCCACAGCAGCTACATACACACATTCAGCCCCGGGACGTCTTGGAATGGGGTAACTGTGCTGGGTAGAGCAGAGAGGTACTGCCAAGGCATAGAGATCCCTGGCAAGAGTGAGGGCCTATTTCAGGCTGTGGAGGCAGTACTGCGGGTCCGAGAGAGCACAGGACTGAGTTGGGTAAGAGAATGCAAGAGGACACTGATAGGGCTGCTAAGTAGGGAACAAGAAAGGATTTTACCGTTTGTGGCTTGAGGGCAAGGAGTGATAGATCAGCTTGGGAAGATAGAGGAGTATCTGCTTGAGCTGGAGTAATTTTAAAATATACCCAGAGTTTGCAATTTATCCCTGACCAGATTGGAAGTGTTCTGGTATTCAGCAGTGCTTGCAAGCATCTGACAGTCACAGTGCTGGGCATCTGACTCACTACCTAGAGCACCAACAATTTGCCCCCTCATTTGCCATACACACCTGCAGGTTTAATCCTTTTCTTCTGGAGAATACAGCACTTTCCTGTCCTGTGAAACAATGCCTCTCTTCTGCCATTCTCATGGAGATGTGTTGCAATGATATCACTTCCTAGCAAGGGGCTGGTGAATCACTTTGTTGGTGTTCGTGAATCACTTCTTTGCTACCAATTTCTGCACTGGTCTTAATATAATTTCCAAAAGCAAAAGTCATCATTTCAGAGGGCTCTTACTTTTTGTTAAAGAGACAGTACTGAGCTTACCTCACTGCCTGACTTAACAAACCAAGTTCCCAGCGTGCTGCAAAAAAGCTTTCCCGAATCTGTTTGTGCAACTGAAGTTATTGCCACCCATCCAATTGATTCCTCCGCTGCAGAGGCAGGCTTGCTCACAGCAGAGCGGAGTGAGAGAACATACATGCTTGTCTCAGAGGCTCAGGTGGCAAGTTGCCTTCCCTGGTCACTTAAATTGCTGGACATTTCACTGGAGCGCGTGAGTGCAAGGTACTCTTGCTCAGTGTTATTGCTCTGCTATGGGTCTGATAACCTCTGCACAGGAGCAGAAGCACTCTGGACTGCGATGGGTAGATGTGCAAGTGCTCTTCTGCTAGATACTTAGTCAAGAGTCTCCGGCATTTCGTTGCCAACCTAGGAAGTGTAACTAGTTGCTCATCTTCTCCATGAACTTTGTGGTGTGAAGCAGGAAGCTGGAGTAAGCAGCCTTGGTCTAAAGGATAAACAGGCGGCAGGCTCTGTGGTTGTGTTGAGGTCACATCAATGGTCTTTGACACCCGTCTTCTTTGGCATTGGCACAGGGCTTTTTTCTGGGGGAAAAGGAGCTGCGAACGGTGTGAACATGATTTTGCAAGGGTAAAGGCACTTGTGGTTTATTCTTGGCAAAGTCTGAGGCTGCTGTAAGTAGTTGTGACATCACTAATCCTTTGGCAGCCACAGGTTCGGGGAGCTGCACAGGCAGCTTGGAGGTGCCTTTGCCCATTACCACATTTGACAGGGCAAGCATGCCTCAGTCACAAAGATCCTCAGTCTCTGACCCAGCACAGCACATACTCCAGGAACTCCACTGCAGCCTTTGGAGGCTGTTTTCTTACGCTTTGTCTTGACCGTTGTGCTTTACCATTTCTCTGTGGTACATTACTCATTGTTGACTGGTATTTGTAACATTTCCCAGTAGAATTTTAAAGTGAAAATTCTTCCTTGGGGGTCAGCATGCCGGGTGGGACATGGCCCGTGTGTGGGCAGCATCTGACAGATTCCTGTCGCAGCTACCCAACATGCTTGTCAGAAATGACAGCACCTGCCTGTGGCCTGCACTAACACAGTGTTACCAGCCAAAGTGGGAAGCATTAGCAGTGTTGTCTGCAGTGTGTGTTCATATTCGCAGTCCTTCCCCGCTATGATGGATGCATTAGAAATGTCTGCATGGATAGTTACATATGTTAGGATAATGATACCAGATACCGTTCAGTTTTGACAGCCTATGTGTAATTACTGTAACTTAAAACCACCTCAGAATATTGCTTAAGAGTTTTTCAAGTATCAGTGACTTTCTATGCATAGGCAGATAAGGAGGTAACCTGTCTGAAAGATTTCTCATTCCAGAGTTAGTGCCAAGGATCAGATCTCTCTGATCCCATTGCTGGGAAGCTCCGTTCTCACACTGGCAGTGTGGCTGAGTGTTGGAGATTTTTCTGTTTCGTGTATAGTTTGTGATGGATGAAATCGCTTGAAATCTGTTTTTTATATCAAAAGGTTATCTGTCTTTTTCTGCCCGTGTTGCAGCTGTTAGTGCGCTTCATGTGTGTTATTAGCACTCTGTAGCAGAATGCCTATTTTGTGCCCAGTAGGGTTTAGCAAAACAGCCATTCCTTCATCCTCTCTCTAAGCTTGCCTGCAGTCCAAGCTGCTTAATTTTCGATGTGGTCTGGGGTCAGCCTCTCGTTGTAAATTATCTGCCCTTGTGACCCACAGCCTGATTTTCCTTACTCTGTTCAATGGAGCTGCTGACTGAGTTTAACAAGTCACGTTAATGTTGAGAGAATACCTGTGAGTATTTTGTAGCTGTGTGATTTGTACTTGGTACATTTTGTAAGGCTGTTTGATTCCCTGCTGCCCTGGTTTCAAATACATGACCTTGGAAATCAGTTGATTTGAATGTAACTTTTTTTTCATCTGCAGTCCCTGGAGGATCTAATTGCAGTGTTGGTTTGTGACTGTGCTGAATTAAGAAACAGAGCCGAGCTGAACTTCCCAGACCAAAAGATGTGATGGCTACTGGTAATCTTGGTACCTTTTTTTTGCCTCTTTTTTTTTTTTCCCCAAACATGATCCAGCAATATCTAAGTCTTCTTGCATTGTATATGTTCAGTGTTTTAGGGAAAAAACAAACAAACAAACAAACAAAAAAACTATTTCTTAAGTACTTATTAAAATTTAAGAAAATAATGCGTTCAATTCCCCCTTATGTTCACACTTTCTTCTTCCATATATTTTGTGTTGTAAACTGATAACCTCCTTCCATTGTTATGGGAATAACACACAATTTTATAGAAAAAGGAAGGAAAACCCAACAAGCTTGTACTCTTCCTGTAGGAGTTCTCCAAGTACGGCAAAATTAGCAAATATAAAATGTAGGTCAGCAGCTAAGGAGAAAAAGGGAGTGAAGGTACAGATGCTAAATAAAGACAAGATGAGGTTATTCAAAGAGGCAGGAAGAAGGGTTTGGAGCAAAGGATGGAGGATGCCTGGCAAGAAAGACCCGACAATAAGGGTCAGGTGTGCCATCCAGAGCCTTCTCAGGGAAACAGCTTAGCCCAGAGGGCAGCATGAGATAAGGCTGAAAGCATGGAGAAGAAAAGGAGACACTCAAGAACTGCAGACCAAAGGAACCAGAAAAATAAAGGGAGTGTAGTAGGGAAGAGAAAGAGCAGAGAGGTAAGTGAGAGCAGCATGGGACAGGACCTTGTAAATGTGAACCGGAGTCTTGAGCGTTATCAAAGGGAGTTTTCCCAAAGGTATCAGTGGTCTCAAGGCCAGCTTAAGAGTTTGAATTTGGCCTGAAAGTAGAGTGAATCACAGCAATTCTGCTGTGTGTAAGGTTGATATTTGGAGTTTCAGGCTTTGTTCTGCCTCAGGAGTTCTTGTCTTGCACAGTCACATCAGAGCAGTGGTGGGCAACGCCTGTTTTAGAGTTGCTATCCTTGAGCAGCTGCGCTGGTCACGTGTGGTTTTAGTAAAGGCTGTCCCCAGAGTGAAGGTTAGCTGGTGGAACTAACAGCTGTTCAGCTCTCCTCACTGATGTGTCTTCTTCCAAACCCCTCAGGAAAGGTCATGCAAAGTGAATTTTGGTGACTTTTAGGGAAGCAACGTTGAATGTGCCATAGACGTGACCAGGTGGTATTTTCACTCAGCCAGGCACTGGGACTGTCTTCAGATCTCTGATAAAATCTGGGCAACTGAAGGGCAGACAGGCTGTTCTGGTACTTGCATGTCTGCTGGAGAAGGTGGAGGTGTACCTCTGCTACGTGGGGAAATATCGGTTCATGCTGAAACTTCTGTTAAAAAGAGCACTGAATTACCTTTAAAAGGGGTGATTCACAGAAGAGGAAAAACTAACAACGAACTGAACAATTAGCTTGTCTTTTACCTTTCAAAATACTCTTAGCAGCTACAGATTCCTCTACAATTTGAAATTAGTTTAGAAGAGCTTAAAGCGTGAATTTGATGTCGTTGTTCTCTTCCTGATTGATTTAAGATATTCTCCTGGAGGAAGAGTGTCTTTCTTCAGGTTAGCTTAACCTTCACTTTCTTAATTTGGCCAGTAACAACAATAGTTATCTCTGTCAGAGATCACAAATCCTCCACAGATCTAATTGCATTTACTTATGCGTTTTCATTTACTGAAAGGTGAAGATGTATTAAAAAATAAATGAACTTTGATAGCAGTTTGTTAGAGTGAGGATTCAAAATCAGATTTTCAACACATCAGATTTCTGTAAAAGTTTACTGATGTGCGTGAGTCTGTAGGGCATACCTGAAATTCTGTATGTACTGTAAGATTTGCTGTTGTTCCACATGTCTTTTCCTCTCTCTTCCCAGTCATCATTTCAAAAACATCAGAGGAACCATGGCCAAGCATTTCTCCTGCTCCCACCTGTGCTTTGGGATGTGAAAGAATACCATTAGCAGACAGAGGCCTCAGCTTCCTCTTGGATGCATCTGGACCATTTTATTAGGCAGCCCACTGAGCCTGTGATCAGTTTGAGAGCCTCTGATGATGAGCAGCGCCAAGATATGGTACTGGGCTGCTCATCAATTTTGTGTCTTTCAGAAGACTTGAAAAATTAGATTAATGAAGCATCACTCTCGTAAGCCACAGCCTCACCATGAGGACATTAGGGCAGCAATGACTGCATAATGTATCTTCACCAGCAATCTTTCACCCTCTGACAAATCTTTTCTTCTTGAAGGTAACTGTGGGTGGTCTTCCTTTGTCTAATTTCTGTAAATTCGGTACATGACTTTCTAGTTATGCAGCTGATACTCGTGTTTATATGAGTGGCTATTTAAAAAAGGAAAGATCAGATGTTTGTTGTTTCATTTCAACATAAATCAAACTTTGTATTCACATAGCAATTCTAGTTTAGCCCCAGGAATAGCTTTAGTATTGCTAAGTGTCTGGAGAGTATTGACTACAGAGACATGGTTTTAAGCAGGCTATAATAGTTTCTACAGCTGTTAACAGTTCGTAGAAGAAAGGCAGCATTATTCGTCAGTGTTTAAAATGTGCATGACTTGCATTGCACAGAAGTCAGATTGGGAGAATGTCAGAATTTTTTTCTGAGATTCTGCCAGGAAAGTCTTCAATAACTGGAGAAATTCTTTTCACTGGTGAAATCAACATGCAGCACATTGTGTTATTATAATTGCTTATAGCTCACCATGAAAGTTGTCTTTGTATGTGTGGATGTACGGCTTGTACTGTTTTGTTTTTATTTATTCTGCATTCTTTATTATAATGTTCTTTCCTTTTTTCCAGACCAGAAAGATTGTTATTGAGCTTTCCACAAAGCTGAAATAATGCTGTGTGTTAAAAAAATGTTAACAATTTGAAGAAGTTATAAAAATTTATAAGTTGACTGAATACTTTGGAAATTTCTGCATATTTTAGTATAAATAGGTAATGCAAATGTTTGTTCTTTGCATTTAGAGGTGGGTCTCTGTTTTCTAAAGGTCTTGTATATAAATTTGATTCTTGCAATTACATTAGAACAAAACCTGTATTTTTTTCGGATTGCATAATAGGAAAAACGTATTTGCAAAAGACACAGAACATACATGGTCATCTCTGAATGGCATATAGTCATGAAATTTAACATAAAATAGTATCAGTTGTTTGAATGACTTCATTAAATGAAGTTAGGAGACTGCCTGCTGCAGTCAGCTGAGGCCCTTCCATTCAGTTCCATAGGTCCTGGCTGGGCCCACAAGGAGAGAGACCATGCTGCAGCTGGCTGAAAATTAGAGGAAATGAAATTTTAATAGATAACCTGAAGTTCCAGATTGCACTGGTATAACTTGCATAAAAATTCAGTTACAGGAAATCAAAGAAATCGTGGAAGATGGAGGAGTTATGTCAGATGGATTTGGTGTAGCAATGAGCTCAAGCTTTATTCATAACTGAAGTAGTGAAATAGAACAAGAAGATCTAAAAGAAAGAACGGAGGATTAGAAACTGGTGAAAGGGAGGAGGTGAGCTACAGATTACAGTGAGGTGAGCAAGGACCTAAATGATAACAGTTGTAACAAAGATTAGTCTAAAATGTTAACAGTTCAAATGCTATGGTGCACTGGAGATGCTATCTGAAAGGAAAGACATCAGACTGCTTGTTGGTTTGTTTTTTTTTTTTTTTTTGGGGGTTTGGTTTTTTTTTTTTTTTGGTGGTTTGGTTTTTTTTTTTGGTGGGAGGGTAGGGAGGTGGTAGGGAGCAGTGTGAGTTTTGGGTGATGTACAGAGTAGAAGGGGTTTGTTAGGCTTCCCCAAACAGTGAATGTCTGATACTCTAAGGCACTTTCTCCACATGCATTGCAGCCACTAGGAGTGGACCTGGAGGGCTGTAGTTTTAGTGAGGTGCCCTGGACTGCATGCTGTGTGCTTCGCTGTGCTGCTGTGGTACCTGAGGTCTGCTCTGTGGTGCAAGCACAGCACTGTAAGTGGGCAGTTGCGGGGCTGTCTTCAAAAGCACGCTCCTGCTCCAAGCTGAATGCTGATGAAGAGGCACCCTGTGAAACCTGAGGGCAGGAGTGGTGGCAGGGCAGGGTATGCTCAGAGTCTACTAGTCTGTGTTACAGACACTGTCAGTATATACAGCTGAGAGGTGACAACCCTGAGGAATACAGCAGGTGAAGAGGTCACAGGGGTCTGTACTGCAGGATGATCACTCTGGGAAAGAGGAAGGGAGGATGTTTGGCTGGGTTAGGTGTGTTTGGAAAAAAAAAAAAAAAAAAAAGATGCTTCCCCCTAAACATAAGTCTTAGAAGTTGTTACCTATCTCGAGGTTAATGTGGTTCTGTATTTCAGGATGAATTCTGTCCTGACATGCTGCTCATGAAATTTTGACTGGGCTAGCCATGCTTTGTAACGTCAGCACCATTAAAAAGTGCGCAAAACCAATACACTAGTCCCAGGTTTGGGATATGCTGTTATTATAGATTTTTCTCAAGACATCCTGGAACATGCTTCGGTGAGCTGAAAGGCTTTCTTGGTCCTTGTGACCAGTGCAATGAAGTGACATTGCTGCTAGCAGGTGGTTTGCTATGTAGAAAGCTGCTTATAGTTTTCAAAGACTGTTTTCCAAATGGTATCACCACGGTAAATGAAAACTTTTAAGTTTATATTCATGAAACAGAATTCAGTTCAGGAAACTGTTCATTCTTCAGTCTTCTGTGAGTAGTTCCCACTGTAACGTTCTCTGGGATCGTTGATTTTGAGTGTTAAAAATGACTGATTGATAATGGGGAGTTATCAGAGACAGAGACTCATTTCCACGTTCCCTGTCAGTGTGCCGCTTCATGCTATGTTTATTCTCTCAGAGCCTGTCATATGAAAGTACAATTTACAGATGAGAGAGACAGAGAGAATTAGTGATGTACAGAAGACTGAGTAGGAAATACATTACAGAACTAATGCTGGGTTTTCTCACCTTACGGTGTTCAGCCACTGGACTGGCTCTCTTGCTCTGCAGCACAGTTACTTTCTCACTGTGGCTGTTGGTCATCCCAGCGAGCACAGCCAAGAAGGCTGCCACAGGTACAGCGGACAGGTGAGTCTGGATGTGACAGGATTGTATAAATAACAAATGTGTTGTGTCCCTAAGTGTAACATGTTTATGTATGCCAGTACTTTGAAAGCACTTCATCAACAAGAGCTATTATCCTTGCTAAAAAGCAATGGGCATGCACAACAGTTTGGCTTTTGAATTATTTGCTAATAAGATCTTGGCTTATGAAAGACAATGAAATGCACAAGCAGAACACAAACGTCTTGACTAGATCTTGTCAGCAGTTATGAGAGATGAATTTTGTGTTTTAAGATTTTCCAGGCCTCTTCTAAAATGACTGTGCAGCCTTGCTAGATTTGCTGGTGGTTGTATGCCTTTCTCTAAGAACAGTTGGCCTTAATTGCTTCTGAGCAATGTTTCCTTTGAAGCTCTCAGATATCAAAAGGCAACCCAGAGAAATTTGGATGAATCTCTACTAAGAGACTGGCCATGTTCAATCTGTAAAGTATATAGAATTCTTTTTTTTTTTTTTTTTTTTGTTTCCTAGGGAAAGGCAGAAGAGGGCAATAGGTGCAGGATGTGGAGGGAAGAAGCAGTGCCATGACCCTGCAGCATTTCTGCATGTTGAGTCACAGAGTGACATTTAAACAATTCTCACTGTACCCAATATGAAAAACTATGATGCTGGTCAAATTGCTGGCCATTCCTCGAGAAAGATTAGGAGAAAAAAGTTCAAGGCACCAAATCCACAGGTAGCCTTTCACGTGTTTCAAACGTTAGGGGAGCTTACCAGCAAAACCTCAAGCCAAATGGTTCTTTAACGCCTTTTTCTTGGAGGGAACAAATGTCTCTGGACTTTCCATCTTTAGAGCTGGTGGTTTCCACACCGCAGTGATTCAGCCAGCATGAACTCTTGACCAAATCCCAGCTTGTTTCCTGGTTTTGTTTTTGTAAAATATTTTACATTTAGAGGGGCAGAAAGTCCTCTCTAGTACTTGACAGTGCCAGAAGGAGTGCTGTGCTCTTAGATCTGGTTAGCTCTCTCAAAGAACAGTTCTCTGTGCTTCTGAAATTATCACAACTGAAGTGACTGAAAAGAATCATTGCATTTTGACTAAAACTAAGACTCAGTCCTGATGTGCTCTTGGCTTTATGATGGTGTGTATTTTGTGTAACTCGCTTTGAGGTTTAATAAGAGATCTGATTTTTGTTTGAGGAATGTGCCCTGCCTGAAATATTCTAAGGTTTAATCAATGTGTTATTGCATAGGAAGCTCATATACATTTGTTTAGTTGCTAGATAAATAGATCAGTATTGACAATGATTTTAGAGGATGATGATTGTTAAATTAATGTGAAGGGCCTTGTTCCTTTGCTTTGCTGGATGTTTTCTGATGACTGAACTCTTTGGTGTCTTTTTAGGGACTTGTACTGGTGGTTATCCCTGTTACCATTGTGTAAGTGCTATGTTTGGTAAGGACCTAGTGTAGCTTGGCTCTGCGGTTTTAAATACTGAGAGAGAGATGCCAGGCAGGAAATCTATAGCCTTGGAAAGCTACAAACAAAAGAAATTACACTTTGGAAATTAAAAACATAAAATGTTCTTTCAAAAGTTAATACATTTATATAGATATGTTGTCCCAAATGGTACATCATATCAGGAAATAAAATATTGCTATAATAGTTTGGAGACCTAAGATGCAACAACCGATTACAGTTCATCTCTGGAAATACAGCATTATCCCCTGTGATCCCTGCATCCTCCTGTTACTCAACAGGCAGGAATATAGGTATGTACAGGTTTATTTCAGAGGCCCCTTTGTGCATTGACCCCCACTGTCTGCTTTGTTTTTCACACTACTCCCCCGTATCTCTGTGACTTTCTCCCTGTACTCCAGTAATTCAGTGTCTGCCTCTGATTCTGCATGACTTGGCTGAGCCAAGCCAGCTGTGTGAGGGTATCCTGCTTTTCAAATACCGGTATTAAATGGTACAGGTCACCCAAAATGCAGGACATAGGTGTATGAGTATGCTCGTAACAGTGCAGTTGATTAACAAATATTCAGATCACCAGGTGATTGAAAACTGCCAAGTGTCTGAACTAAGGTTGTCTTTTCAGTGAAACTTCAGCCTTGTTTTGCAGGTGCGCACTCAGACGAGGTTTCATAACATAATCAGACAGGATTTGTTTTACCTTCTACCACGGTTTGAGTAGAGGAGTCAGCAAGGAGCTGGTGCAGCCATTGCTACTTGCGTTGTGACTTGAAGTGTGGTTCTGTATCCACCTCCACGTGGCACTGAGTGCAGTGTCACATTTTGGATGTGAAATACAGCTACCTTTCTTCATTTCATTTTCTAGTATGTCTGGTCTGGTTTGAATGTCTTGTTCAGGACTGGGAAGCAAGTGCTGTACCCTGTGTGGATGAAGTTACTCAGTTTGCAAATATATCGTGTCCCATAAATTTCCCATAGAATCCCTTGAGCCCTCTTAGTACTCTCAAAATGCTATAAAATGTTTTGCTGCAAAGTGGGAATCAGTTCATTTATTATAAGAAATGTGGAAGTTTTTTCATTCATGTTTTGTAATTTGCTAGTTATACAGTATCATATGCTTTGTTATTCTGAAAAAAAAAAAAAATAGTAGCAAGATACTATTCTCAAAACTTTGACACTTTGCATGGGAACTACTTGCTTCTTGCAGACTACTCCCAAGAGACTTTTCAGTTGTCTCAGGCAAAACAAATAAATTAATTATTTTCATCAAACTTGAACCTTTAGCATATTCCTCCTCTCTCTGAATGTCAAGCCCTATGTCGCCTTGATTTTTCTTCCTGGACAGGGTGAGATGAAAAAGAAACAGAAATTATTTCAGCTAAGTGAGCAATTCACACACACAGATTTTTCCAGACTATCCAACTTACTTCTTATTTGCACCATGTTAATGATACAGTTGCTGTTCTCTGGTATTTATATGCCTTTCAAAATTTCTGATACTTTTTTTTTAACTCTGTGGATTGATGTGAAACTGTTTTGTGAGCCATTGTTACTCACACTGGTGGCTTGGTGGGGTTTGGCTATTCTTGATATTTTTTGTTTGCATGGAAGCACAAACACTTCCAAACAGAATGCTCCTGAGGTAATGTAAACTTCTCTCTCCTTGAAAACTGCTCTTTGAAGCTCAGGTGCTGGCTTTCTTTAAGTACTTTTGGCTGGTGCAACTCAGTTACAAAAATGTTTGTGGATGGTACAAAGAAAAAGGGCACACAATATGCCTAAGGTAATGGAATGCAGGAAATGGCCTGCAGCACAGGCTTTAGCTCTCATACTGTGTCGAGCTCTTCCTGTACTGAGATTTTGTGCAGGATATTCATGTACATCAAATGTGAAACTTAGTCAAGTGCTGGGAGAGTCACTGGTTTGCAGTCTGCATCTCTCAGATCCTTTTTCAGTCTTATACCTGCTAGCAAGTGATTCCTGCTCTTCAGACTGCTGTTACCTGCTGGAGCAGATAAGGACAGTGTGAGATACTGTATTGTATCTGACAGCTGTTCACTGTGTCTGGTTCCTTCTGCTACAAAAGGTGGTTTATACTTTTTGTTTCCCTCACTGATCTTAGGGCTCAGACTAATAAGCATCAGCTGAATTTCTTCTTCATGCTTCACAAAGGCAGAGATTGCACTGAAAAGGAAGTGTTCTGTGCTGCCCTTGAGAAATCTGGCATATGAGTGAGGTGACAGAGCTTGTTACTAAGTGGACTTCTTGGAAAGGATCCGCGAGGACACAGTACCGTCACTGTGAGGTAGAGTGGTACAGCCACAGGTGTGGACTCGGTTGACACTCGTGTGGTGAGTGCCTGAGCTGGCACAGCAGAACTGTGCAGGCAGCTGTTAAAGCAGTACAGGGTCCCAGGCCCAGTACAAGATTAGCCGAGGCATAAATGCTTTGCTGTATTACAGCGTCACTGCAGCTCCCAGGGAAGTGGTACAAGCCTCATGTGGTGCAACCTGCTCACTCTGGACTGTGTCGATGGCCAGATCACCCAGCCTGAGGACTGCGATGAAGCTGTGGCCCTACCCACTGCATCCTCTGCCTCCTGCTGAAGGCCTCTGGCCTCCCGTTCAGCAGCATGTAGAAATATCTTTCAGACAAGAACGTGTGAGTAATCTTGCACAGCTTCATGGCATTTGTCTGCGTAGCTCTAACCTTGTGTTTCTGAAGGAGTCTTCAAAGGGCATCCAGTAGCCCAAGGGTTCAGTGCCTTCCCATCTTTCAGGAACAGGAGTGGTGTGAATGGGCAGGACATAGTTAGGTTGATTCAGAGGCAAGAAACTGGTAGGAGGAGGCACCTTTGTACCAGGACCAGTTTACCATTCCCCCTGAGGGTCAGGGAATATAGGTAAGGAGGATGTGGACCTCTAGATGTGGAATTGGAATGTGGAAGGGAAGAGACAGGGACTAAGTTACGTAAATCTGGCATGAAGCTGGCATAAGGGCAGGAGGATTGGAGGGAGTGTCTTGATGTGGAGGGATGCTGAGAGAGATGATGGGAGTGGGAGCTGGGAGTGAATGGAGGGAAGAAGGGCACCATGTACTTGCAGGACTACAGTATATGTTATCTGGTACTCACCTGATCCTGCAGTAGAGATTCCTACATAGGTCTAGAGTGATTTGAAAATGGCTATTTATTTTGTCTGCCTTCATGATTAGGAGGCCAATTTAGGGCTTGTCTAGTTGGGGAAATCCCTGCAAAGTAGGCTAGGGTATGAATTTACAGCCTACTTAAAGACCCAGCAGTAAATGCAGTGTAAATTCACACTTCAGCTTACTTCACAGGAACTCCCCCGCAGAAGCAAACCCTCAGAGTCACCTCTGTACCTCAGTCTGGTGCTAAAAGTGAGTGGAATCTTCTCAAAATGTGGGCCTCCAATTCCATTTTTATAGCTGGGTTTTTCTGTCTTTTTTTTTTTTTTTTTTTTCAGCTGCTGTAAATCACTGTGGGTTTGCTGAGGCTGGAGGAGCTGGGCTGCTTTACACTGCTCAGGATCTGACCCTTTGCCTCAAGTAACCTTTTATTATCAGTTGGCTGGAGGATATTTCCATTTTTCACTGGCTTCATTATTAAGCTGTTCATTCACTCCCACCACTGCTGATGTCTTTTTATTTTCTTTATTTTCTTTTTTCTTTTTATTTTTTTTCCCTGTGTTATGTCTTTCCTCCCATGTAATTTCCTAGTAGTGAACTAGTGACAGAGTGGGTTGCTGGTATTTCATCTTGTGGCTGGGGAGGTCAGGCAGCTTCTGATCTAGACAAATGCTCCATTACAGTAAACTTACAGAAAGTTTCCTTTTCAACAAGAAAGGAGAAGGAAACAAACTCTCCACCAATGGCTTTCAGGAGTTATTTGTGAGCAGAACTTGCACTAAAGGCTCAAGTCTTGGCTTAGGTCAGATTATAGTCCTGCAGTGAAAACACCATTCCTTTGCACTGTGCATTATTGAGGAAATGGCCATTGCTTCATGTCCAGCCAAAAGAGTATAAAGACTTGAACCTTCAGTTACCTATCTGCTTCTAGTATGTAGGAAAACTTGCTTGTTGGCAGGAAGAACTTAGTGATAAGGGAGATCTGTAGTGCAGAGAGAAAGTACCTCACCTCTGAAGGACAGCATCAGAGCAAACATTCCCTGCTTTGCCTCTCCAAAGCTCTTAGCTAAACCTGTGCATAGTACGGGTGAGACATTAAAAGCCGATGGGACGCGTTCATTCCCTCCTCTTCTGCTCATCGTTTTTCAGTGTTTGCAAAAGCGTGCGTGGTTGCCCGATTTTACTGTAGCAGCAGCTGTTGACACTGACACCCGTCTGGGAGATTGCTGCCCTATGGTGTGGTGCCCTCTGGGAAATTCACTCCTGCACATGGCAGCCATGCATCTGGAAGTCCCTCTGTATTCACCCTGCTTTGTTCACTGGGTGAGTTCAGTGCAAGTGATTTTGGTTTATTTTTCATTTGAGTGAGTGTCCAGTGAAAACCTTTTTCAGCACTGACTGAAGTAATGATTTATCTAGAGGTGCCACGCTGAATTAGTGCAGTGCTATTACTATACTAAGATTTATGATATTTTTAATATTCCTTGGAGTAAAATATTACAAATACATTTCAAAAAATAGAATTTCACACTGTAAAATTCTAATACCCACGATAACCACCAAGTCCTCTGGATTCACACCATCTGTTATTCACCTTTCTTTTGAATGACACGTTTCTGTCCACTGGAGTAATGTGATTTCTGTAGAGAGCAAAGATTTACGTAAGTAACACAGATGAAAACACCACCCTGCTAGTGCTAGTGCAAGTCACATGTTTAATGAATGCTAGTTTGCCTTTACTGTTCTTTGTGGGGTCTGTTAAGCACCCATCTCATTCTTCATAATTCAGAAAACTCAGTGTAATGAGATATTGGAGGCTGGTAGCAGTAGTGCTGTTTTTCGGGTTACATATGGGCAGTTATTTGCATGCCTGTTGCAAACTGCGTGAAAGGTGTGGCCTACTGCCTGTTAGAAAAGAACTGGAACTACCTGACCACCTCTACAAGATAAGGAACCATTCCTCGCTGCAGTCTGGAGCAAGCATAAATACACTACCCTTGTCTACTTTATGGCAATTCAATTTAAATGTATTAGGCTGCTGCAGGGTATACACAGGGGTCTAATCCCGTGGTCTGTGTTGTAGTTGTACGTACCCAATGTTGCAGCGTCACCTGCGTATGGAATAATTTGATATGTCAAATGTGCTCCCTACTTCTCAGGGGAGAGACAAATGTAACAGCGTATTGTCTCACTGTGAGCTACATGACTTAGCTCAATTCCCTGTTATTAGAAAGGCATGAATAAAATGAATCTAAGTGTTGAAGGAATAGGAGCGGCAAGATGTTTATGTCCCGCACTTGACAAGGTATCATAAATCAATAAATTTTGAGGAGATTTAATTCTTCTTTGTACCTAAATACTTAATCTATGGCACTAGTTTGCTTAAATTTGTTTTTGTGGTAACTTGGATGATCTCATGCTTCCCCATTCTACAGAAAATTTAGTATTGATTAGCAGATTTCCTCTTTAAATGCAGTCAAAACTCCTTGTTTGCTAAATTAAGAAACCAATAACATGGGATAAAAACACACACCACATTTCATTGCCTGAGCTCTGTGATTTCTTGACTTTGACATGAGCTGTCCATTATTAAAATCCATGTCTGTGTTAAATAAATAATGTTTGCCCTGCCACTCTGGTACTGTACTTATATAGTTTTGCATATTAAAAAGCTAGGTTAAAGGGTAGTTAAAAGCTTGGTTAATTTAATTGTAGGAGCATATTATCAATCGAAAAATTGTATTGGGAAGATGACTCTGTATTTGAAGCTGGTCTATTATTGGAATGGACATTGCAAGGTCAAATGGGGACCAAGTGGAAAGAAATTCAGTCAGTGTGCCTGCACACATTTGGGCTAGGCGTAAGTCACAAATATTGCATGCACGTGATATTCTTCTCCCAACTTTCATGCAGTGACTTCTGTCATTTATGTAATACTTACAGGGAAGAGGCTGTGCTCCTGCTGCTCTTGCTCTGTGGTGCATCTATCTGTAGCACATACAGAACTTGGTCTAGACACCCTGGGTAACTTATGAGTCTTGGAAAAAGGATTCTATAGGGAGTTGTATAGGATAAACTAATGTAAGTAGTGCTCTGAAAATGTTCACTTCATGTTGGCTATTAAGTGTACTTCAGTTAGTGGCGTACACTTGAATGTGACTGATTTTCATGTAACAGCCGTCTGGGGAGGGATACTCTCCTAAGTGTGGGGAGCCTGGTGGAGCAGTCAGTGCCTGGCTGCCTGGCACTGTGGTCTGACTCAAATGGAAATACTTTTTCTTTGCAGCTGCAGCTGACATAGGTCTTTGTTCTCCTTCAGCCACAGGTAAGTACAAGCCCAGCCAGAGTGGTATCTCACTGCAATTGCAGTCTCTATACCAAGTCTATGTTTAAAGGCATCCCAATAACTCAGAATTCCCATTTCAAAAGGATAGTTGGAATTTTTTTCAGAGGGGAACAATTGATGAGTAAGTGATCAACAAAGTGTTAAATTAAAAGTGATGTGTGTCTCTTGCAGCCTTCACACCTACCACAAGCCTTTGCAGAGGCTTACTGTACCATATTTCGTCTAGCTACCTACTTTATGTGTTCAGAATGAAAATGCACTGAATCTCATTCCCCCCCATGGAGATGAGGGGCTATGTCACACCACACAGCTGGGTGTTCCAGAGCCAGTCAGACTTGATTCAGTCCCTGGGCCTGCTCCAGTGGGGCTTGAACTGCCCTCTCACAGGCATGGCAGAAAATTCCAGTGCAAAATGGGCAAGATCACTGGAGCACAAGGTCCCTGGGTGCAAATCTTGTACCTCTGTACAAGATCTGAGCTACTGTAAGTCCTCTTCCACCATGGTCACACTACTTGTAGAGTATAACGTGAAAGAAAAGTCTGGAAGTGTTAGATACCATCTTCTGAAGCGAATGAAACTGAATTTGTTACAGTTATCTATAGTAAGGTAATGTCTAACATTATAATGTTATAATTTCAGTAGTTCTGCACAGTTATAGTTTCAGTAGTCCTGCTCCTCATCTTTTTATATGTATATAAATATTGTCGTAGGTTATCTGATTTATGTAGCTCAGGCATGCTTTAGTTCACTATCTGTAGTGTTGTCTTCCAAATCTAAGACTAATTCTGGTGATAATTATGAAATAATTCAGATTATGGGAAATCCTGGGGAAGTATCTCAGTGTTTACAGAGGAGTATCTTGCTGTGCCACTCTCCAGAATTCTCAACACAAGAAAATCTTCTTTTACTATATTATAGTTTAATTAGCTCCACATCTTGAGTCATCATCTGTTTCTCTGGGAGTGAAGCACAAAAAAAAAAAAACCAAAAAAAAAAACCACCACAAAATAGGAAATGGGAAATGTAAAGAAGTAATTGTGATCTTTGACACATGGATTTGCTACCATCTGTTAGCATGACTTCTAAAGTTGGTATCCAATTTGTTTGTTGAGTTGGATTTTCATGCTTTTTTCATAACATCTCACTTCGTTGTGAAGCTGTCAGAAGTAGCTCCCTTGAGAAAGCCTCCCTGCCAGTCTGATATAAGTGGTAAAATCCTCTCCTGTTTAGAACTGCCATGCTTCCAGAAAGTAGTGACACTGTTTACTCTAGTTGAGGATGTATCCTGTGAAATCATTCTACTCTACTCAAACTCTAACTGGGCAGTGAACCAAAATGTCATGTCAGAGGAGCAATTGCCATGAAAACCCTTGCCAGTGTTTCCTCAGGTGTGTTGGGGGCCTATGGTCTTCCCAAGCCACAGAATAAGCTATTGCTATTCTATTCTGTAGAATATGCTTTTGCCATTAATTTGGTCTGTTTTCCCTTCTGTCGGAAGTGTCAATGTTTCTGAAATTTCATCCTCTTTTTCACTGCTTCTGTCTTCCAATAACAAAATGTTGGATGGGAATTCAAGAGCTCATCTAACCAGAGCTGGCCAGCCTGTGCCTTGGAGGTGTGTGCAGCTGCTGAGCATTTCAGGGGTGCCTCTCAAACCGGGACAGCATCATGTACAAAGGTGTCTGTCCTAACTAGTACTTCTAGGTAGTCTGGTTCCTGGCTGTGGGTGGCAGTGATCTAGCAGGGATTGCTGCACCAGCATCTCAGATGCCCCAGCCATCTTGCCATGGAGAAACGAGGTCTGGTCAGTCTCTCCTGCCTATCAATTCCTGCTGGACTTCCTCTGCCTTTCAGCTCTCTGAGGTATGTGGTACATAACTCATCAGTCTCAGCTGCATAAAGACTTTGTGTTGTTCGTTATATTGGTCACTCCAGCACAATCCATCTCTCTGTTCCAGTGTCAATCCTAGATCTGTTCTTAAACACCTCCACTCTGAACTCTCTACAGTTAACCACTCCTAATGCTTTGTTGTCAACTTTTTGGAAGATTTTCCTTGTGTGTGTTCTTCACACTTCAGGTGTCAATTCTCATGCTTTTCTTGTTGTTCCCACTGGTGTGTGGAGACAGAGTACCGTATACCACAACACTCTCCTCTGTCACCATCGTTGTTACCCAATAGTCACATCTCAGTCAGCTCATCG
The DNA here is from genome assembly GCA_013399715.1 of Alectura lathami. Taxonomy (NCBI): domain Eukaryota; kingdom Metazoa; phylum Chordata; class Aves; order Galliformes; family Megapodiidae; genus Alectura; species Alectura lathami. The sequence goes on from VXAV01003183.1 coordinate 35,443, forward strand.
ATATGAGCTGCAGAGACTGATGACATCAGGCTGTATATGTTCTTACTGTATAGCATTTTCTAGTCCCATTTCCTCTCTTGGTCATGTATTTATCACACAAGGACAGGAGAAAGAGAATGGAGCAATTAAATGAGGTCAAAATTTCTCTTTTGAAGCTTGTACAGAGAGTAACCACCACTCTCCTAGAACAGGAGCAGAAAATAGCAGCTTGTGTCACGTGGTATGATAATGATTGCAGTAAGAAAGGGAAATAATACACTTCCCTCATATCTTTTGCAGCCTCTGGACTCGATGAATGATAATTTTAGTTCCTTCTCCAATTGAGGAATAGATGACTAATGTCATTGTGACTGGTACCATCTAACTGGTTGAAAAGAAATTTCTAGTTGTACTCATGATTGGCATCACTTCCCATCATGTGCAAGCTGTTGGAGAGACCTTCTTTTGAACTGTCATGGTATGAAGAAGATACAAAAGTACTGGGTTCCTGAAGCAATTCAATGTATATGAAGTATGTATGAATCAGTATTCTGATCTTCCTGTGCAGCAACTCATGATGACTGATCTATTTCTACAGTTGCTAATTATATTATGTTAAAAAATACTTGGTGTTGAAGTGACTTTTATGCAAAGTTTCTGTGAAGTTGTGATTTAAGAAGGACTCACCAGGAAGATATAACTGAAATATTTTGCTTTGAGTCAATGTGATCCATTTCAAAACAGTTTGTTGAGCTACATTGCAGCTTGTTGCTTAATATTAAGCCTAGACCATCAACCTGAACTGCTGTGGTACTTCTGGGACAGGTGACTTTGTATCCTGACCATGTTACAGCCACCCCTAGCTCTCCATTACCTAACCAAGGGTGCATTGCACTCTCTGTTCTTACCTACTGGAGTGATGGATTGTAGGAGAAACTTAATCAGAGAACCTTGTTCTGGATGGATAAGACAAACTGTTGGCACACGAGCCAGCAGTGTGCGCTTGCAGCCCAGAAGACCAACTGTATCCTGGGCTGCATTAAAAGAGGGGTGGCAGCAGGGTGAGGGAGGGGATTGCCCCCCCCGTGCTCTGTCCAGGCCTGGAGCCCCCAGCACAAGAAAGACGTGGAGCTGCTGGAATGGGTCCAGATGAGTCCGCAAAGATGCTCAGAGGCTGGAGCACCTCTCCATGAAGAAAGGCTGAGGGAGCTGGGCTTGTTCAGTGTGGAGAAGAGGAGGCTCTGGGGAGACCTCATTGTGGCCTAAAAAGAGCTTATAAACAGGAGGGAGAGAGACTTTGTAGATGGCCAGAGTGATAGGACAAGGGGGAATCTTTTAAACAGAAAGAGGGGAGGTTCAGGTTAGAAGTTAGGAGGAAATTTTTTACTCAGAGAGTGGTGAGGTGCTGAAACAGGTTGCCCAGAGAAGCTGTGGATGCCCCATCCCTGGAGACATTCAAGGTCAGGTTGGATGGGGCTTGGTCTAGTGGAAGGTGTCCCTGCACACAGCAGGAGGGGTGGAACTCAATGATCTTCCAATACTTCCAATACTTGCAATACTTGAAAGGAGCTTACAAGGGGGAGGGGGACCGACTTTTTGCATGGGTGGACAATGGTAGGACAAGGGGGAACGGGCTAAAACTGAAAGAGGGGAGGTTTAGGTTGGACATCAGGAAGAAATCCTTCCCTGAGAGAGTGGTGAGGCGCTGGCATGGGCTGCCCAGAGAAGTTGTGGCTGCCCCATCCCTGGCTGTGCTCAAGGCCAGGCTAGATGGGTTCCTGGGCAGTTTGCTCTAGTGAGCTAGTGGCTGGCAGCCCTGTCCACGGCAGGGGGTTGGAACTAGATGATCTCTGAGGTGCCTTCCAACCCCAGCCATTCTATGATTCTATGATTCTGTGAATTGGATTGAAACAAAATATTTTACTGTGATTCAAGTCACTGAAATTTAATTTTTCAATTCAGGAATACCATTTTTCATCACAGGTGTGGAAATAAAATATCTGGCACTTGCTAATGTCAGATTTTGAAGGTAACGGTGTGAATTTCTCAATGTTGACATGAGATTCCCGTGTTCCACATAACAGCGGATGTTCTTACAGAGGCCTGCTGGGGAGAGGTGCCACTCAAGTGATGAAGAAATAGGAGTCCACAGCATTCACCAGCCTAGTGAGAAGAAGACTTTATGCTCATTTTGAAAGAGGCCAAACGTTACCGAGGTAAGTAAAAATTACAAAAGACTTGTAAAACATTTGAAGTAAGAACATTTGTAAATGTTTGAGTAAAAACATTTGAAGGTCAACAGAGAGAACATTACAGTAGTGCCCTTGGAAGGTTAAGAGGACCATGTGAATAGAAACATGGAAAATGTGAAAAGGACCTGAGGTTATAACACAGAACGAAATTAAATACTTAATTGGCCTGTTAGAAGTTTCCTAAGGTAAGTCGTACGACTGGGGTATTAGCACAGCTCATTCAGGAAGGATGGGCTTGGAGAAGTGAAGTGTTTGTACTATAATTGAAGATTATCCATGCTTGTTCTGAAGTTGTGGAATAAATAAGAGACAGACCTATCTCTGTTAAGTTAGAAAGAAAAAGACCAAAGCCTCTTTTGTGGGTGGATGTAGTTTAAGCCATCTCTCTGGGAGGGATGAAAAGAAGCTTTTGAGCAATTCTTGGAATTACTTCGTAGCCAAGCCTCAGTGGCACTGGGCACTTTATCTGGATACTAGTTGGGAAGAAGGCAGCGTGGCAAATACCTTAGTGTATCGCCATCTTGTAATATGCTGGGGGCAATTCTGTTTCGCAGGGTAAAATTCATTAGAAAGGTAAGTTAGTTGTGAGTCTTAGAAAGAAGGATGGCTTGCCTGTGCATCTAAGAAGGGAATGTTACTGAAACTGAAAATCCACTTCAGAAAGAGGTTTGGATTCCTGGACAGATAGTGTAACAGACTGTCACACAGTCTGTACAGAATTAGATTGTAAAGTGATAACAAGTTTAATTGTCAAGAGTAATTAATGTTAAAATAATGTAACTTCCCAGATTTTCGGGCATCTAGCTAAGGAAAAAAGAGCGAGCACTAGCTATTTAGTAGATATCCAACCTCACAGCAGGGGGTTTGGTACCTTCCAACCCAAACCACTCTGTGATTCTATGATATTATGTAGATAGTCTTGTGATCGCAACTCGTGGTCTTTTGATCTTTGCTACATTCTCTGACTAGATTACCTGTCAAAATCTGGGGAGTAAGACTGGATAATTTCACCCAGTCCAAGTTGCCTGGTTGGACAAATATCCTAATGAGGTACTCAGGTAAACAGACAAAGTTCAAGGAGAAATGTTCTAATTACACCTGTAGTAAAATCACAGCACAGGTTACTTAAGGATAAGGTGGAATCTTCTTGACTGAACTTTTATAAGAACAAGTATGGCAAGTATAGTTCGGAGATGGTCTCTGTTACTTTTTCTGCCTTAGACATAAGGAAGAGAGTGAATAATTGTCCCAAATCTCCTCTAGGGCTGGATTTTTAAACATCTATTAAATGAGCGCCTTGGAAAGCCTTTTAAGACCCCAACTTCTCAAGTGGAGTCAGGACAAGGGTAAGCATTGAACTGTGGAAATTTGCATCAGGGCAGGTGTACATACAAACATATATTTTGGGTTGTGCCCAAGGAAAATAAATATTTTTGTATCTAGTCTGCAGAACTGTAGACAGGAATGCCCAAATCTGTGGGCTGAAATACTTCACATCAGACCAGCATAAGAGATTCCAGGGGCTATAGCACATTATCTGCAAGTCTTTTTGTACAACTTAATGTTATGAAAGAGTTATGGTCCACTGGTGAGGAATGAGGTAAGGGCATGTGATGAAAGTGTGCAGTGTAAACAGTGCAGATTGCTGCTAGGAATTACATGGTTTTAATTGGGTAATAGATTGTGAACTATATTTGTAAAGATTGTGCAGCAGTTTCAAAAACAAGAGTATTTAAGAAAACCATTTCCTTCTGGAGACAACCGACAAACAGAAAAAGAGCCAAAGGTCATCAGTAGATGAGTCACTGCTTCTATATCCTTCCCTGAGATATCCCCATGACATTCTTGCTGGCTTCAGCAGGTATTGTGGGCAGCCTGAAGAAGAGTGTGGTCTCTTGGCCCTGCTCTGGCCTAACTTTGATGTCACAAATTCATTGGCAGTTTTAGGCAAGTGGAGAGGAAAGACTGCCTTAACTGAGAAGATTCTTCAGTCCTTTTTCTCTTCCTTTCTTTCCCTTCCTTTTCCTTGCTTCTCCTGCCTGCTCACCCTATAGCCAGAGATTTTGTCCTTTTTTTGTGTGTGGTGACCACATGGCCAATCTCACTGCAAAGCCTTGGTTTATGAATAATAGCCATAAAACTTCTCGCCTTTAGTTGTCCACCTCTGCTTTCTTACAGAGGACCTTGCCCTTGCTTGCGAAGTAGGGGGTGATTTGCAAATCATAAAGTCGCAGTAGTTCTATGTACTTTTATATTGAATTGTAGAAGTGCCAGTATAACTGACTGCATGGAGTTGCAACCAGCCGTTCTGCAGCTGTTTCACGAGCCATACTTGCAGTAGGGAAACCTCAGGCAGATGGACGAGATGAATGTTCAGAAGTGGGAATCAGTGTAGTCATCCCGAGAGAAGTCATCCCCATTTGCGAGTCGAAGCCTGCAGTCTCTTGCCCGAGATGAAGGGAATCTCCCAAGGGCGGCTTATTTTGCACAATCTTATCAATTGAGATCAAGCATCACAGTAGCAGGTCAATAGATGTTTGTGAAAGTACATGCATACCTCGCTCAAATTCACATTTAGCTCTAGCCAAAACACAACCCAAATCACGATCCAAATAGCCTCCTCCTCAGCCCACCTTCGTTGCCATTCTATTTCAGTGGCAGATGCAGCATGGAAAAGATTGCCTGAATGCTTAATTCAGAAATTTACTGTTTAAGGCATTACTTGTATGAACACCAGCGTAACACATAGAATACCAATGCCCTAAATTTAGTAGTTTTGTCTGAGTCATTTTCACTGTGTGGGAGGGCTGTGAAGACACTCCACAGAGTGGAGAAACCTGCTGGTGCTGTCTGTCCAATGAGATTATTTTTCAGAAAAGTCAACACAACAGAGCTCCAGATATGTTTGTGAGTAAAATGCAATTTTGTTGCAGACTTCAGTACAGGAAAGGGGTGGTGATGCTCTCCACCCACTTCAAAAGCTGAAATCAAGTTTAACTGATACGTATCTGGTGCTGAAATAGGTACTGAATTTTTCATGGTAGCAACACACAGACACAGGTAAACACTCTGGCCGCGTGATTTGGAGGGACGTAATGTGGTGTAATCCCCAGATTGGTCTGTGCAATTCCATCTTATTTTCACATCCAGCAATAGCAGCTGAGTTGTTACAGCCAACAGCCAAAAGCTATTCCTGGGTTTATTCACTGAAGGGTGAAATGTTATCCTACTGAAGACGAGGCAATTTTTTTTTGCCGCAGAAATTGTTAACTAGGGCTAGGAATACACACAAACTTTTTGAAATAAATATGGGCACAAGCAATTAAGTTTGGAAGTGGAGGAGGCATTGAGACTTGTTCTGAGCTGGCAATATTCACCTTTCTTGTCAGTCTGCATTTTGTTCTTACTCAATTAGCCTCTCTTCTGAATGCAGTTGATTTCAAGTTAATATGAATGTAGCAATTCCAATCTGGAGATTTTTCCTGGCTAAATTTTTCTGGGACCCAGCTGAATAAAATTGTCCTTCTCCTCAAGTGGAAACCTAACTTCACTGTGCCTGAGTTTAGTAAGAATTTATCATGTTTTTACTCTGAATAAAAGTTCTTACTCAGCCTCTGCACTCTCTTTTTGGAGTGGACCCTTCACCAGGCAGGATAAAGCATGTTTTTCATGTACTATATACTGTCTTATGGAAGCCATGGCCAATACGTAAGCATGCTGGGACTTAATCCTATGGCCCTGATTCTTGTGAAGAGTGACACTGAGTTCAGTGCTCTGCTCACACTAGCTGGAGGATCAGTCACAGTGTGTTTAGTGCCAATGAGATGAGCTCTGTGCCAACAGAAACTCCAGTAGAATCAAAAGCTTGTTAATAGGAAAAAAAAAAAAAAAAAAAAGTAGTTAGCTGTTACCATAAACGGAGCAAAATGCCAAACAAAATCCTGCTCTGCTATTTGTTCCCATACAGGCATTTAGCTGCCAGGAGAGACCAGTCTTACAAACACGAAATTATATCCATGGTAACATGCAAGCCATGTTTAACTTTGCAGCATGTTAAAAGGTACATTAAAAACACTTTTGTGTTTTGCTGCTGAGAATAGCAATTATGACTTTTAAGTCAGCTGTTTTAAATGCGGTGAGCTTGGGAGTTACTGGCTTGTGAGGGTAAGGGCCAGAAGCACAACCCCTTCCTCAGTACACTTGTCATTGCTAGACATTCCCATGAGGTATTTTCTTTAACCAGATTCCTTTAACTAAAAAGCTATGACAGGCTGTGATACTGGACTGAAGTCTCAGCTGTGCTCTTCTGCTCTCTGTGACTGAGCAGTGCTGGGGCTGTGCAGCGATCATGTACGTGCCCTCTTTGGATAGGTGTTGGACTCAAGGAGCCTGCTTTGTGATACGGCGTGCATTCTGGGGTTATAAGCACTCAGGTGCTTGTGTGCTAGAAAGCAAATGTTGCTTACAGAGGCAGGAGAACAGCTGGAGTAGGGAGTTGACTGAACTAGGATCTGGGCTGGAGGACATACTGGGAAAGGTAACAGAAAGATCCCAACTTGGAGCAAAAGCTGAAGCTGAAAACTACAGATGGTTTTCTTGTATGTACGATAATGTCAAACCCAAAAAAGGGAGTCTTCACACTCTGTTGTCTGTTTAGTGAAAATTACAGGGAAAATTACATGCTGGCAAATGGAGCCCTGTGTCTGTACAATATCATGTAGGGCTCTGTGGAAATTCAGCTTGGCTGGTTTTGTGTAGGCCTCTGAAGCCTTGAGCTCTATTTGCCATGAAGCAGAGGNGAAAGGCTTAGGTGTATTGCTCTAGCTGGACAAAGAGTTTGGGTTGTGCTGTGCTTTTTCCACTTCTGTGAAGCAGACACAAACCATGTCTTCCAACACAGTGCCTCAGTTACTGGAGTTACTGTTTTTATGCCGGAGAATATGAGGACAGTCTGAGATCCCTTGCTGCTAAGTTTTGTTGTACCACCTTTGAAACGCTTGTTTTCAGATGCCTAAAATGAGAGCTTAGGAGAGCTTAGGAGCCTGAAGTACTTAATTTTGAGAAGATCATAGTCTGTTTTTATGATAAGTTTCTTGAAAGGCTTTTAAGTATTATTTTGAATAGAAATTTGGATATTACCTTTGATGGTGGTGTCCGCTGTGGAAGATGGATCAGTTCAATCTGTAGAGGGGTCACTGCAAGGCATATTTGCTGTATCAGCCCTGTGGGTACTTTGGCCTTTGCTCTGGATCTTAGGTCTAGTCATGCAACACTTCTCCTTTTTCAGGATGATAGCATCTTCAGATCTGTCTGCTGGGTTCTTCCTGCTTTCATGCTCAAGAGGTGTGTGGGAGAAGGTGGCCAGGCCTGTCAGTGGTGTAGCGACCTTTTACTGATGGAGCCTCCCTGGCAACACATACTGGCAACATACTCCAGCAGTGGATGCATCTATTTTGGCAAAATTGTGCCTGCTACTGATTACTGCTTGCAGGAGCAGTAGAAAAGAAACAAGACCTGCAGAAGCCTAGGTTGGGTGGCGGTGCAGTGTTAGCCATGGGTTTTATGCCTTCATATTCTAATGTACATAGCCATGCCCGCAGAAGTCAGTTGTGTGCATGTAGCAGTGATCCGTTCTTTCCCATGTTTTCTTTCTGCCATGAGAAATCTCATTAAAGAGGTCCTTGGGCTCTTGCTAGAACTGTGGCACCCATGTGGACATACTGCG
>VXAV01003183.1:48469-81800 GCA_013399715.1 Alectura lathami
TCAAAGTGACCACCAGCAGTCATGGCACATGCAGCTACTCTTTATCAGTGATTCACTTAGGTTCCTGTTTCTACAGACAGATTTAAACGGCAGATGGAGACCTGTATATTACCACAACGTGATGCTCTGTAGTGCTGATGGTAGTGGTGGCTGGACAGGATGGGCTCATGCCATAGGCTTATCTCATTGAGGCTGTTGGTAGCCAACAGTAATTGTTTCAGTGTTATCTTGGATACTTCAGTGTGTTACTGCCTATCTTCCACTCATTTGTGGTTGTGATTTTGGGAAACAAATGCAATTAGTCAAAAGACCACAATCATAGTCATTTGATACAACTTATTAATATGTGCTTCTCAAGTAATCCCCCGGGATTTTGAGAGCTGTTCGTTTAGGAGCGTTCAGCTTATTACAGCAGTTGGAAATGAAAGAAGAGTGTTATCAAGTGAGCCCTTTCTAGAGGCACAGCTCTTTCTTATCCCATTCTGCAGAGAGGAATTATCAGTTTCTGCTTTTCACCCTCCATGGCCTCCTCAGGCTGTTTACTTGAGAACCAAGTGCCCAAGCCAGAAATCATTTTTACACCTTGGAAGCAAACATGCCTGATTTAATACCATCTTTATTCTTAGTGACTCTGTTCTCTAAGTCACAATCCCTAATCTTATTGAGGCAGAGAGTGCACAATATACAAAGTAATGGCTGGGGTGGTGTGCAGGATCTTTGGGTGGTGTAGATCGCTGCCACTCCAAGAAATTTAACAGAGCACTGCTCAGTTACAGTCACTGCCCTATGTTACTAGCAGTGAAGTCTCTCTGGTGCAGAAGAGAACTAAGAGAGATTTCCAAAAGTCTTCTTTTGATAAGAAACCTGTGCCATGTCACTGTCAGCTCCTCCTAGCCAGCAATCGGCAGTCACAAAATCTGAATGAAAATACAGACTGCAGAGACAATAAGAGGGCAGCCAGACCCTGTTTCCAAAGGATTCCTGCATCTTTGAGTAGGATGGCTCAAGCCACCAGCAAGGATGGCTTTACATGGGAGCAGTTGTGGCAGCTGCACCACAATGCTTTTCATAAAGTGAGGACCTCTGTAAAGGGGACAGACCTCTGAAAGTGGAAATATTTTCCTTTCTGCTCTTTCTACTGTTCAGTCTTTGGAGAGCAGAGCATGTGCAGATGAAATGGGTAAGAAATGTTTCTCCATGACTTTCTGGTTCTTTAGCAGAGTAGCAATGGCTGAGTGATAGGACAAAGGCTAGTGAGAAGGGTTGTTGCAGGTGCCCCTGCCTCATGCTCTTTGCCTCTGAGGTCTGCAGTTAAGAAAGGGAGTTAGACCTTGTTCTGTGGAGCTTTTGTGCACTTGTTCTGTCTGGAAATACTTGGTGTACTGCTTTCTTGTCATTTATTGCCTCTCGAAGGTAATTGCATTTAGCATGTTTTTCTGTAGGCCTGTGTTCTTCTAGCCCCAGCCTGCTATCAGGAAAGCCTGGACCTATCAAAGCAATGTTCTCTGGATGCATAACCTGTGTTAAATCTGCATCTGTCTGGAGAAGTTTTCTCTGGAAGAAGTGCTGGGGGTGCGCCAAGATATCAGCTTCTCAGATATGTGGTTGGGGTTCATACGTCATCTCATTCAGGGAAGCCCATACCTGTACCCCACTCCAAGTGGAAGGACTGAAATCAGGTTCCTTGCAAGGGTTTGTCTTTGTTGCACTGATCATGTAATCAGTGAGTTCACGATCAAGAAACGATTCTCCTAGAGACAAGGCCTCAGTGGTGATGAGTACCAACAGTTCTCATCAGCATCATTGGTAGCTGCAGGTGCTGAGTGTCCTGGTTGTATGTGGGAGTTTCTGTTTGGCCCAGGGCTCACCTCCTCCTGGGAGGGACATACTGTAGTTCCTGCTCTGGAGCCAGACGTTCCTACCTGGCAGATCCAGCTGCATTTGGATACAAGCTGTTCTCTTTGGCTGGAGTTTTTTACTAGTGGAATAAAGCTTTCACACCTTTAAGTCCAGTTTAACAGCAGGAACAATGGTTTAGTGAAACCAAACCTTTAATAAAGCTTCATTTGTCTTAACTACAATCCTTACCATCCCCTGAAAGTCATTTAGGTAGGCTGGCTTCTTCACGTACGCTCAGTCCAGGGTCCCTTCTTCTCCAAGTTCAGTTTTAAGCCTAAAACAAGATGCCAGCCTTGTCTCCCAAGAGCCATTAATTGTGTTTTGAAAAGCAGTTCCACTGTAGCTGCTTCTGCTCCTCTTGTTTATACTTTCTGGACAGGTATGTTTTGGTGCCAGTGTACATTACCCGTGAGTTATTCTAGAGCAGCTCCAAAGCTGTACCAGGGAGTTTTCCCATGTTCTGGCCCTAGCTGTCAGAGAGGTGTTTACAGCATCCTTGACTGTGCATTGAGGAGATTCCATTGATTACTGAAGCGGTGCATACACTTACAGGTAAGTCAGGCAAGTCCTTAATTTGTTCTGCACATTGCAGTTTGCCACTGAAGGCAGGATTTGGTTGCTGGGTTCAGCAGGAGCAAACCTCAGACTGCTGAGCAGGTGAATGAGAGAGTAATCACTGGAAGATTTACAGCTGAGATTTGATCGCCTTGATGAATCTGGGGATGCATGAATGCTTTGTTCAGGGACGGGATCTGCGAGAGATCCCTGGCATGCTGCTAGTTACATGAAAGTGCTATTAATAGTGAATTATTTTTAGGAGGGAAGCTGACATACTGTAGAGGTGTCAAATGGTAATGATATGGTAGTTAGTATTCGTAATGTGCGTTTGCAGCCTAGATTGTTAGGCATTTCTGGTTTTGCCAGAAATTTCAGGTACACTATTACTGCAACTTCTAGTGCAGGTAAAATACTTGACAGTACTTAAATAATTGAATTTGACCAGCTACTGCAAATTCAAAAGACATGTCTCTTGCTTTATTACTAGGGACTACACATATGCTGAAAGAGTTTGGTCCGGTACATTAAAGGCAGATGTAAAAATGCTGCCTCCAGCTAGCTCCATCCCCTGCCAGCTATCTGCTGTCAGTGCCTTTCCTCCCTGCCACCCCATCTCCTACGAGCCCTCCCACCTCTGCCCAGCTAGAGGGTGACTGCACGTCCTCTCACCTTTACAGACCTTTACAGTGCCCACTCCCACGGTAGCTGGGGTCAAAGCCTCCATTTCTATCCAAAACCATACAGTTATTTGTCTGGTGTATGGCTGTATTGGGGCATTGTTGTATTCTTTGCATGACTGCATGCAGAAGGGAGCATCTGAGTATTTGTGGATCTGGAAGGGGCCATTTTTGTATGCACATGACTGGTACGTGGGGCATAAGTAAGAGCAGAAATATAGTTTATATAGTGAGAACAGTACGCTTGGAAGCATGAAAGTGTCCTTTTTTTGCCTGAGCTGTTTTGATCTAGGGCTGAGTTTTGTTCTAATCTGTGGTGATCAACAGTTTTGAACAACATCTTGCTAGAATGTCCTGGAGCTGATTGTACTGATGGGATGAAGAATGGATTATGAGAAACAGGGGAGATACTGGACTTCAGTGCTTTTAGAAGTAATAAAATGTCAGTTCTGTTGTATATTTAACAAAGGGAAAAAAGTAAAGGGAAAAAATAATAAATAAATAAATAAAAAAAGACCTGTGGAGTTACTTAGTGTTTTTCCAAGCTTTTATTAGGATGTTAAAAGCAAGATCTTGTCCATCTTGTGGGCAACTGTGTTTGCTTCTCATGGATCAGGATTTCTCCGTTACATGTGTGTCTGTTGTACTCGGCAAGTAACCAGAAAACCCAGTTAGAAAAGAGAGGATTTGAGCTGTACTTTCTAAACAAAATGGAGTGCCCCCAGGTGGTGCTCAGGGACAGAGGCTGTACCCTCAGTTTAGCTCCGCGCTGAGGGTCTCCTGAGCAAAGAGGTGGGAAGAGCACACTGAACACAGCTGCTTGAAACCAGGGCTCAGGGATGGTGAGGGAGGGAGGGACTCGCGGCAGGCCAGGGGCAGAGCTGGAAAGAGACCCTGTTGGCCTGACCACCTCTAATTGTGTAGCAATGTATTTGTGCATGAAATTTAGATAGAATCTCAAGTAAGTAGAGTTACATTGAGTTAAGTGCATCCCAGAAGAAAGCAACTTCTGCTCCAAAATCCTGACAAACAAACAAACCAGAAAAAAAAAGCCTCAATTGCACAGAAAACTTGCTTATGACATGTATTAGTGCCTGGAAATAGTCCAAATTTAAGTGACAAATATTCGGAGCTGGAATACATGAAATGATGCCATACCTCACTTCTGAGCAATGGAAACCTGTGCAAATTTGACCACATACTGCTTCAGCTCTGTTGTGGCTGGGAATTTCCATGCTGAGTTTTAGCCTGAGAGCAGCTACAACAGCCCAATTTAAACATCTCTCAAAGAACTTGAAAAGATGCTACTGATCTCTAAGTGATAGCCCCTCAGATATTATTACTGAAACTTTCTAGAAGGAGCACAATCCAGGAGGGAGTAATTCATCCTTGGAGTAACCCCATTTACTATAGCAGTTTGGCCCTGAGGGAGTAGGAGCACTTGATGTCTGACAGCAGCCCCAAATGTCAGGATATCTCCCCTTGTTCGCTTGCCTGCTTGCTGTGGTAGATTTCATACCGTTATAAGCTGTTTATGTACAGCCTGATCAAAGTACTTAATGACGGGGTTAATTTCTACGTATAATGGGGAAGTCAAGACAGGAGACAGGTACTGTGTAATCAAATTTTTCATTTTGGAATTTGTTTCTCTTCATGAAGAGCTTAGCTTTGATTATTATTACCATTAACATCTGCATTTACTATTCTTTCTAGTCTCTCAGATGAGCTGAAGCGACTGCGGAAATAGCAGAGACACTGAATTGTTCCAACAGCTTCCATGAAAGTATGATGATAAACTAAAAAGAGTCTGTAACTTCTCTGCAACAAGAGCTCAAAGTGCAGTTTGGTTTGGGGGACAGTTCTTAATAAAAGTACACTGCCTAAATAGTCTGCTGAGGCCGATCATCTTTTTATGACTCAGCAGGCATGTGCACAGCCATGGGTCCTTATGTATGTGTGTACATGGCCACAGAAAGAGACAAAGATTGTGTTAAAATCCAGAGATCTTATACTTCATGAAGTGTGTGTCTTCAGCAAGGTTTTCCAGATGTAAATGATTCCCCACAGTATGCCTTTGAAGGAGCCCACTGTGAAAAAGAAGTTAATAGTCCTTATTTCCCAAGAGACAGAAATGAGGCGTGGAGAGGGATCTGCGTTTGGCCTGCTTGTTTTGGTTGTCATTTTTCAACACACTGCGTGCTGTGAATATTTTTGGACGTTGAAGAATCTAGGGGTACTTAGAAAATGTGGCTCTCATTGATGTATCTGGGAGTGGATACAAAATTAAACCTGGGCATATCCTGCTCATTCTGCATCCACTGTGTTTCTCTTTTTCAAGCACTCTATAAATTTTAGGAAAAAAGGATTTGAAAGTTCAGATGATGTTAAATTCTGGGAACCACTGTTAGGCAAGTCTCCTTGTAGCTGAGGTAGAAATCTTTCTTTGTGAGGAAAATGTGCACCTCTATTAGCACCACTGTGCAAGCTGTAGTTTGCAAATGTGGTGGGAGGCTTTGCTCATGCTAATTTGGGCTCAGTCATGCACCTTCTTTTCCTTTTTACATGCAAATAGCAGCTGTGTCAGTCTCTGGGATGCCTGCTTGTTCCTTTAACAGAGAGATCCCAGTTCATACCTTCTACCAGTGCATTTGTGCGTGGGCAGAGGTATATCATGGTGGTACAGGCACTGACAAGGAAAGAGCTGTGATGGAGGTTGGAACAAGTTAGTGAAATAGAGAAGTTTTGAAAGATGCTTCTGGTGTGTTTTCAGTTATCAAAACCAAAAAAATAAGGGAGTAGAACAGCAGAGGACTTGTACAAAATGATGATCCATGATCCTGCCCCCATCAAAAAGGGGTCTCTTGACTGCCAGAGGGATCCATTTCTTTCTTCTTCTTCTCGAGGAGTCTTCCCGTTTGGGTGCATCCTGGAATACACCTGCATGAGGCCACATTTGTCCCTGGTGCACCAGATCTCTCAAAGCCATAAGGAACAAAGGGTGCATGGGCTGCCTTGATGCAAAACGTAGGGCTGCAGCACCGGAGGCAGCGGCCCTGGGGCTGGGGTGAGTCGGCCTTGAAGCACAATGTTTTATCTCCTCTGCTTTCAGCCCTCAGGGCAGCAATTCTCTCCAGCCTTTACCTCCTGTGTGGCTGTGGGCACCTGATCCCAGACACTACGCTACTGTGGCCTCTTCTTCTGAAAGGCTGTCTGGGCTCTTGTGTCACACAAGTCAATGGGAAATGAATTCAGATAAAATCTTTTCCACAGCACCACTTTAGATACCACTGAACTTCCATACTGAAGAAAATGGGCATCAGTGCCATGTGGGCTATGTAATGTAAGCGTTGTACAACAAGGACCAGTTTAAAAGGTCCTATTTGTTCTAGGGTGCCACGATTTCCAGGAATCTGGAGTACAACTTTTTCTAGGAAAGTCAGCTCAAAAAAATACTCTATCTCTGTGAAGTCCTCAGCTGACTCTATAGGCTGCCTGCCACAAGGGTTTTCTGAAGGTGACAGCTCACTTTTCAGAAAGCCCTGGCGAGTGTTTGCTCTCCTTCAGAAAGGCTGCTGTGATGTCAGAGTGCCGCAGCAGGACTCAGCGTACCGCTACTTCGTTGTGGGTCCATGGACGTCCCTGCAGGATATAACGTAACTGCACTTGGAGGGGTCAGAGCTCCCCTCTGACCTGCTTTGAATCTTCTTAAATACATCCCCTCTGTCAGTGTGCAAGTGGGAGAGAGCAGAGTCCAGGGAAGAAATGCGTGACATGCTGTAATCATAGTGATGGTGTAAAAGTGATCCTGCCCGTTTATGGGGAAGGTCCTTAAACACCTCTGTAACCTTTCCACTGATCTGTGGGGAAATGAGGCTGTGACCTGTGGAGTCTCCATTGACTTGAGATTTGGCAACACTAAATTAAGTGTGTAATGTGTTGTGACACAACAGGATGAAATCCTGCCCCTAGTTATGTCAGTGGATTTTGGTATTGATTTGGAAGGTATTTTAGGATTTTGGCCGTAGAAATTAGTGGCAAACTCCCATGACAAAATAATCTAAGTTATTTCCTGTGAAAGGTGGTCTTCTAAGTAATACGGATATTACCAAAAATGCTTTTCAAATTGAACTTTTCCTATTGCAAAGGAAGATCTTGAGCTATTGACGTTGCAAAGTAATACATGCACATGATATAGTTATTCCGTGTCTATTTAAAACTTCCTTGTAACAATGTGGGTGGATCTGGTTATGCTGTTCTCCACCATAACAACAATTTATCCAAACCAATTTGTTGCCTAGCCTACATTTTGCAAAAGTATCTGGTCTTTAAAACCTTTGAGAAGGGGAGACATTTGCACCTGACACATTTACAAGTAACTCAGATCAGGTTATTGATCGGTCCTGTGTATGTTGTTTTCCAGTGGGAGGATGAGATGGAGAGGCCAATCCATTCCCGCAGCTATCTACCACTGGAAGGCGATAGCGCTAATGATACAGGTTTTCAATAGCTGATTTATATTATCCTGCAGTCAATAAAAACTCATGATTTTGTCACTGTATTGTTTAAAGCAATGCTCTCAAATGCTGCAGACCCCAAGTCTGACCCTGTGTAACGCAGATGGTGAAAACTTAACAAAAACCCACCAGTCCTCCAGAGTGAGGTGTGGACCAGCCCTGTGCTTCCTCAGAGTGGGTCCTAAGAGCCGTGAGCTGGTATGAGCCTGTTCCAATGAGTGGTTCCTGTAAGGACGAGCTACGGCTCTACTGACTGCTCCCCCCACACCGTGCCACCCAGGGGTGAAGGGTGAAGGAGTTCCAGCACCATCCCTGGGCAAAGATTGCACTTAGTCTCAGTGGCTGACTGCTAATTAAGTGGTGATTAATGAGAAAGCTGATTATAAATGAGAGCCAGTAACTGGATCCCCTCTTCCTCCTCCTAGTGATGTGAGTGCTTTGGGCACCGCAGAGGAGCTTCCTGCTGAACCCAGCACAGTGGCACAGCTACTGAGGAGAGAGCACGGCAACAGCAAGGAGCCGCGTCCGCTGAAGAAAGCACTGACAAGCTGTGTGAGAACCAGCCTGAGCTGCCGGTGCACACAGTCCCGTCCTCTGTCGGGTGCGTTTGAACGTGAGATTCGCCATGTTCTGATGTGGCTGCTCAGACTCCAGAGACTGTGGGAACAGACTGCAGCTTTCAGCTTGGGCAGGAAGATATAGCTGGGTAACAGAACGAATCGTGGTAAGGTATGCCGTGTGCAGGGGCAGGCGCTGAGCTGCTCTGGGCAGTTCCCCAGTCTGGTCCCTGCGGCTGGACACTTAGGTGGTTCCCCACAACATGTGCACTAGGGGAAAGGATGTCTGCAAACAAGCCATGTGCTTAGAGATGAGAGTATAAACTTAGTGCGGAGATTTGCAGGATCGGATGGGCTGACCTACTGGGTCAGTTACTGTGGTTTTGGACTTGTACTTCCCCTGCTTTCACGCAAACATTTCATGGAGATTTGTAGCATGCGATAGCTGCCAAGCATCTTTTACACAGTCACAGTCTAGTGACTGAAGGATCCACTAATTAAGAAGCCCCTAATTAGGCTTTTAAATGATAAACTGTAATAGCTCTAGTGCAGCTGTTGTAAACTATAGAGTAAATTATACCCAGTTGAAAGAGGCTTTAATTACATATTTATATAACAGACTTTAAGGACTTTGGAAGATAAAAGAATTTTTAGTGTCTGCAATTAAAGAAACAAGAGGGTAACAATAGAGCTCTTAAACCAATGAAAGCAAGGAAATTCAAAGTTAATCTGAAAAGTCACACTGGTACTTTCTTTTATGCTCATGGCATTCTAATTTTCAGGAGTTTTTTTAATTATTTTTCTTTTCATATTGGATGAGATAAAGAAGTATTGTCAGCCAGGAGTTTATGTCCCCTGCTCTCAGTTTCCTAGCTTCCATAAGTCCATGTACGGTCTTAGTGATACTTCAGCAAATTTTCTTTGCTTTCATTTTTGCAGAAATTCCAGCAAGAAGACTTCTATCAACGTTTTCTCCTTACGTGTTGATTTACAGAATGGTTAGTTGTACGCATGCCTTTATGAAGTCAGCAGGAGCTCAAAAATTGGTCATAATGGGCTTGGAGACCATGTTCAGGCCAAATTTAGTCTCCTCATAGCTGGTGCATTTTTGGCAGCCGTTCACCATGCTGCACTTACTACACAGAGAAAAAGGTTGGATGTACCTGGAACTACTCAGCTGTGAACTACTCAGCTCTTTGGAGATTGCACTGTGGGCTCCCTTTTTGCAGGGTTCAGTCCTGCTCCACAGAAATTAAGGAGAGTTAAGACTTTGCCCACGTTTGGGGCTGGACCAGACTCCAGTCTGGCTACCTGTTAGACATCAGCACTGCTGCTCTCCCCACAGCTCTGCCTGACAGTGCCTCACTTGATAACCTCACCAGCTGTCACCAGACTGTCATCTGCCCTCAGCTTCTCTGGTTCACCCAGCCCTGTTAGCTGCCCTTCCTTGCCACCTCTGATCACAACTAACATCGATGCACAGCAGTGAATTAATAGTACTTCACAGAGAAAAGTAAAGTGGTCTCTGATGTGCCATCCATTGCCTGGTGGCTTTGCTGATCTGCTCCCAATTCATTTCTTAGATTACTGCTCTTCAGGACAAGGACTGTGTGTCTCCACCAGGTAGAGGATACAGACATCAGTCTGCAGTGTGCAGAGAGCTCTGTTCCTTTAGCTGCTCTCTGGGACTGGCCTTCACAGCTGTAGGACTTAGCAGCCCATGGCAGCCAGACAAGGTAGTGTTTTTTGCTTATTCCAGCCACATCCAAGTATTTTTATCTGGAAATATCACAGCAAGGAAAATAAGGAATACCGTTCTCACAGTTAATTTTTATGGCTGATTAATTAGCCCAAAGAGTATTAAATTGTGCTAATGTAGTTTGCCTCTTCGATGCTGTCTTTTGACTTCAATGGAACTGAAATACATGCTGAAAGTTAACTACATGCCTAAGTGCTGTGGTGAATCGGGGCCTAGGGCATTAATTAGAAGTTGGCTCAGATTTACTTTCAAGGCTTTTTTCCCCCTGTTTTTTTTTTTTTTTTTTTTTTTTTTTCTTTTNAGTTTAATTGGTATGCAGATGTCCCCTTTATTGCTGGCAGAAGCCTCTGTCACTGTTGTGAAGGTACTCAGACATCAAGGCTGGTACAGTGGGCAGGAAGAAACCCCCCCTGAAGGCTTTCAAGCTTTGTGGGAAATAATGATGTATGAGACAAGGATTCCTTTGGAACCTGAAGGGAACATGACAGACAGAATAATATGGGAGGAAAACATTGTCTTCACAATTGAGACTGATGGTCTCATCTTGTCTCCTTGTTATTGTTACCAACCAAGACTGAGATGAGCTTTCTTATGAAGAACTTCATTTTGTGGCAGGTTCTATATGTCGGACACACTGCGCTCAGTGGTAGCTTTCCATCCAAGGTGCAGATATTGACAGGCTCTGAGGAGCCCTTTGGGGTGGTGTTTTAGCTTAAAACCTAAAATTCCTTCCAGCATTCAGATGCATTTTGTCAGGAGTGACAGTTGCAATTTGATAATCTCTCACAACTTCGCCTGTCTATCTCAAACAGCTAGCTGGAGGGGAGAAACCCAGAGCTGTTGGGCACAGGAGTGTCAGCTTTATGAATCAGCTTTTCTCACACTTTATTAATTTCACTTTCCAGTGGTTAGCGCATGTTTGGAAGAGACAACTGATTTGTATGGATCTGTGTAGGATGGAGCAAAGCTGGAACTAAAGAAGGAGTGCAAGTTGACAGTAATGCAATAGCTCTAATTGACAGATACCAAAGACACTATTTAAAGCAACTTTTCTTTGGCTGTTAAAAGTGGCCCTCAATTTGTCCTTGGATTCCCATGTTAAAGATAAATGTTTGCGTGTATGTTGGATAAAACAGATTAGCTGAAATACCAAGTGCTCATTTTATGTACTTGTGTTTTCAAGTTAGATGGTCCAAAAGGCTTTTGTGCAAGGTACAGGAAGATGGCTGTTCCCTAACTCCTGGGGAGTAAGGAGGGGACACTTCGCACATGTGAGGTTTGTGCTAGTATTGTTTGGCACCCGCAGTTTCCTCAGAAATGCATTTCAGCTAATGGGAGGCAGAAGGACTAATACACATGCTGCATGTTGTGGGTGCAAAAATGCAAGTCGAAGTTACACGCTCCACAGAAAGGTCTGGGAAAATGTTCATTCCTGGATGTGAGCAGGGCAAGCTAGGAAATATCAGCCTCCTTTTACAACTGGCTGTTACTCTTTACAGTTCTGGAGAACTGGGATCTTGCTGTTAATCTTACAAAAATAGATGCTGTGGTGGAGCCTCGGGCATGAATAAAATTGGATGTTAAAGCAGATTTTTTACAGCTATGCACTCAAATCCAGTGAATCCAAATGATTTTGGAAACTCTGTGTTTGTTACTTATTTAGATCAAAGTGCTGTGGGGAAAGAGGTCAGCGACATAGGTACATATTGTAACATTTGAGGGTCCTTAAAGTCGAGCAGATAAGTGCAGCAAATATTAAACATCTCTGGCTTCACATAAATAATAGGCCAAGCTGAAAAAAGCCTGCTGACAAGAGGAGTGGGTGTTGGTGGGTGACTTGCTGCAGTTTTAGAGCTGTTAAGTGTAGGTTTTTTAGCATTTTCATTATTTAAAAGTGGAGTGGTAGTTTCTTCACTCCCTCTGAAAAGTTACTAATTTACTCTGAAATACAGGGTAACCCACAATGATTTAACAGATTTGTAATGTGCTTTAGAGTGATTTCAAGTAACAGACGCCCTCCTTCTCGCCAAGCTTCCCACTGTCTCAGCTCTGCCTCCGCTCCTTTCTCTGTGTACATCTGCACCAAAATGTGATGCAGGGGCTGCCCCACGTGTGGCTCTCATCTGCCTAGCTCCCGTGGCAACAGGCTGGGTGGCTTTGACCACTCGTGTCCATGCAGGTTTGCCGTGTTCCCAGTGCTCAGAAACAGAGGCTGAGTTAGTGACGTTGGGATGCTGGAAATCCCATCACAGAGCATGGTGTGGTTCTAAAGCACCTGCTGCTCTGCTGGTACCGCTGCAAACAGACAGGCCTTCCTGATGTGCAGGCCTTTTGCCTAGTGCATGGAAAGTACCTAGCGGCATGTGGCGTTGGACCATGATTAAGGTTCTCAGGGTGCTCCTGGAATTAGTATGGTCATCTGCATTCCTCTCTGCATGATTCAGAGAAAGCAGCTGAGCTGTGTTCCCAAGGGGCTGTCCAGCAAGGCAGGCTGCATGTGAGGGTGGGAGGTGGTTGGGACATTTTCTCTGGCTGTCAGGCTGAACAGGTCTCAGCCATCCCACACTTCAGCCAGTGGATGCCTACATGTTGCTGTGCTCAGTAACTGTGCCTGTGGTGGGACATTTCAGCCAGAGGCACCTTTGCATGATGATATTTAAATATGATGGAGCCTCACTGAGGAGAAGCTGGCCTTGCATTTACTCTGAGAGGTCTCTGATGGTTTGTGGTAGGGAACTGGGACCTGGGGCTGAAGCCACAACCTCCAGGACCAAACCACAGAGTTTACACAACTCCTGCCAAGGCCTGCCAATTTGCCTTCCCAGCTGAAGGTCTGTGTCACCACGTATTTACTGCTTTTGTGTGCTATTGTCTTTGCTGTTGGAGGAAGGAATCTATTTTGCTCAATACAGCAGTATTGTCTAGCTTAGTTCAATTTTATTAGCTGTTGATAATATGTTACTATTCAATGCACCCACAGGCTTTTTTATTATCAATAACCAAGGGTAGAAGTACTTGAGTAGAAAGCTAGATGGAGATGCTTTCTCTCCCTCTATTCCATCCTCATGTGGCCTCACCTGCAGCACTGCATCCAGCTCTGGGACTCTCATTACTAGAAACACGAGGACCTGTTAGAAGGGGTCCAGAAGCGGGTCGCAAAAATGATCACAGAGCTGGAAAACCTCTTCTGTGAAGAAAGCGTGAGAGAGCTGGAGTTGTTCAGCCTGGAGAACAGAAGGCTCCAGGGAGGCCTTGCTGCAGTTTTTCAGTAGTTAAAAGGATATAAGTTATAAGGATATAGTTACAAGAAAGATGGAGAGAGACTTTTCACAAGAACATGTAGTGATAGGATGAGGGGTAAGGATTTAACTAAAATAGGTATCTTTAGATTAGATATTAGGAAGAAATTCTTTCCTCTGAGAGTGGTGAGTCACTGGCACAGGTTGCCCAGAGCGGCTGTGGCTGCCCCCTCCCTGGCAGTGTTCAAGGCCAGGCTGAATGGGGCTCTGCGCAACCTGGTCTGGGGGGAGGTGTCCCTGCCCATGGCAGGGGGGCTGGAACTAGATGGTCTTTAAGGTCCCTCCCAACCCAAACCAGTCTATGATTCTGTGCTAAGGTTCTGGAGTACTACCAGGTTTCTTTTTCTCTTCTTCCTTGCCCTGTTCTAGAGGCCTGGATAACACTTATCCACTCGTAACAAATTATTCAAGATGCATGAGACTGAAAGGCCACTGGAAGTTTCTGTTCTCTCCTGGTGTGACTGGTATAGATCACATCTAGCACTTTAAGGAAGTAAGCTTTTGTTAGAATGAGAGGTGGTAAGCTGGTGCCACTGGCCACTATTTGGAAGAAGATTTTGTTGTGAAACCATTAATACTCTGGAGGCTCAGTCAGCTGCTGAGGTAAATGTAAGTGCGGCCATATGAGGCTGAATAGAGCTCAGCTGCAGGGACTCACACGTAACTCGCCTTGACTTGGGCTGGAGAAGGGCCAGAGGTTGTTCACTTTCACTTTCTGTAACTGGGAAAAATGAATGCTGTTCTACAGAAGCCATGATTACTTCCTTTCTTTCCAAATAGATGATGACTAAAGAAGGCCTGAGCTGAGTATAGATGTTCTTATATTTACTTGAAATGAATGTAGCTCATAACTTATTTTAGCACCAATCTGGAACACTACTGTGAACAGATTTACAAAGTCTGCCTGTTCCTTACCTTGGCATTCTGGCATTTATGTTCATTCTTGCACTGATACTTGGGAATTTAATGAAGCCAAATGTCTGAAAGGTGAGTAAGTGAAAGGCTGATAGTTTCATCTACAGACCTGTTCCTTCTGTGTAGTGCATATCTTCTTTCAGTTCTTAAGTATGATTTTCTTCTTGTGCTACTAAAGGGTGAGGCGCTGTTTTTTTTTTTCTTCTGGTATGTGTGTCATCAGCAGAGTTATCAACTTTGGTCTAGTTGCAGGGTCCTTTGTTGTTGGATTGAAAAGACCTAATAATTTCAACCGTGTGTTTTTAGGCTAGACGCTTACCAAAAACCTTTACAGCATTTATGAAATGAGCAGATTTAATCTGGAAGTCATTGAGAGAAACTAATGAAGAACTTCCTTGCTGTGATTTCTGGAGTTACTCTGTGGACTGAATTGCGTGTTTTCAGGTATTGGATGTAAGGGCACTTGAAAGGATAAAGAAGGTTAAGTGTAAACGATAATGAAAATGTTATCTCTGTTTCTAGGTGAGGCAATAATGTCAGTGTATTAATGTGACATGAAATATCTTTTTGATTTCATGGACAGTGCCTTACTGTATATAGCTTACTGCAATAATGTATCTTTGGTATACACAGTGTCAATTTTAAAGTGTGTTAGTAATCTGTTTGCCTTGAAATGCCTTATGAAAAGTATACTTATTACAGAACACATGCAGCTGCTATCTGCCTAGTGCTATCTCTGTTACAGCAACCTAAGCTAAGAGAACACATTTGGAAAAAAACTGTGCCAAGCAGAGATTTTTTTTGTTAGGCTGTTGCTGGAATTGATCAACAGTTAGAGATGTAGTCCTTCAGCTGTGCTTCTTTCACCCAAATTATATGCAGATTGCAAGGTTCTTCAAGCCTACAGTCATGTGTCAGGAGTAAGGTGTTAGCCTTTCTTTTAATAAGGATAACTTTGGAATAGGTCTCTTGTTCAGTGAATTGCCTTCCTTGTCATTCATCACCATGTAACATCTTTGAAGGACTGCAGTAACTGTAAGGAAAGAATACACAGGAAAGTGTTTCTGTAGTTGGATCTGGGTTTGGCATGATTTTACCTTTCTGGAAAAGAGATGCTGGTTGTGTTTCTGTGCTTTGCCATCCCATTTTTGTGCTGCTGTGTACTGGAACAAAAGAATAAAGGTGAGCAGTGAATAGGCTGTGAATTCTTTTTGGATCGGTCTTTGTAAATCTGTTCTGACACACATTTTGGTGTTACTTTTTCTTGGAGGACTGTATTCACAAACTCTCAGAACATATTCTTCCAGTATGATTTCACATAGTTTGGTAAACGTTTGAATAAATTTCATACCATCTTATTGAGGCAGACAGAATACTTCTTCCTGAGCAACTGAGCTTAAATTGAATGTTCATTTATGTTGGTGGGATAATAATTAAGATTATAAATTAAAGTCAGTGGTTTGACATTCTTTTGCAGGAGTAGGCTAAATGAAAACCTCTGTCAAAGATTAGAGCTTAAATACTAAATTAACATAACCAAATAATGGTGTGTCAGGAATATAGCCTTCTGCTCAGAACAATGTAATTTGTCTTGCATGTAGAAGCCCTGGAAGCGTTGTGACACTTGGACAAGCATAGTGCAACCTCAGACTGTAGGGATGTCACCACTCTGTGAGCACCATGCGCTCAGAGTCTTGGCTGATTTAAATCTGTCCGGTATTTGGGGAGCCTCGCAGTATGTTCTATTAGAATAGCTTAGCGCTGTGTCGTGGGGCAGGATAGAGCCTCTGTTCCCCTTTGCACCTCTGAAATTGGTATAATATTAACTAGGTTGTCATCAAGTTTAATCAGTGAAGCCTCATAAAACAAGGAAAATGCTAAAATGGTGACCTCTTCCCTTCTGAGTTCAATTTTCCTCTTGATGATACCCCTGTACCTTCATCTAGATTCCTCCCCAGGCAGCTGCAGTGAATGGATCTGACCACAGAGGGAATGTGGCCCACTGAATTCCTTTTCCTTCTGTGCAGTTGAATGAAAAGTGTGTGTCTTTTGAAGAACAGTGACTGAAAGAAATACTGATGACTGCTGGGACATCTACAGAAAAGGATAAGAAAATTACTACAACAGGGAAGACAGAGGGGCTCTGTTAACTCTTTTTTGTAGGTTGTATATATTAATAGTAACGACTAAAGTTTTGTATTTTTGCAGGGGAACACACAAGGCTTTGAATTGTATTGTTTTAATTGCAGCTAACTGAATGAATTAACTGGAAAATTGCACACAGTGCTTTGATTGTCTAACTCTGTGTGTGAGGCTTTGGGAACAGTTTGTTATTATAAAGAACAGCACTAACAAGAAATCAGCCAACATATAATCGCTAGGCTGAGGGACACTTTGGGGAAAGCTGATACTTATTTATAAATTATTAAATAAGAAGCACATAATATGTGGATCATCTCTCACTGCCTCTGCACTTCAGATATTACTCATCTTTCTAAGCTCCACGTTCTTCAGGACATTGCTTCTTATAACCAATCCAGGAGCTGAACCTACTCACATCCAGGAAAGGAGATGCCTGTACATTTGGTTTTGGATATGAGACTGCACCTAAGAACATGACTCTTCAGTTCAAGAAAAGGACTCTTGACTAGAGAGGTGCTTTATGTGCCTAAAATACACATGATCACTTGGGACTGTATTTGTGTAGCCTAAATTCTGGTCAGTGTTTCCTACTTACAACAGCCATCCATCCAATACATGAAATAAGACCTTAAGTAAGGCTTACAAGCAGTTTTGGCATTCATTTTAGTTGGGTTCTCAAAAATTTGGGAAGGAATGATGAAACTTCTGCTTGTCCTTTGTGCTTTTCGCTGCCTGCCTAGTGCTATTCTACCTTAGAACCACAGCCACTTCGCAAGATGCAGGGAGGAGGAAGATGGTGGTTGGACTTACCAGGAGAGTGGAATGGTATTTCATCCTCGATTGTTTTGGCTACCAAGTATCTGCTCGAGCTTCTCTTGGGGATGGAGCTGCAATTCCTTCCTTAGGATAGATTTGTGGGCTTTTTTCTAGGAGAGCAAATGTACAGATTACTCTCATTTCCAGGCAAGAGCTAATAAACTGAAATTATTAGGGATTAGCCCTCTGAGGCTTTCTAGTTGTGTGGCAAGAGCATTCTCTCCTCCATCTTTCCCTTGGCAGGAGAAGAGGTGGTTCCTGGGTACACACACAGCCCATCTTCCTTGCCTCGTCGCCCTTCTCAGGGGGCAGCTGTAGGTGTTGTATAGCTGTAGCTGCAGATGTGGGACTCGCAGTCAGGTACCCAGGACAACCAGTAGTCTCTGTTTCGGAGAAGCCAGTTGCAAACCAGGTGCACTGATGCCTAAGCAGTTCCTCAGGTGGCCGTGCAACAAGGAGGTGGGCAATATCTGGGCCTCGCAAGTGAGATAGGCATCCTGCAGACAGGGAGGCCCTTGGTGTTCTGTGGCGTAGGGCCTGGGGACGGAAAGGTGCGCCATTACCGGGGAAGCTAGCACCACCAGACACGGCTTTGGGCTCAGTGAGCTGCTATATAGAGATGATGTTCATGCTTTACAAAGAAATCACACTATTAAACCATTCAAAGTGTTTATGCAGCTTCAAAATATTACAGGCTTTATTTTAGGATTTCATCTGTAGGCTTGTTAAAACTGTGTCCACCTCACTGGGCAGACTCTCTCTCCTCATTTATTCCTGGAAAGCCCTGCAGAGTTAAAGTAAGGTCCAGCTGAAATGAAGATTGTATCACTAATACTGGCTGCCCACCTCGTGGGTGCTAGACTATGTTGTACCAGAAGGTGTTTGGGAGGTGGGACTGGGGAGAATTTGGCTTTGCATAGCTCTTGCTAAGCATTGCTAAATATCCCTTTAACTGCTTTTTGAAATCTGAAAATATTTTTCCCCAAATCCATTATTTTTCTACAAGACAACATAGTTGCATTTATGAAAGATCTTGACTTTTACAGTGTATGAGGTCTGTATAGTTTCCCCTCTGTATGCATGTTGCCTGCATAATTACCAACAATTGTAATAAAAACCACAGTTTAGTTACATGAGCTTTCAACAGTTTTCAGAAATCTAGAAAATATTGGAGCTACATTCAACAAAAGAAAAAAAAAAAGAGCTTTGAAAGTGTCAGTATACTCAGGAAAACAAATCTTCATTTTTAATCTTTCTCTATTACTCTCTGATACTAAAATCTGTATAAAGTACTATTGATTTCAACCAGCTCAACATAAGAGAACTCAGAGCTTCCACCCTGCTCTCTCCATCTTTTGGGCGGATAGATCTCAGCAGCCTTTGGCTGTATTTTGTGGGAACGCCTCAATACAACACTTGTGTGTGCTGAAAAATCTGTTCTTGCTGTGAGGAGTAACTCACCTCTTTTTCCATCAGAACATGGAAAGTTACAGGATTAAATTATGCTTGATCACGAAACTAGTTGTACTGGGGGCACTCAGGATGCATGTCTGTTCAAACCCTTGTGAATACACAGTGTTTAAAGATAACAGCAGGCTATTGCCAAGAAATGCTGTCTTGCTGAGGTCTATGATTAACTTTATCAAAGGAAGGGATCTTATTTTTGCCTGCTGTGGATAGAGGGTGCATCTCAAAGCCGTATTAAGTTAAAGATAGATACAGCGTCTGGTTCAGATCACGATGCAAAGAAAGATTCAGGTTAATTAGTGTTTATTCTTAGTTTATAGTTACTCCTTTTGGCTTGACCAAACAGGCAAGAGTTGGAGCCCCACAGAATTGCTTCTCCTGGAAGGAGAAATTAGTGAGAGATGGTCTCGGTGGTGAAAACTTACAGACAGAAATGTCGCTAACATTGGTCACTGTTCCTGGGCTCCATGAGCCAGCACTCATCTCAGCAACAGCCTGGTTGTGGTCCCTGCCACCTCCTGCTCCAGAGCCAGCATCCCTGTCCAGGGCGCGTTTCCTGCTGGGCATGGGCACGCTGGCCTTGGGCAGCGGCAGCGAGGACGGAGCTTGGGCAGGGCCCAGCGTTTCCCGGGGGGCTGTGTCCTGGCTGCCGTCGGCCCAGTGCCCCCCCGGCCCTGGCTGCTGGTTGCCACCTTGGGTGTTTTCCACTGCGGAGAGTGGTTGCACAAGGGCTGCTGGCCGGCGGTCAGGCTGCGGGGAGGGAGCTGCCTTCCCGCAGCTCCTTGAGGGCTCTCGGTTCCCCTTTTTCACCACTATTTTCTGTAACGCCACCACAGCTTTTACCAGCAGCGACCAGACCGCCTGAGCACGTCTGTTTATCTTAAATGCAGCTATTTTTTTCCACGAGGTCTCCCCGATGCTTCCGCAGGCGGGAAGGAGGTGCCACCCGGCGTGGGACCACACCTTCGCCCTTCTGCAGCTCCCGTTGCCGTTTTTTACACATATTTTTCCCTGTCGGTGTTCGGTTGGAGTTTAAACATCCCCAGCGGGGTCTCCTGTAGATTTGGGCAAAGCGGCCGTTTTGCAGGAAGCGCACGGCCTGCCTTTTCCCCTCAAACACCCGAGCAGAAGCAAGCTCTGCTCGGCGCAACCTCCCCCGCCGCCCCTCCGCGGCGGGCTCAGCCCCGCCGCCGTGGGACACCGCCTTTCCCGCTCTGCGACGCCATTGGTCAGGTCGCCGCGGCGGGCGGGCCGCTGCTGTGAAGGGCTTTGCGGGCGGGGCGCTTCCCGCCCGAGGCGCGAGGAGCTGCCGTTGGCGTGGCTTCGCCTTCGGGCGGGAAGGGCTTGAGCCCGGGCTGCGTGTGTGGGTTTGTGGCTCTGCCCTGCCCTCCCTGCTGGAAAGATTTGTTTTAAAGCCTCAACAAGACTTAAGTTCAGTTCTCTCAATGCGCGTTAGGTTGTATTCTCTCCCTGCCTGCCCTGTGGAGGAGTTTAGGCGGTGCCATTCCGCAGCCCCCTCATGGGCTGCTGCAGCGCTGCCCTGTGGGGGTACAGCAGTGTGCTGCCTGTAGCAGTGCTGCGTTTTGCAGGAAGCATGCTGAGGAGCCATTGGGCTGAATAGAGCTAAAGTAGCCCCACACAAGCCGTGTTTTCTAATGCAAGCTCATTTGTAGAGGGGAGGAAAAGGACTTCCAAACTTGAAGGTAAGCAGAACTTGTGGTGACAGCCTCAGAAAGACTGTGGTAGTCTCTGAAAATCATCTCAGCTTTGCAAGAAAGGAGAATATACCCTAATGGGAGTTCACCAGCAGGCTTGCTGGGAGGTGAATTGGTGCATTTTGTTACCGTGCCAGTGGTGTCTTCTGCGGTGTAGTTCCTGCCTGGCTGCCCTGTGCAGCCAGTCCGGGCCTGGTGAGCCTCACACAGCTCCTCAGTGGGAAGCTGCTCAGCTGCCTGTGTAGAAAACAAGCAGGAGCTCAAGTGGAAGAGGCAGGTTACTTTTAGCACACAAAAATCTGAAACTTCAGCCATACAACATGTAATTCTTAGAGCACCCATTTCAGGGCTGTTTCTTCATAAAGAGATTAGTAAAAAAAAAAAAAAAAAAAAAAAAAACGGGNATGCTTTTTGTCTCAGTGAATTATGGAAGTTTTGTCATTCCTACTGGGCTGGTATTAAAGGCCTATTGCCATAGCTAAATCAGAATTGATCAGGTGTTTTCCATGTCACTGTCTTACTGGGTGTCAGCTGTTTTAGCAGTGCAGCAGATCATTTGGGGCCAGCAGCCCAGCTGCTTGAGAATTTACCCCTGTGGATGTATAGACCCTCCGACTTTGGTCACCATGAACCTTTGGCATGGCATCCTTAAGCTGCTCTTACATGTGCAAAGATGTGGGCAGATGGGCTTGAGGGTCATTAAACTGATTTCGAACTTTGTTTCCCCTTTTTCTGCTCCCTTTCCTGTAGTATTTAATGAAATGATGGAAATGTGTATGCAATAAATGCTTACAAATCATCTTTCTGTCTTTTCTTTGCTTCCAGAAAGAAGCGAACAGCACTCAAACCTGTTACCTGCATGGTGGAAATGTGAGGACAGCTATGAATCCATGGTGAACTCCCAGGTAAGCACAGAAATTAAGCCTTACACTGATGTTGTGGAAAGCACAAAGCTGAGAAGCAGCTTGTTCTGTGAGTTGACTTTGTCACGGTTCTTTCAGTTCTATGCCATGCTCAGATGCAATCTTTTTCATTGACTTAAGGGTTCTGTAGAGCTGAATTTGTTTTGAAGATGTAATAAGGCTGGGTGGGCAGGTGTGGTAAAATGGGGTTAGGCAGATTTACCACCCTGTAAAATACTGGAGATGGATTATGGCTGTGAGATGTTGGAGTCAAGATTTCAGTGTGTCTCTTTTTTTCCTGTGCTTTTGGGAAGGTGAGACTTGAAGTCTAGGACTTCAAGTCTAGGAGTCTGGATTGCTAATTCCTGCTCTTTTCTGTTCCAAAGTGACGGTGATCCTACTGCAGCCTTTGCACTGCCTGAGAGATCTGAGCAAGTAGAAATCCGTTCCAGGGCCGAACATGGATATAGTTGTCAGTGTTAATGTTCAAACCATTATAGCTGGTTTTCAGGGCGAGCCTTTCTTCTAAGATGAAGTGTACACAATGTGCTTCTTGGAGCTGTTGTCTCAGGCGTTCTAAGCTTCAGGAAGGCGATATTGAATGTTGGCAAGTATATACTAAAGAGGATGTGGTTGAACTCACATTTTGAAATATTCTTCCACCACATGGATTAGTGTTTACTGCCTTTCTTTAACTGATGACTTCAATTCTGCAGTATAAATGTGATAATGTCTCTGGAATGTTATAGCAAATGTATTTGCTGAAGCAGTATATTGAATAATTCCTGTTTCCAGGATGCCTGAAATGACCACATACAGAATGTAATTAAAAATGAATATGCTATGGTAATTGCATGTTTCTTTCAGCTTTTTAACACCTTATTAGGAAATGCTTTCTCCTATTTTATTATGTCTATTTTAAATGAATGCCATTTACATGAGGAAAATAAATGTATGTAGTGAAGAGTGCTAGCTAAAACTGTTCATTCATTTTTGAATGTTACTAGGCAATTTCAAAAACAAAACAATTCACTAGCAGGGGAAGCTTGTGATTTTTGAGTATTTGTGTGTGGAAGGGAAAGTTTAGAAAAGACTTGTGGGAAATACGGGGGGAAAAAGGAGTTTAACTGATTTTATTTTTTTTTCCACTATTGATTGACTGGTTGACAAGCTGGATCACAGACGTATGTCTGTCTGCCCATGGCTGGATAGGATCAGGCAAATGGTGTCTTTGAAAGGAAGGCAGGTGTCTTGGGATTTCCAAGCATGATGAGTTTCCTCTTGGTGATTATCATATACTCAGTCCTATAGAGTGCTAAGTCTTTGGTTTCCCATGTGGAGAAACAGAACAGGATTGCTAGCACATTTCAGAAAGTCCGTGAGCTTTCAGCAATGTACAAGCACAGTACAAGTGTCAAACTGTGTGTATTTCTCGAGGTAATGCTTCACAATGCTATGTTAGTTTCTGAACTTGTGTAATTACTAAGAGTAAAAATGTACTTGGAAAGAACGTTTTATTCTGAAAGGCTGCCGCTTGTTTTGGTTGAATGTACCTTGCTGTACTTGCTCACTTGTCATATGCCTTGCGTAAGGGAAACATTCCCTAATAATCAAAAATTAGCAGAGTTAGGGAATATCACGCTGTCCTGGTGCTCATGTTGCCAGCTTCCCGTGAGAGGAACTTTCCAAAGTGGATGGGTTTTATCAAAGAATGAGAAAATGATTTCTGAACCTGGGAAATTCCTGATGTGGAGGGTATGTTTGAAATGTCTGCTTGCAACAGCTCTCAGGCAGTAAGTGCACAAGTATCCATGACTGTCCTTTCCCCCTTCTGCAGTCTGACCTTTCTGTCATCTTGGTGGGATGTGCATGTCTTAGGAACTTAGGAACTGAATGTAACTTATCTGTTTCTGGGTGCTGCAGCATTCATAAGATGACTCTTTCCCTCTGCACTGAATACTTTCCATTCTGCATGAATGATATGCACAGTGCTGGGCTGTATATATTATTTTCCACCAGAAACAATTTTATGTCGTGAAAGTGACTAATTGTAAAGAAAACTTGCAGGTTATTGCAATTTAGGCAGACTCGCGACAGACCAGTCAAATGAATGTGCTTTGAAATGCTTCGCTTTCTGTAGCTCTCCTTCTATCACTGACAGCTGAAATGCATGCTGTCGGCATTGGCACCCTGTTTTCCTGTTGGCCCTTCAGATGCCAGGTGTATTTGGTAAATTGCTGAGCTGAGTGCCTTGGGGAGGGTGTGCGTGACATCATTGCAATTTGTGACAGTGAGAATCCCGTCTGGACCTGCATGCTCAGTGCTTCTAGGAGACCCCTGCAGTTTACGGAGTGGGCAGATGCTGCAGTGGGCTTGCAGCTGAAGTAATTGTCTATGGATCCTCAGGTAGGTGGGGCTACTGGTGCCGGTGTTACTGCCACAGGTAGTAGTTTCCTGCAGAACTATGGGCCCGGGCAGTTTGGAGGAGATAAAAGAGGAGCTGGAGCACAGGCCATCCACAGCCAGGAGAGCCAGCAGCAACGTGTTGCCCTCGGGCAGCGCCAGGTACATCTGCCAGAAGCAGGTGGGTGTCTCATTTGAAACACACCACTTTGTTGTTTGAAAGCACTCTCCTCAAGCATCCCACACTGTATGCTCGTGTCCTCACTCAGGAACTGGAGAAATACCCAGCCTTACAGTCTCCCTTACCATTTCCTTGTTCCTGGGAGAATGATGGTCAGGTACTTCCCATAAAGCTGTTTATTGGCTTAGGTAATCAGGGGTCTCTCTGTCCAGGCTGTGTAGGAGACCAAAGAGACAAATATAAACTCCAGCACTCCTGGGGCTGCTGTTTCACCTTATGGGCCTTTCAGGTCTGTTAAACTCCTCTGCATGCCCTGCTTTTACACTTGGAGGTTGTGGTGTGCAGAACAGAAGACCTGAGGTGTCAGAATAGTTGTGCCAAACACTTCCACAGAGTTGTGAATGTTAGATTCACCTCTCTGTCCCCAGGTCAAGTCATGTCTCGAGATTATTTCTTTCTCCCAGTGCAGAACTCTTTGCCTCAGTAGATCCTTGGCCATACTGTCTGTTGTGTGGCCCCTATTACAACTGTCAAAGCAGCTCATGAACTTCCATGAATTTTCTTTATCCTGCTCGCAATATTTAAAGAAGTGCAACCAAAGAGCAACTGAGGCTACAGAGCAAAGTGCAGGAGCATTGCCGCTGTTGTCCTGGGTCTCCAGGCAGGATGTCCTAAGCGCTGCAGCTGCTTTCCCATCTTACCTTAACTCTCCAAACAAGGGTGGAGAGGAAGCAAGAAGAGCAAGACATTTCCGCAGCGATTGCAACATGCCGTGATAGACAGATTCCCTCTCCCTGCCCTGTGACAAGCACGGTACAGGCCACAAAGTGCTGCAATCCTTATCGGGGCTTTTGGAGCTATTTTTTAATTCTTTTTTTTTTTTTTTTAAGAATTCCATCTTTGCCGTCACTTCTCCCTCCCTCGCTGAAGGGAGGGGGGCTGACTAATTAACAACTGTTCAGTAGCAGATGCTGTTGTGAAAATGATTTGATGGTGATCTAACTTGGAATACAATTCTCTTAAAGGTCCAGGCAAACATTTTCTAACCTCTAGATGATATGTGCTCTGTTTGGGTCATGAAACCAGCCTGCACCATCCTGAAAAGGTGAAGCCTATTGCTTGCAAATGGTGCAATAGGTGATGATACCTGTAGGCATTATAGCTGTGTCCTGCATTGGTGGTCACTGATGTATTAAACACAATAATGGCACTGACTGTCTGATAGACCCAGTTGTGATTTCTAGTCAGGATAAAAAGCCAGGATCGGTGGTAGTTGCCTGTTTCACTCCTCCGAGTACAGTTAGCATGCAATCAACATCGGTTGTTTTCTTGGTCTGAAATCACATTAACATTAGTCATGTAAAAGACTACAGTGTTTTGAAATAAATATTTATCAACATATCCTATTGTGGGTTATTTTTAGTCTTCTGATATGATTGACTAGTGTCTCATATGACCATGACATGTGTAGATAGAGCAGGGAAGCTGTGTCATTACCCTTTAGGTTGGTATTTTCTTGGTAATTGTTGTCAGATTGTGATATTCACGTGTCAGACCCTAAACTGTAATTGTAGCACTGCAAACAGGAGAGCTGTAAGTTGAGCTCTTGCAATCACCAGCTTTTCCAATTGTTTTTGGCTCAGTTTCCAGAGGAACGATTCAGGTGTGTGAATGCAGTGAACTAGTGCCATTTGAGGTGCCTGAGCTCCAGTGGTCGCTGCTGCGGAGCAGTGGTCTCCCAAATGTCCTGTGTCAGTCTCAGTCCCATGCAGATGCTGCAGGTGGCTAAATCGTGTTGGACGATTTGTTCAGGCAGCTGTCTCTCATCCTAGGTTTCTGCCAGCTCTTTCCCACAGGTGAAGTACCTTCAGTGCACAGCCATCTGCTGACACCTTGCAAGGACTCCTTGTGCCTCCCACGGAGCAGGCACAGGCTCAGTCCTCTTAGTCACTCCCTAGTTACTGCATCACTGCGAGCTTGGTAATTTGGGCAGCCTTCAAGAGAGACATATTTTTTTCCCTGATACCGTTTGGAAAGGTTTCCTTGCATGCATGGGACAAACAGATCTTGCAACAGATAGGGAAAAGCCTTTGTTAAAACTATTGTGCTTTACAGTGTAATGAGTTCATTCTTTTGCACCCAATTGACAGTAATATATGCAAGTCAGCTCTACCTGTAGTTTCCAGGCTGCTGAAGCTATTGTGCTGTAGGTCAGTGAGGAGCTCGTGTGTGGGCTGCAGCGTGGCCAGCTGTGGTGGTCTGAAGGATGTTGCTGCAAGACCCACAAAAGCTGCTTAGTTGCTTGTGTCTCTTCTGATGATGAAACATATATAGAAGAAAGTGTCTCACGTGCGTTGTGGTACTTTCTCAGCAGAGCAAAGGGCTGCTTGGTGGGGCAAGTCCTGCAGATGGGACCACTGCCTCCTGCTTGTGCCGCTGTTGGGTGCTGACGTGTTGTTTCAGGCTGTGGAGGAGTACAAAACTGAGGGCCTGCCCCCATGAGTGCCCAGGCTGCCCAGGAAGCAAGTTGAATTCACTGCGGAGGTATTTTCAAAATAAATTAAGGAGTCTGTTGGCACTTATCACTCTGCCCATCCCACCACTGACTGCTGCAGGCCTTCTCAGCTTGTGTGAGTACGCCTGAGGGTCACCCAGACCATGCTGTGTCAGAATAAGTGCTCTCTGTGCCTTTCCTAGTATGACTGGCTTTGATGAAAGCCTGCCCAGCCGCAGCTGCAGGGAGATTGTGATCAGCCTAGGCTGACACTGATTTAAGTTCCTAGATCACTTTGGCTGCTTCAAACAGTCATAAGCTGCAAAAGTAGAAAACCTTGTGGATGGAACTACCAGTCATGCACTCAAGAATGAATGAAAAAAAAAAAAAAGAAATGTAGAATCTAGAGAGTCAGCTTGTTGCCTAGGAGAGGAGGATTCATGGGATGCTAGTGTTCCTGCTGCCTTGGGGAAACATTGTAATGACAGGCCAGCAAGGCAAGAGTGCCAGAGGGCCCCATCATTGTGTCATGCTGATGGTATGGTTCAGACCTCAGCTGTGGTGAGTGGGTGGCATCTGTCGCCTTCGCTTGTCAAACTCCTGGTCACCAAGTAACGAGGTGATTGTTAAGATCCTTCAATATACTTTACAGAGACTGTGCTCACCTGTGTTCATTTTACATTTGCAAATCAGCAGGGCTCAGGCCAGGTGTTATTGTGGGAGGGAGTGCCTCCCAACCCATGTGGTGCTGCTGAGTATAGACACCCACACCAACTGGGAGGTCAGGGCTTGCCAGGCAGCCCAATCTCTTCTGGTTCATAGAGCATTCTGGCCGACACTCCTGCAGTCCTACCTGAGCTGGGACCAAACTAAGCCCTCCCAGCTCCAGGCTGTAAGTTCACAGAGGATCAAATGACACCTGTGAATGCTTGCTGTCCCTTCCCAAGCACACATGTGCTGCCTGTTCCTTTTCCTGCCTCTTCCAGTCTTCTTTCAGGAAAAAAAAAGCCATGAGCTGTAGACCTATAAATTGCCACTGTATGAGGATCAAAGGTGTTCTGCAATTGATGGCATTTTTGATATTTAGTTTATTGATAGCATCCTGGAGCAAATGGCACAGGTCTTGTCCTGCCTGCAAGCAGCACCAGAACAAAATGCAGGAAAAACCTGATGTACACTGGGGAGTAGAGTACAGCAGGAGGAGTCCCGCTCCCCTTCCCACGTCTGGTTTTATCCCAAGTAGTGGAGACTTCAAAATTTGTATATTCAAGTGCCTTCCATCAGCCCTGCAAAACTAAAGATGACAGGCCTAAGTCTATCCCAATATGAATGGGCAAACATCAGTCCCTGAAAAATGTTCTTGCTATTGTAGTTAAAAACAAACAAATCAATTCTTGGGCTTTTGAGAAATTAAGCTTCCTTAAGTAAGCAATATATTTTTCAGAACCAGAAATTTTTACTAGGAGGCATTCCAGCAAGTCAAAGTAAGAATAGCAGGAGCCCTAGGAGGCCCAGATTCAAATATTAGTTTTGCCAGCATTTCCCAATATATTCCTAGAAAAATGACTAAATCATTTAAAAGATGAGAGTAATCTTGCAGTGTAGTCACAGTGTGCTTTTCTGATAAACCCAGAGCAATGACAGGTTTGTAACATCAGGAATAAAATTCACCTTGCTAATGGGGTCATGTGGTAACTAATTAGGTAAAGTGTTTCTGTAGCATTTCTGAACAAGGGAAAAGGAAGGTGCTGCCAGTTCGCTGGCTGTCAAGAATCACTGAGTGCTGTATCATGTCTTCGAAGAAGCAATAGCTGGAATGGCCCTGTGGCTGATTTGCACCTAGTGAAAGGACAGTGCTGTCCTCATTCTTAATTTATCTGTCCTCACTGAACCGAGGGCTGACCGAGGCATTGGCTGGCGAGCACTCGTGCAGTACAGTGAGATTTGGGTTACTGCAGGGGCTTCCTCCTGCCGGGCTAGGCTGGACGCTGGAAGTGAAGAGTAGGAAGGGTCCCAAAGGGGCACTTCTAAAGGAAACAAGCACAAACCAAAACAAAAGAAACCAAAGTTTTTTTCAGTGTGTGTGTGACAGTGAGACAGCCTTAGTTAGCATTTGTTTCATGGAAACCTCTGCAGTTGATCAAGACAGGAGATGAGTAAGATCATGCTTGCTTATGAAAGCACCTTCTTCCAGAGACAGACCACTGCTTGCTCCTGATCTGCTGCTAATTAGTCTCCGCCCTGTGATACTGAGTCATTATATTCTTTGCTCTTTTCCATGGCTGCTTTTGGCGTGGAAACTGAGACAAATATTGCTCCCCTGCTGGAAATCATCATCCTGTCATCTTCATCATCAGTACCTGTAAGCCCAGATGAGAAGGGAATAGATTTTTCTTCTTATCATCATTGTTTTGGATAATCTCTAACAGAAATGCTTTGAAGATCCACCATCCACCGCGCTATATGTGATGGTGGTGCACTCCTTGCAGCATCTGACTTGTTTCTCTAATGTCACAAACTTTATTTCGTAAAACAGAAAAGCTATTAAGCAGACTTTAAAGCTACTGTGAGGAAAAGGTAGTGGGACTCTATGTTTCAGGCTCTTCGGTGCTTTGTTCGACCCCAGGCACCTGAAGTGTACACATTGCCTTCACCCCGACACCTGGCCTGCGTCCCCTTGTTCTGCGTCACTGGATTAAACGCCCCATCTGCCTGCCTGATGTCTCAAGCTTGGTTTTGCTTTGTGCTCTCAGTAGAGGAAGAAGGGGACAGCAAGGGTCACCAGTGTCTTTCACTGGTATGACTGGCTTCCTTGATTTGGCAGGCATTACTAGCATTGGGCTGTTCTGGAGAATGTGTCCTTCTGCTGAACTGGCCTCAGTGAGGCTGGTTCAAGCTTGGTGCTGTGACTCAGATGAGCTGGAGAGAGACCCCTGGGACTTCTGGAAGCAATTAGCTTCAGATGACTGAGATGGAAAGTTGCTAGCATAGCGGGTTAGTGCAGCAGATGCATGCAATTGTCCCATTATGCCTCAACCCCTGAAGGGGGGCAGGAGCCTCCTGGCAGCATCCCCTGGGGTGGGCAGTGACAAAACAGTAGTGGCTGTGCCTAGACAGCTGGAACAAACTGAAGTGGGTCAGTAAAAACTTCAGTGAACAAAGGGTAGCAGTTCCCCAGTGTTCATGTCCTGTACTGTGCTGCTCCTTCCCACGTCATCTCTGAGCCCTAGTGCCTGCTGTTTCCCTGCCTTCAGCACGCTGGGACTGGGTGGCACCTCGGCTTTCCAGAACAGCTTCTCAGCTCAGAAACGCGATTTGCCTCAATGGCCAGCACGTGCCTTGAGCGGGTAGCTGGGAATCCTGTGGTGCTCTAAGTGCCCAGCTTTTAGTGAGGAATAAGACAGAAATGACCCCCTTTCTGCCTGGGCCTGCTGGGTATGGACAGGGCAGGGAGCATAAGGGTGCTCATCTCGGGGCTGGGAGGAGGCTGTCGAGCCCTTTGCATTCAGCATGCCTTGCCTCCAACAGCAAACCTCCATTTCACTTCTTTGCTGTGTTCCTGTGGGAATTAGGATGGCCATGCCAAGTAATTCCACCCATTGCATGTGTATTACACTGCCAAAACTGATGTTGGCTGTCTGAAAAGGCCACATAAATGGTGACAACTGTCAGTGACTCATTGGTGGAAGGATAAGAATTTTTCTGTGGCACAACAATTACAAGAGCCAGAGTAGCCCAAGCATCCAGTAACACCCTGAGGACTGGAGGCTTTTTCTGCTTTCTCCACATCTTTTTCTTAAGCATCTGTTGCAATAAAAACAAAGACTCAGAAGGAGGAAGAAGAGAACATTTGAGATGTTTTAAAATAAAGGCAGCTTTTAAAAACATTATTGGTGAAACAGTTCTACACTAACACCAACAATTACACAAGGGACAAATCCTCAGCACTGAATATTTGTTCCCCTTGCAGTGAGCCTTGGTAAAACTCAAATAGTCTGACCTTATAGTACTAGTTTACAGTATCAGTAGTTTCCTGCCATGACTCAGTGACTGGAACAGTAATATCTGTCAGTCTTTTTTTTTTTTTTTTTTTCCTTTCTCTATCCAGATCTCTTTTGAAGCTTCTCTGAGTGGGCGGGGAGAGACTAGTGACAGATATAGTCCTGATTCTTGCCCTTCCTCTTGCACCTTTTCTTTTTACAGATCAACCTGCTCCTGCTTTTTCTGTTCCTTTCAGGCCTTTTATCCATCAGACTTCCCTTTCACATACATCCCTGAGCAAATCTTACTTTCCTTTTCATTCCTACTGATGGTGCCTAGGCCAGCTGATAATGCCAGGGAAATACTGAGCTCATTCCCTTCCTGGCTTTTCCCCCTCACTGGTACTTCTCCACTCTCTTGATCAAACC
Source organism: Alectura lathami (assembly GCA_013399715.1). Taxonomy (NCBI): domain Eukaryota; kingdom Metazoa; phylum Chordata; class Aves; order Galliformes; family Megapodiidae; genus Alectura; species Alectura lathami. The sequence continues at coordinate 79,177 of VXAV01003183.1, forward strand.
TCCCTTCCTCTGCAGTTATCTTGCCGAGCCTGCAGTGCTATAATAAATGATGTTACCAGCTGAGATTGATGAATTTCATATGGTCTGGGCTGGGTGTGCTTTCTGGTTGAGGCTGGAGTAGATGTTGGCTGTAGGATTGGAAGCGGCCTGGCATGTGAAGGCACTGCTTCACCTTTGGGTCTTCCACAGGTGGAATGACCAGTGCTGGAGGAAGACAACAGCAAACCCCACTTATATTTGAACCCTCCCAGTTTTGCAGTCTCCAGCTCTGTGGAGGCAGTGGTGTCTGATCTGGCCTGGAGCTCTAGTTCAGGGTTAGGGCTGCTAGGGACAAGAAGGGCATTACATTATGTCCAGAGGGGCAGCCCTTCACTGTCCCTACCGAAGGCATAGATAGCTGCTTAGTCCTGGCTGTACCTTCAAACTCTACTTGGGCTTTTAGTCTGGACAACAGAGCAAGGTGCTCTTCTTGCTGAAGTCTAAAAACAAAGGAAACACAAAGCAAAACACCTGAGTCTATGTGTTGATACCAATTTAACTCTCCCAGATTTTCCAGTGCTGTGTAGTAATCCTAGCTCTGCAGCTTCTCCTCTGGAGATGCCTTGTTCTACACTTCCGAACAGCACCCTGGGAACTTGCTTCAGACCACTCAGTTGAGAAGTGCATTGAATTTGGAAATGATGGTCACAAGCCAGCCTTCTAGACTGGCACAATTATTTCGTCATTTGAGTTCTGTGCTTTCTTTTCTGCTGAGCTTAGTCCTTGTGTAGTGTAAGGATTAGGAGGCTGTCTTTACTGACAAGTTTAGCTTACTTCTGAGGTCCTGGCATGAGTGGCTCTACTGCATATATCCAGGAGGTGTGTATTTTGGAGACTGACAACAGATGAGCCAGTTTCAGGCCAAAACTATGTGGAAAACGTTTCCGTCCATTGAAGGACTTCTTGAACTTCATATAATCCTTTAACTTCCATCTAGCTGTGGCTAGCCTACATGCTGGAAAGGGCTCTGCAGAGGCCACTGGTGCATGGAGCTGGCTGGTGTCGCTCCAAGGTTCCCTCCTCAGGGCATGTGAAGCTCAGGAACAATTCTAGATGTGCAGCTTGTCTGTCACTCGCTACCGGGATCTTCTCCTGGTAGGTGAGAAGGCCAAAATGAAGATCAGGAAACTTGAATTTACCGATTCAAAGCTGGTCATGACTCTTGCAGCCTCTGTTCTTGTGAACCCTTGTGGTAATGTGGGTGATGAAGCAGAAATGTGTTTCAGGCCAAAACTTTGAGGGAAGGGCTGCTGATGCCAGTCCTCTGCTTCTTCAGTGGGGCATGTGGAATCTGGTCATTCTCCTCCAGAAATCTCTGGCCCTGTGCCTGGTCTGGTGTCAAACCAGCAATGTGTTTTGTGGGGAGAGTCGGGTGTCAAGTGACTTCAGTTCTGCAGTTTCTGTTGTGGGGAAGGAAGCCTTATTGAACCTTGATTTTGAATCTCTTAATGCTGGCTCTGCTTTGGACACCATGTTTGAAATATGTTTCAGGCCAAACTCGGTTGGAAGTCATCACAAAGTTTTGTTTTAGGCTGTGGTCTAAAAATGCTTTTTGGAAAAAAGATTAGAAAGCCATCACAGGCTACCGACATCAGCCCTCAGCTTTGCTGTGCAGCACTTCCTCACATGGAGATGTAGGCTTGCCTCTGCAACCTATATGCAGGAGAACCCCTAATTGCAAAATAGACACAAGAGCAGAGTAAATTATGCTTTTTTTTTGTGAAATACTAGGGAATCATTTCAGCGAATGGGGACCAGACTTCTCGTTATCTTGAAGAACTTAAAAATCAGTTTCTCAGCTATGCTCGAGGAAGCTTGTGAGTAGCTGTTTGGGCAAGAGGAGGGATGCTTTTCAGGGCTGCATTGGTTAGAAGCTTGTTAATTTGCCTCACATGAAACTGAATAGACCAGCCTGATAGAAAAGCGGCATTTTTCATAAACTGTGCTGGAACTCCCTCCTGTTGCAGGGTACCTGTTTCCATCTGGATGGGCAAGCGAGGGTGCAGGCAGGGGTTCCAGGAGTGTGGGCAGGGGGTCCCGGTGCTGCAGTTGCCCCCCGGCAGTGCCCTGGCCCGGGCTGGAGCTGCCGCTTGTGATCTCGCCTGGCGAAAGATGAGGGTTGTGAAGTTGCTTGTAGTGCCTGCAGACTAGATGTAAACAAATGTCAAACCACTGCAGTTAGAAAATAGCGTTTCTGTTGTCCTTTCTTATACATCTTGGATGTTTACATAGTTTTTTGACAACACGTGCAATTTCCTATGAGAATTTGCTCCATCAAAGCCCTGAAATGTCTATTTGTATATATGTTTTTTTTTGTTTTGTTAAAAAAAAAAAAAAAAAAAAAAAAAAGCGAAGCCGCTTCTCTGACTTCCACTTTCCCATCACTAGCTGTTTCCACAAAAGTCACACTTTCCACCTAAAACTCAGCGCTGTAAGCACGCCCGACCCGGGCACCTCTCAGCCCGGCAGCGGACAGCGCGCTTCACGCCTGCGGCCGCTCCTCCTGCCCTCTGCGCTCCTCCGGGCCAGCTCCTGTCCGGCTGCCACCCGCGGCCCGGGCCCCGCGCAGGCAGAAGCCGAGCCTG
>VXAV01003183.1:81904-133779 GCA_013399715.1 Alectura lathami
CGAAGCCGGCGGCGCTGCGCCAGCCCCGCCCCGTCCCGTCGGGCCCACGGCTCCGTGGTGCGCGGTGCGCGCTCGCTTCGGGCAGAGAAGGACCAGAACCAGAATAAAATCCCCCGAAGGATGGCAGTTGTCTCCTATCTGTGCGCACAGCAGCTCTGCCTGAGAAGGCTTGTTGCTTTTGGATCTCTAGGTCTTCAGGGGTCTTACGTGCTACTTAAATTTTAGGTCTTGGGTAAGCTGTTGTGCACAGCTGAGAGAGGAGGCAGCTGCTGGGAAGTAGGTAGTGGGGTTTCCCTTTAAAATCCTTCATGTGATGGTTATTTTCCCTCTGCTTCCTCGGAAGCAAGCTGTGTCAGCACAGACTTTTGCTCTTGCTAATAAGGAATGAATTTATCAGCTCACAGAAGCCTCTAAAACTTGTGTAAAGATAGACCTGTTGAGGGACAGTTCTAAGAGCTCCCAGGGGACACCACGTTTTGAAAGGGAGCAGGTTGGGTCTGGTTGAGTAGTAATAGTGATAACCCTTGGTCTAAATTCTCTGCTGCAGGTGACTCTTCCACCTAGCCTGAAGTTTTGGGTTTGCTAATTTTTTAAATGTGTGGTTGGGGGTATTATTCTTGTTAATTTCAGTAAATCTTTTCCCCATACTGCTGTCTTCAAGTTTTAATGTTGACACCAGTATTTATGTGAAATCTCTTCAATCTTCTGAAGACCCAGGGAGTGAAACTACCCGTATCATTTCAGAGCTGTGTTTTGTAAATTAGCAGACTTTTGCTCTGACAAACATTGTATTGAGGATGTTAGGTCCTGGGGACTCCCAGTGCCCTTCCAGCTCAGCGAGGAGGTGGAGGTGATGGAAGAGGCAGCCACCAAGTCCCACATCCTGCTGGAGAGCCTGATACACTGCATGCCCAGCGCCCGCTGGGATCCATAAGCCATGCAGATGCTTTGTCCTGTTACTCCAGTGACCTTTTGGTTTAAACTGCTTAAAAAGTAAATGCTTCTTCTGGCAGGTAGTTGAAGTGCTTAAGCAAAAGACTGTCTTGCATGGAGAATGGCGATATTTGTCCACTGAGTGCTTCCATGCCCCAAAGAGATGCATGAAGTGTTGTGAATCATCTTTTTACTGGGACAATTTGGTTTCCCAAATGATTCCCTGACTTTTCTGCTATTTTTATTTTATTTTTTCCCTGGACTTCCTTCAGTCTGTCCTGTTCACTATCAGAAGGCAGAAATAATTTTGGAGAAAACATCTGTGCAGTTTTAGGCTTTCTCTTTGTTTTCTGCAGGAAAGACTGACTGGACCAGAAGATTTTTTGACCTGTTGGTCTTCAGAAGATTTCTCTTAGCTTATGTGCCCTATAGAGGCCTTGTTTCTCACCAATTCAAGGAAGCAGAGGAGTGGAGATGATGGAATGTGGATTTTTGGCACAGTTTGCCGTGTAGACCAATATATCAAAATATCATCCAGTACAGTTTGTCAGGACTTGGTGTGTCACCTAGTAACAGACTTTGCAATTAGATCTCTCTGTTGCTCCTGCAATTTAAAATAAATAAATAAATCCTACTGGCCTCATGAGGACCCTGCTATACTTCTCTCCCCAAAGAGCTGCTCTGGTTGATAGGACCTGAATGTTCTGATCGACCCCAGTTCCAAAGCCACGGAAATGTGGGGCACGTCTCCTCACAGAGCTGCCCTATTGGTCATCTTTTCCTCGAGCGTTTACCTTCTGAACGCCCCTGGCACGTTGCTGTGCACTCAGCTGTGCTCCCGGGACAGCCCTTCCTTCCCTGTGGTGTTCTGCAGGATCACGGTGACCCTCTCCCATGGCCCACCTGGCACTGGGAGCTCCTGCAAACCTGTGAGGCCCGGGAAATTTTGTGTCTGAAACTCCAGTCCCTTGGGTTGATTGGTGGCCCAACATCTCTAAATATCTGTGTCTACGTACAGTGAGTCACCTCAGCAGTGGCAAATCATCTGGTTCACGCATTTTCAATGTGGCTTTAGGTAGCTGTTGTTTTTGTAAACAAATGGCTTTGCTCTGCATGTTTCTCCACACGGGATGGTTTGAGCGAAGTGCTGCTGACAGCTGTGAGCACGTAGCGGTGCTGTGACAGAGGTTTTATGCCCCTTTGATGTCACGCGCTTTGTGGTAATGCAGCGTGGTGGTGGTTAATGAGGAAGTGGGGCGCGCTGCCTGCTGTCATTCCAGACAAGAGCTGCAGGCGCTTGCACGTGTCTTCAGTTCTGTGTGCGAGCATCCTGCAGGATTGGTGGGCAGCTTCGGTGAGGCTTTCGAGTGATTTGTTTTCTGCGGCGTCAAGCAAGCAGCCTGGCTCAGCACAGCTACAAAGAGTGACATTTTTAATATTTTGATTGACTTGATACAAAAAGGGATGAGACTTCAGCAGCTTGGAAAGGCACAGTTACTGTGGTAGGTGTTACCCAGTGATTAATGTCTCTTACTTTAAATCCAAACCTCTCAGCTCCTGTCATGTATTTTTGCTTGCAACAGCAGATCCTCTAGCAGTCTCCCAGGTCTGAATTTTTTAGGTGCAGACACTAGTGCCAGTTTTGGTTTCCTGGCAGTTTTGGGCTTTAGGAGTTCACTTTTGACTACACATTCAGATCCCTGAGTATAGTGCATGGAAGTTGTTGATTTGTTGAGCTAGTTTATGGAATGAATTATTCTGCTTTCCTGCAGCATTTTTACTGTATGGAAAACATTTTGTGCTGATTATCACTTGCCACATGCATTTAATCTATTTTTGGTAATTCTTCAGGGCCCATCACCATGGTATCCTAGCACCAGTGAATATGATGCCGATATCCATTCAATATGAACTGCTGATGCACAACTCCTTTTAATATTAACACAGCTTCATTATGTTACTTATTTTTCATTTTTTCAAATACGAAACATTTGTGCTTAAAAAAAAGGCTTAAGGCTAAGACCACGCGTTCTATAGATGGAACTGTTTCTGGGTGGACAAATCGAATTAGCCAACCCAAGGGACTGGGCCTGCCCGTTTCTGCTAGCTGATATCACCTTATGGTGTTGCTGATATACCTGAGATGACCTTTCAAAAAAAGATCCCTATTGCTCTAGTGTCACAAAGTAGCCAAAGTGCCATGGGTGTCTGTCTTGTGGCTCTATCTAAATATTTTTTCCTATATGCTCTATACTGCCAGGCTGCCGTTGTTAGAGGAGGTGTTGGTGTAACATGCAGAGAGAGGTGGTCAGTAAGCCCGATGCACAGCAGTGCATCCGACATGCTGAGTGCTGCCCGTATCCAGTGTCACTTGCTGTCCCACTTCCAGCCTCATCGATGGCACAATAGGAGTTCAGTCATTTTTGGTAGGAAAATGAAATGTTTAGGGGCCGAATGTGATGAGTGCGTACAAGATAATGCTGTAAGAGATTGATTCATCTCCCACTTTTTTTGACATAATGGAATTTTTCTGAGGTAAATAGCTCCGTGCAAGACAATAATGTGCATGTTTAACATGTTCAGTGTTTTTCTTATTACCTATATTTGTCTTGCTAAATCATAATGCAAATAATTCTGAAATAAATGCTACAGAACCAAAATATGAATGAAAATAAGGATGTATTTATTCTTTTGGCAAGTACAAGCTCAGGGTATGTTTAAAATACAGGAAAGTTGACTACATGAGAAAAATCTAAACACCTTTGGATTAAAAGAAAAACAACTTTCTGGGCAGATATACAAAGAAAAGTCAATTCTGAGAGCTGAGTGGTATCTCACGGAGCAAGTGCTGGTGGTGGGTCTCATTCGTGCTCTGCACCTAATCTCTGCATCCTACTAAAAGTGAATGGGGCGGCTTAATATTTTTAGGCCAGGATTCACCAAGGTCTGGAAAGACTTACGTGCCAATGAGAAATCATCCTAAAACTCTTTTTTTTTTTTTCTTTCTCTATCAGTGCAATCACCCAATTTGCTTTGTGTTTGTTCATATGTAACTGTGTCCCTATGTCAAAAAGCAAGTAGCATTGCATTTACCCGTGTAGGTTTGCAACAACTTTTAAAAACAGCCTCCCACCATGGGTATTTTTGACATGCCCAGAAAATACCGACAGACGGATGGTTGCATCTCTTGGCAGAGGACATGTCTCACCCCCTTTAGCCATGCTTATCCGTGCCCCGTTAATCCTCCCTGTTGGGAAGCAGGGGTGGGTGCCTGGAGCACAGCCGTCTGTCTCGGAGTTGGATGAGCCATGCTGCGTGCATCCAGCTGTTTTGTGCGGCTCCAGGAGAGCTGCTGCATTCTCTCAGGAGATGAGGTACTGTGATTGAAGATCAAAGAGAAACAAACCACTCCAACATAGAGTGTTGAGGCTGGGTTAGATGGCAACTCAGTGTAAGTAGTGGTGTGCTGACCATGCAGGCTAGTAAAGCCGCGATTTCTGTCCCTTTGTTTGGAATGATGTCCTTGTTCTGTATGGTAGTCTCCTCATAATGCTAAAAGGGAGTTCAGTTCTTCCAGCTGGAGCTGGTAATTGCAGTGTTCCTCTTCACTCTCTAATTTCCACGAGTTTATAGACTATAATGGAAAAACTCATTGCAGATGCGATTGGTGAGGCTGGTAAGGGCAGTGAGAACAAGCTTGCGCTGTTGCTACCCAGTGGTGGTCAGCAGGCCCTGGGTAACTGATCCTAAAAAGACATCCAGCCTGGCATGGCTCACCAGAGGTCAGGAGAGATGTTTCTGTGCAATCGTGGAGCTGTGGTGCTCAGAAGTCAGCGCAACCTCTTGTTTTTGAACGGTGCTTGCCCAAAATGGTCTCAGATGCTGGAAAATTCACAGCCGCCTGATGCTATCTATAGTCCTCCTCACCCATCAACGCTAAGGGTGTTAATGTCATGTCTGAACCAGACCTTCCCTGCTGTGCAGTAAGCCCATCACTTCCTATGCTTTTATGTATGTTTCAGACATTAGAAAGTAGATTCTTCCTTCACTCCACACTGCAGTCTTTATGTATACAAAAACTGCTTTCATGTGTTCCTTAGTCTTCTTTAGTTGGAATAATCCCATCTTCTTCCCATTCTTACTTGCTGGTACTGTTTTCTGGCCTTTCAATCACATTCCTTGTTCCCAGGATTCTGTCCAGTTGTTCCCATATTCCATCAGGTGCAGCGCCTGGACCTGGAAATGGGAAGAGGGAAGGTGGGAGCTGGGAGAGGTGTGTTGTGCACTGGAGGGGGTGACTTCAGGAGCAGTGTGGTGTCCTACCTCAGCCTGTTCATCAGCACTGCATTTGCTCCCAGTGCTGCGATGCTGCTGACTCCTGTTTCACTTGAGCCGCCATGGTCCCTCTCTGCAGAGTTGCTGCCTGGACAACTTTTTTTCCTCCCATAGTTGTGAACCTGTTTCTTTCTGCATAGCGGAAACATTTCTCAATTTTTCCCTATTGATTTTTTTTGTTGTTGTTTGTTTCCCCAGAGCACTTCTGCAAGTGCTCAAAAAAAGTTTTGAAGTCCAAACCTATCTGCCAATCCTTAATGCAAAGCCCAGACAGAGACAGCTCTGCTTCTGGATCCAGTATAACACAGCATCTTCATCCCTCTCAGCTGTGCACGGCTGTTAACTGCTCTCTGCCTCTTCTTTTCTGATCAGTTTTACAGTCTTCTGTATTTCCCTTGGACCATGCTTCCCTAAGTTGCTTATGACAGTGTCAAGCCAAATAATATTGACCTGGCTACCATTTATTTTGGCTAGTAATGTCTAGAAACAATCAGGACTCAGCAGTCTCCCATGTAATGCATCCAAAGCTCAGACCTCCTAAGAAGCAGGACCTGAAGAGTACAGCACTGACACGTAAAATCACACTATCAGTAGTAAAACACCAGAATAAGCAGAGTGACTGATCAATTGTCCCTTTCACTAATACCGAAACTAGATGTGTGTTTTGATTCAAATAGGCAGTCTAGAGAAGCTGCTTTCACTGCACAGACATGTGACAATGGTGACACTTATTCTTTTCAGTCTACTGCATGAAATTAATACCATTTCTTTGAAAAGTTTATCACAAGCTATGTTCTTCCTCTTTCCATTGCTCCTGGCAGGCTCAGGGAAGTCTGTCACATACTGCATGAAAGGAATTCACAGTGAGCACGCAAGCTGGGCTGGAAGGAACCAGAGCAGCAATCCTTGCCTGCGACACACTGTATGCTGCTTGCCCTCCTACTGTGGGCTTCACACTGTCTCTACTGGGGTTCTGTGGTGAACACCCCAAGTGGAGCAGCTGCAGCTCCAATAAGCACCAGGGGCGACACAGACTCCCCAGCTGTCGTGATAGTATTTTTCCCTGGCTAAGCAAGTGCTTTTGTGGGTTTACTATTTCAGTACCACGCGGTTCCAGTACAAACTGCTTTGCTGAGGCACTTTCTAGTTGTCGTTCCAGTGACGTTTTGGTAACAAACATGCTGCTTTAAGAGATTTGTATTTCTGAGTAATATCAAGCAGTGGTCTTAGTCCTTGCAAAGAATCAGGGGATGATTCAGAGCGTAAGGTCAAAGGGAGAGCCCAGCAGGTGTAACCTGCATGCTACACAGCTCTCTGGCTCACTGCTCTCTCACCAACCATGCCCATCTGCAGGTAACTTCACAAACAACATCCTTGAGGAGGAATAGCAATTTACAGTGGGCTTCCATCAGGCAGTGAACACCACTGTGGTCAACGATCATGGTCCTGTCATCTTGCCAGTGGCAGAAGTAATCTTCTCCTGAGCAATGCCTGTATTTTAGCCTCATGTTCAAACTCTCTACATTCTTCTGGTTTCTGTCTTCCCCATTGAGGTTCCAGAAATAAAATAACCTAATCATTTCTTGTGTAACTGTATGACTGGAAATGTAAGTGTGAAGGGAAATGTAAAGTCTCTTCCTGTTGCTTATTAGTCAATGTAATACATTTTCTAGTCTCAGAGAGATTACAGTAATATTTTATGCCACTTTTTTCTAATCTGCTTTCTCAATTATCAGATCCCTTGGAGGAAAGCTTTTCAATTCAGTCATCAGAATAACCAGAGTTGGTTTGTATGCTGTTTCCATTTTCATTACTCAAACCTGTATCATGAAAGGGCAAAGAGTAACTCTTGTGTGAGTGTCTGTCCTCAGCCCGTCAAGGAACACAGCAAAATGTGTGTTGCCCAATTGCTTACTCAAAGTCGAGGGATATTGCCCTATTTACCTCTGTAAATTTTTATCAGCTTGTGTTTGAGACTATTCTTCAGCTTGTGTTTGAGACTATTCTGTGTGAGAGATGTTAGCTGTAACTGTTGCTTTAGGAGACCATAAGCAAGAGGAGGGAAACATCCTTAAGCTTGAGGCCAGTAAGACCCCAGAGCATGGCTTTGCTGTCGTGGTCCAATCATTCTTTCCATTACTGTCAAGGATTGTAAGTTAACAAATCCTCTATTTCTTCTTTTTTTCCTCACTGAAGCATTTGGTTGAGCCCATAAACTGCATGAATCTGTAAATAAGAAAAGACTTGGCATTTGATGCCTTCTGTCATGCCAACGAGGTTGCTGGTTTCTGTTTTTCTGAAAGTTTCTGTTCCTAAACCACCTTATGTATGCCCTGTGCCAGGATTACTCTGAGGAGCTAGCAGCTGTCTGCATGTCAGCCCAGGATCCACTCACACTGAAGGAATTCATCGTTTGCCTGCTTTGTGCCACTGGAATAGCGGAGGAGAGGGAGAGCGAGCGGGTGGATGTCAGGTCTAGTTGTTAGTGGGTTTTATCCAGTGGTGCCTAGATCATGTAACGTGTGGTGACACCGAGCTTCTTTGAAGTCTTCTGGTTGTGGTGAGCCGTAGGGACTGCCTGCAGCCCTGCCCTGTGCCGCAGTGAGACGTGGGCTGTCTGGCCTGGGATGGAGGTGTGGAGCTGGGTGCTGGATGGGTGTGCTCTGCCTGGAGCATGGGTGTCCTGCCCTGGGCAGCACAGGCCTGGGGGGTTCATATGTGCAGAGACCTGGTGGGGAGGACTGAGAGCAGGCAGAGGTCTAGCGTGGGGGATGTGACGATGGACTGGGCATGATTTGGGCAGAGGCCACAGGGAAAGCAGATGCAAGCCTGGGGGCCTGAGGGTGTCAGCGGTGGGGGAAGAGTGTGATGAGGAGCGAGTGTTCTCAGTGGTGGCACCTGGCTGTCGGCAGCAGCAGGGCACCTGCCTTTGGGAACCCTTGTTGTACGCTGTTCTCCGTGGGATATATATAATGTGGAGACAGAAAACCTTTACGCTCAACCTGCTGCAGAGAGGACAGATGTTTCCCCCTCACGAGGGAAGCTTTCAGATGACAGATATTGCAAAGCACACCTTTTAAAAGAATTCAATCGGATACCAATTAGCTTTAATGAAATAAGTTCAGTGTGGATGTGTTTATACGGAAGTGAGCATTAGCTGCTGCAATGTGCAGTGTGAATGGAAGTATCCTTCACTACAGGGCTTCACCAAGAGGGTCAGAGGCATAATCATTTGCAGCTGTTCCAGTCTCGTTTCCACTGTCAGTGTAAATACTGGGGATGAGTGCACAAGCTGGCTAGACTTTGGGCTGACCTAGACAGCTTCTGGAAACTCAGGATATGCCATTCCTAAAAGGCTCTTAATTTTTCCCATCCCACCCTGACTGAAAACATTCTTCCTCCAGCCAAAACGTGGAGGAGAGAGCAAAGGATCCGGTTCAGCTCCCGTTGAGAGCGGTGTCCAGTCTTAGCCAGGGCAAGAGGGGCTGAGAGTGGGCGTCGGCAACCTGCACAGCAAATCAGTCTGATTCTGGCCTTCAGGAATCCAGAGTGTCTGTCCGTGACCCTGCCCCACCCAGGGTTTTTTAAAGCTCTGGAGACAAAAGCTCCGGAGTCAGATTCTGTGCTGACAGTGGTGCAGGGACCTATCAATTCAGCAACAATTTCCTCTCCTTACACCATCTGCAGGTCTGGTTCACTGTGGCTGGTAAAAAGGCATTCTGTACACCCTGTCCTATAACACAAGTCTGCTGCAAGAAACAAAGAGAACAAAAAAGTGAAAGGGCTCTTAGGTGAAGCACCCTGCCCACACCATGATGAGCACTCACAGGTTATAAGAGCACTGACAGAGCTCAGTCCCTTCAAGGGACACTGTAAATTATTTCCTGTTTAAAGACAAAAACAGTTCAAGAAAGAAACAAAGTGTAAAAGAGTTTTTTGTTGTAAGGAAAATAGTTTATAATGACCCTGACCATGGCAGCATCTACCAGGTTACTAGAGAAAAGCCACAGTCAATGTAATTGATTACTACTGGGGCCGTTCACCGGACATGTTAATTTCTTACTTTTACAAATTGTTAGATTCTAGACTTGTGTATATAAACATGACAGGTTCATGTCTAGCTCTCTGAACAGTGATTGATCTAGAGGGAAATTCATGGGTCAGCCCTTGGGAGAGCTTACCAAGAGATCACTGTTGATCATCTCCACTGACTGCAGTAGGTTCTCCTAGATCTGTTGGAGCTTTTAGATGCTAAGGTTTTAAAAAGGTTTTTAAAGTTTTAAAAGCCTACACTCCAGGAACTTCTAAGAAAGTGTGTCTCACCCTGTTACTGGCATCGGGACTTGAGGTCCCAACCCTGGCAGCACACACCTGTGCTTTCGGTGTGGCCTGGGACTGCTGGTGTGTTGGAAAGTCCTGGAGGTCGTGAGCCAGACCTGCCTGCATGTACTGAGTACTCTGGCACACAGCAAACCTGGTGCTTCACACAGTAGTGACTTTGCTAGCCTTGCCTCTTCTTCTAAGGGCTGAACTTGGCCGCTAGAAATCATAATGAGCTTCTGCAAGAGTTAAAATCCTTGACGAAAAATGTGTAGAGAGCTATTGAACAACATGTATTATCCACATTAATGCATGATGGCCACAGGACTCAACTCAGTGAAAAGCGACCTGGTGCCTGGTAACTTTTTAAACCTGAATTCTGTTCTCTCTGCTGCACTGTACAACAGGCGTGAGCGATTATCAGCAAACACACCTGCCAGTTAACACCTCTGATATTATTGTCCCACTGTGCTAATAAGGATGAGAATGTAAGATTTTGTACCTCATTTTCACCATGTGCAAGCTTTTATTTTTGTGATAGGAACTCCATCTGAACAATGTGCTCCCATGCATGCTGCTGCCCCGGTGCCTGCAACTAGCAGCTGCTTTGATTCAAGCACAGGCAAATTAACACTTCTCTTTCTTTGTGAGTTCCTCCTCTCCATTTGTGTGGAAATACATTCAGCTGGCTATGCCCAAAGTAGAATTTTCAATGAAAGGGTAAACTTGTTTCCCTTACTTAAAATTATGCCTTTGAATGATCTTTTGAATTATGCCTTATGAATGATCTTGGTGTTTGCTGTGAGGTGTTGAATAGGCTTCTTGCTCATGCTTGGGGATGGAGTGAGCCAGGCAATGTTTGTGAGCCTTGCTGCAGTCTGTGGCATCTGGCAGCACGCTCCTGCCCAGGGCAGGAGTTCTTCCTTGTTCACTGCCAGGGTAGCCCTTAAACAAACAAATACGTGAAGCAGTCAGACTGAAAACTAACTCCCCACCCTGGTACGGAATCTGCTGGTTTCTGAAACTCCCAGGTGGGATGATTTGCTGTTAGGCTTTCTTTCCTGCCTGGCCCCCAGTGGAAGCTCTGTGTTGGATGGAAACCTCGTGCCATGGTGGCTGGGATGCAGTGGTGTTGTAATCCAGGGAAGGGACTGTACCTGCTCCTCCAGAGCAGCCGACGGGAGGGCTTTGATGTGAGTTAGCAGAGGAAGAGAGGGCAGGCAGGCAGCCTGTACCAGCCTGGGCTTTCATCTGGCATGCAACATAGTGCAGTCTTCTCCAGACCACCGACACAAGTGTTAGATCCAAAGTCTGTCCAGTGATTAGCAGATTTTCCAGAGAGGGGTCTCAGCAGTGAACGTAACATACACCAAAAAGGCCTTACTAGATGGGAATTGCCAAAAGCCAGGGGAAAATACTCCAGTAAATGTCAAGAAATGTTGATGCTGCCCTGGCCTTTGCTGGTGTTTGGGCTGTCAGGGGTGATGGCAGCAGGCTGGAGTTTCTCTGCTTTCCTGAGGTGGGCAGAAGTTTCTGCTGTTTGGGAGAGGTGTGCTTGTCCCATGGTGGGCTGCGTATGGCACAGCCAGGACAAGTCACCTGTTTTCCACCTTGTATTTTCATGTGATTGTGCGGATGTTTGCAGGCCCAGAAGCAGTTTAAAACAATGTCAATTGCTGATTCTGTGACCAGAGTCACTCTGTAGATACTGCTTTCTAACACAATCTATTAATAAAAATAATTTATATATTGTATGCAAGGCTTTGCTAGAATATAGAGTACTAGAACATAAATGTGTGTATACCTGCTTGCCTTAAAGAAAACCTTTTGTTTCAAAATTTTAGGCCAACAAGAAAATTAATATAGCATCTTAAAGTTGCTTTCTCTTGCGTAGAGCTGACTTTTATGTGGAATTACATGACATTGGATATTTTATTGAAATTCTAAGTTGTTGTGAGCTGGGCCATATTTATACCACACTACATCTTTTTAAAGTTGAAAGATAGAACTGCTTGAAATATGCCAGCTTTTCCGAAGAAGTGCAGTCTGTCAAGATAAAATAAGAAAGAATGACAAAGATATGCACTGGGCTGCTTCTTCATGCAGTCTCTGCCGTGACTGACTTCCAGACATGTTAGCAGTGTTCAGCTTAGGAGGTTTAATGACTCAGACTCACTCCAAAAACTTTGTATTTCTTTAAGCCAGTTTTGCTAAAAGACTGTCTTGACAAATTTGCAGGAAGGAAAAGGTTGCACAGTCAAGGAGGAATTCATTCCTTGGTTATACGCTGCTTCCTTCGTGTGTTTCATAGAAACAGATGAAACTTAAATTCCAGAGCGTGATGCTAATGAAAGCGATAGTCTAGTCACAAAAGGGTTTTTTCCTGACTGCCTGTCTCTCTTTCCAATCGATGTTTATTTGTATTGCTGTCTGAATTAGTTTTGGACATCGACCTTAAGATGTTTCCCTAATTTGAGACCTCACGATGTGAAATACAGTTTCCTTAAACCCGCGAATGAAACAAATCGAATGGGACCGGTTATTTAGATCACATTGTGCAACAAAACTTAAGGGAAAAGCCTTTGGAGCAGTTCCAGGCCAGCTGCGGCTCGTCGGCCCTGGCTGACTCAGAGGACATCAGACGGTCGGTGCTGGACGGCGATGGGCTTGCTGACACAGTGGCTTGGAAGAAGCTCCGGGGATGGTTGGTGAGAGGGGAGGGAGGGGAAAACCAGCACCCATCCAAGGCACTTCTCACATATTGACCATGACCTGTGTGATGGGGGCCTCAGGTCCAAATGAGCAATGAGTATGCTGAGCAACAGCCTGTGCTGATGTCGTGAAGCTGCGCGTGGTCCCGTTCTGGGGGCTGGGCTGCCAGAGGAACTCCGGGTGCTGGAAGCAGTGGGCTGTTGTGCATCCATCTGGAGCTGGCTGAAACTATCCCTAAAAATAGTTGCCTGCCTCTGAGTCACACATCACCCATATGAAAAGAATTGGATTAGTAGCCCTTATAGCTGGGGGCACTCTGGGAGCCCTCCCCAAGTGTTTTGAGGAGAGGAGCCCTGTCCTAGCCACGCACAGGTACCTGTGGCCTTGGTAATGATGGGGGACAGAAGCAGCCATGCCCTTGTCCTGGGCTCAGGGATGAATTAGCTGTTGTGCTGTCATCAACAGGAGAAAGTTGGGGCATGGTCACAAATGTGCTTGTGGTCACCTTTGTAAGAAATTCCAGGGGCTTCACCAGGACTTTGCACTAGGGGCTGTGGTAGAAGCAGCCTTGTGGTTTGTGGTGGTAAACATTAAGGTGTGGCAACTGGGATCCACTGGATTGATGAGTCATTTCAGTTTGTGCATGTTGAAGTCTGCAATTGTCACCTGGAAAAATGTGTTGGCTAGTGGGTTGCTGGGTCCTTTGTCATCTCAGAAATGTTATTTTGTGTGATGGACACTTCGGGTGTGAGCCTAACACCAAATAGCAGAGAACAGAGGCTGGCTGTGAAGAACTGGGTTTGCCAAGAGTTATAAATTGTTCCTTTGTTTAGACAATTGTAGCTTTTAGAGAAATCCTCCTCCATGTCATGCCACGTCTTATTGACAGAAACGAGTGCTTTCTAAGAACAAAGAGAAAACTTCCAGCCTCCCTTATCTTCCAATAAATAAAAATACCGGTGGTCATGTTTTGCAGCCTCCCTGCTCATGCAGTTGCTGGGCTGATGGAGGGGGCAGGTACATGTGCTCACAGTGGCCAGTGTTCCTCCTTTCAGGTGCGGTGTCGCCAGGGAGCCTTGTGCCCACTGCAGAGCACTCAGCTGACTCACAGCTCGGCACAGCCGCAGCTTGTGCATGGGGCTTTCCAGGGCATCCCAAAGGAGACCTGCTCATATGATTCAGATCTGGGGTGTGACAGCTTCAGTTCATACCGATTCCAGACATGATTTAAAATAGCTTGTGGCTTAGCAGCTTGGCTTGCTTTTTTCTTTTCTGTTTTGATCTGTAAGATGTTTGTCTTTAGGTCCTTTCTATCAAAGCTATCGGCGCGTTTCTGCAGTTAGTGTATGCAGGAAGCCATTTGTTTAATTTGGATACCGCAGTGATGGGAAAACCGTTGTACTGTAGTGAGGGACCAGACAAAGTGAAATACATGGTCAAATTGTAAGAGTGCAGTTCTCTTTCCTGAAGTTGTGAGGATCTCCTATTTGCTTTCATATGCAAAGTGACACCATAGCTGGAATTCATATTAAAGGAAATATCCAGCAGCATAATCCATTTCACCTCCACAGCCGTATTACCAGTCTTAATAATAGTGGTTATATATCTGTGGTTCAGTTTTGCAGTTCTCCACATATGTTAAGCATACAATTTCCTGTTCTATTTTTGTTGGCAAAAATAGAACTGACATTTTTCACACAACTTGGTTTTTATTTGCTAATATCTGTATAAAACACTAGATTTATTGACAGAAAGTTTCAGAAGGACATCCTGCTTTCCCAGTCCTGAAGGCTGCAGAAATTCAAGTGCTGAGGAAAGAAGTCTACATTTCTCTCCAACTCCATGACACCTCCAGCACTGTTAATAAAGCTCTGCTGATTACTGGTCTTTCATTTCCAGCTGGAGCAGGGCACACCTTAACTGCACCGAGTTACCCTTGGGCAGCACCTGGGAAATGACCAAAAACACTTATCTGAGTAGATCCATCTGGCTGTCCCACCTTGCAGTAACCAGCCTGCCTCGAGACTTCCCGGATCATTACTGCAGGTTTTGAAAGAGGACGTGGGAAGCGTGGCAATGTTTTTGTCTGCTACACCCTGAGAAAGCATGTTGCTGGACTTCCAAAAGTCCAGCTGCTGTTTGAGAGCTGCAAGAGGAGGAAATGAAGTCAGGGCAGACAGCAGCCTGTGGATGAGCCTTCTGCAAGGGAAAGTGGGAACAGGGCAGGGAACAGACAGAAGAGGTGCAGCTGAAGCAGCTTCCTGTCCGTTTTGCAGCATGGCCCTTCTAGCTGTGCTTGTTCTGAGGTTTGGTATTGCAAGGAAAAATTCCAGACACATTACTCATTTATGCTTGAGTCTGTTGACCTGATATTGTAAGCTGGGAAAACAGACTTGAAACAAAGAGGCCAGACATGAGTGAACAGAATGGTAATGACTTTACAGTAAATTGTCATTTTGAAGAGGTTAATAATATGCTCATATTTTACTGAATGTATTAAAACTCTTAGTTAAATATTGTATGTTACTGGAAGGGAAATAAAATTTTATTTAAGTGGGAGCATTTTAATTTTATCACATTTCCTTTGAAGTCTCCAAAATTTATTTTACAGGATTTTCAAAGTGGATGATGTACTTATCGTTTTGCTACGTTTGCTGCTGAAAACAGAGAAAGCAGTGCTTCAAGATTAAATGATTAAGAACCAGACCCTGACAAAACTTGCACATGTGCAATTGAATGCATGCACGTATTCTCCATGCACTAATTCAAACTGCTCACATGAGTAAAGTTAAGAATCTAACTGCATGCAGGTATTGTTTCCTCAAAATTAAGTAATTTTGTTTCTGGGGCTGTGAAGACCTGGTGTTATGCAGCTCCCATGACCCCTGAAATAAGAAGGCATTGTAAAGGCTGCATAAAATGACTTCTTTTGTTAAAATATTGCTGAGATGAATGCTCCCCTCTCTGCTCCGATCGATGTAATCTGAATGTTACATCATTTCGTCTAAAAGAGCTGCAGGTTTATATACTTTTTCTGTGCAGAGGCACATGAAATGAAAACTAATGAGGTTCAGAAGGTTTCTGAACATTTTTTTTTTAAAAGTTTCATTTCAGTTTCCCATCTGGAAACTGCCAGAAATTAGAGGGGAGGGGCCCTCTTTCTTCCATAAGATCCTCTTGAGATCTTTAGTTAATGTGAATTTGCCCTCATGAACCCACAAAGGGTTTATTCCCAGATGTTTCCCCTCTGCTTTTTGGGGCAGACCCCTGAGTGCTTTCCCGCCCGCCATCCCTGTGGTTGGCACCAGTTAGCACAGGGTATGGTCCTGTCTCATGGAAGGGGCAGTGTGCATCTGGGCTGCAGCAGTGGGGTTTTGGTGTCAGCCAGGCAGCGCCCTGCCAGAGTCCTTCCCTCCCTAGGCCCTTCTGCTCCAGGCATCTTCTGAGTTGTGCCTCCTGAACACTACTGGTGGGATGGCAGAGCTCTGTACGCTGACCCTGGTCAGCTGCAGGTTCCTTGGTTGCCTTCTGTGGGCCTCTTGGGAATAGCCTGTGGTCCCTAAGGATCCCTGGACTAGAGATGTCTCCATTCTGCTTGCTCTTCATCTTCATATTCTTCATAAAATCTCAGTGTTAGACTCCTTGCAGTTGTTTCAACTGAGGCTGTGTTTATCTCTTTCCATGGGAAGTGATTTTCATCTGCAAATGGTTGCAAATACCGTTAGAGGCAGTCACCTTTCCTGAGTGGTGTTCTCGCCTATTCTTCAGGTCTCCTGCAGCCTGATGAAAAGCATTTTCGCAGACACCTCGTAAGGCCTTGTCCATTCCCTGCTCATGGGCTGCTGCTCTCTGATGACAGGGCTCTCCCATTTCAGACTGAATTAATTACTCTGTTTAACATCTGCTGGCTCCCCGGAGCAGTTCACTTTTCATAACACTCCCCCCTCTCCCCAAGATGGCTGTTTCTGTACCATAGCCTCTCTTCTGGGAGCCTTCTGTCTTTCAGTCGTGACACCCAGGACTCTCAAAGCATTTAAAAGGATGGTGCTTGTGATCCACTTGTGACAGCTGCCCCAACTTCAGCCAAGATTCTTTTAGGTATATATTTAAAGGATCATTATTGATTGTGGGATGGCTGGCTTTGGCCCCTAGACTTGAGCTGTCTTAGAGTTTCCCTAACTTTTTGAAGTTTGGCATTAGTACCTCCTCCAAGGGATCAGAGTATGTCCTAGCTCTCTTTAAACTGAACACCTAAACATTAATTCCTTCAAATTGTAAGGCACTTAACGTGAAGCTAAGTCCGTCTTTGTGACTTGCTCTAGCTAATGGCATATCAAAGTACCTGAAGTATAGGTAAGCATTGTTCCAAGCAAGGAGAAGTTGCTTCAAGACCTGAAGCAAACAAAGTATTTTCCCTTCCAGCAGAGTGTGCACCTCCATGCAGACCGAGGTGCGCAGCGGGAGTGGGAGATGAGGCAGGTGCAGGGGCACCATCAGGGAGCTGCTGTACTTCCCACAGCGTGCTGTTGCTGGAGGGTCCCACTCCACCTGCCCCGTTCTCTGCTCCAGACAGAAAAAGGCCAGTGCTGAAAAAAGCATCTCCTCGCAGGTACTAGCAAACTCATTTAAATGTCACTTAGCAGAAGTATAGGTACAACCCTGCTGTTTGAAACACGCTATCTGCTCATAATCACTGCAGGGGGGGAGTAAAGGCAGCTGTAATGTGCCTGTGGGATCAATAATCACTCTCTGAGAGTCTGATTGTACATGGTTTTAAGCACTAGCAAGTACAGAGCAATGCCCAAGTTAGAAAGCTGCTGCTTGGCAGCCTGCTTTGCCAGTGCTGTGGAGAGCCAGAGGAGCTGCTGCCTCAAGAAAGGGACTCAGGCTACATGTGGCTGTGGTAAGGGCAGATGCAAACCACCCTGATACCCATGCCACTTCCTCTCCCTCCAGCTCCCAGCACACAAGCCTGGCTGTCCTTTACACTGTGAGCCAGCCTGCACTGGTTTTGCTCCACGCTCCCAGTGCAGCTCACATCCCATAGTTCTGACAAATCTGTCTTGTTTAAACCCTCTGTATTTGTGACGTATAGCTCCAGCACTCGATATACCTTTTAGCTCCTTGTCATTCTCAGATCACTGTCAAGTTTGCATATTCCATTAATAAATAACTCAGGATAAATAAAGATGCTAATGAATAGCTGAACAGCATTCACTCAGTGCCAGCGCTGGAGGAGCTGATCTGGGACCTCTCGCTGACCTGCTCCAGCACCTGCTTAATGACTCGCTGCTTCCTGGATGTCAGCTGGTTTTATGTTCACTTTCACTGGATTAATAACAAGGCAGTAGTTCCTCGCTTTCTGTGAGCCACCTCTGTGCCAGAGGTTTTGTTAAAACCTGACAAATGACTGCTTTTCCACCACAGAAGTCTTCAGTTTTACTATCTCTGTGCTCAGCAACTGCTAGGGCTAGAGTGATCATTAAAGTAATAGGTCCTAAACACAGAGTTGGCATTTACTGCACAAGTGAAAACAGCAAATAAGAGCCATCAGTGACTCACTAACAGGCTTTGCTGTGATGTGTTTGCAGTGGCTCAGCAGCCAGCAGAACACAGTAGATGGCTCAGCGTATGACTGCAAAGAAAAATAAATTAAGGAGCAGGAAAGGCAAAGAGAGGCTTGAAGCAAGATGCTGATACAATTACAGCAGAAATGAAACCCAAGTACTCTCTGAAGAGCTGAGTAACATGTATGGTAGAGCTGTTAATGTACCTGACACAATACCTTTAAAAGCAAAATCCTGCTCATTTCCTCCAGCACGTTTGTTCCATGCTGAACAGGATGCGTAGCGGGAACGCAATCTTAAGGCAGTGTAGTGTGTGCTGATGAGCGGCCAGTGGCAGCCTCTCCCTCCCTCCCTAATGGCCCAGCACTGGGGCTGAGGACCTTCCCCCCTATCCTGCGGCAGGCAGGGCTGTCCAATGGTAGCCTGAAGCACCTAGTGCTGAGTGTCTGCAAGTCAGCGTCGTGCCTGATGTCTGAGTGAGCTGAGGAACAGCCATGCAGGGCTGCCTGGGGCTTGATTTTGGGGTTGTGCATCTCTGCTGGTGGTGGGGAGGGGTATTTGGCAAAGGGACCCTGATGCAATGTAAGTGCAAGTGTAGTGGCTACAGCATGAGAAACACACGTGAGCATCCCCCTTCTGAGGCTACACCTCAGGAGGTTTTCTTGCACCTCTATCTGTGAGACAGGCAGCATTCGGCTGCCTTGTGCTGGGGTGTAGCACAGGCCCTTGGTCACTGCTTGCCTCAAGTGTCACCCATAACAAATCTGTTGTCGCTGGCCACATTACCATCTGCAGAGCCCTGTCTGTCATTGGGCCATGGTTTAACAGGCTGGAGTTCTACACTGCAATCTTGTTTGAGAGCGTAATTACTTTATCTTGTAGTAACAAATCAGGTTGGAAAAAAGAGCCCAAATGATAAAGTATCTAATAAAGAAAACTGAGAATTCAGATTCCAGTACATATTTGACTTTATTAAATTAAGGAGCAGCGATATTAAGGCATCTATTTGTAATGCTGGTGTTTTTTTTTTCCAGTGAAATCTGAAAAGTCAGACCACAAGTACTGTCAGAAGCAGGTTTGCAGCCAGCGGGGAGAGAGAAGACAAAACAAAAAGGCTGAGCTGTGAACTGCCACCTCAGCTGTGGGCTGTTGGTGGCTATCCCAAGCAGCAGTGGTACAGAAGAGGTAACCCTGCAGTGGTGTGAGAATATCATTTGCGGCAGACGCATCACCAACAGGGAGAGAGCTGGGTAACTGGTGTTTTCCAGCAAGGTTACTTCAGAGAAAAGTAGATGTTCGTACTGACAAAATGCATCCTGGTTATTTTATTCTCTATGCAAACTGCCCAAAAATGTTACCTTCCAAATTGCATCCCTAAGCTCTCCAGAGGGAGTGCAGGCATCCAGCAGTGGGCAGCACTGTGGCTCCCTGCCCTGAGCCCAGACACCCAGCTCCTGCAGTGCTCCACAAATGCTCCCCGTGGGCTCTTCCAGAGCTTTGGAAAGAAGGGGCTGGACCCACGTGGGGGAGCTGTGAACACCAGTGACTTTTTTTCTGCTCTATTTGACCTAATTAGTATTATTTCATGGAAGTGGCCACAGCTTCTCTTGGAAATCATGTCTTCAGGTATGGAGATCTTTTTTGGAGGGAGTTAAATATGAAAAGCAATCATTTCAAATCTTGTGGTTTTATTTTTAGGTATAGGGCATTAATGAGACAAAAATGTCTTCTGGTGTATGAAAGCACTTTCCTCTCATATGATATGCAATGTACTGATATGAAATGAAGGGAAACAAGCAACAACAAATAGTTTATCTAATTGGTCCTACATAGATTTGAAAATGAGTGGGAATTAGGTGCTCTGGAATATTTTTAAAGGATGATAGTGCTGCTTTCTGAAGGTCCTTTTATATTTGTTTGTGATGACTTGTTTGTCTGTTTGGGAAAGCCGTTTCTAATGGGGCTGAGTCAGCCCTCTTGCTGGACCCCCTGCATCTTTCCTGAAAGTGAGTGCACGGGGAAACTCCCAGGGACTCCCGGGCACTATTTTTCTCGGAAACCAGGCTCCAGCAGGGTGCCTTTTGAAGCAGAAAAAACACTCGTGTTGAAATAAAAGGCTTTTTTTTCATTGCATGGGGCCCTTGGAGGATAGGTCCTTCCCCTGTTCTTGTTGTCGAGCCCAGCTTATCCTGCGTTGTTACAGCCTCAGCCTACTCTCCTTTGCTCCCAGACAAGCTACCGGCTCCATTGCCACCAAGGCTGGTTTGGGGTGTTCCGCTCCTCCTGGAGGGCACGCCAAGCCCCTGGGCCTTGAGGTTATCTCTGCTCCCACTCATGCTCCATCTCCAATGTGAGGGTGCACTGAGCCCTCTGGGGAGGGACAGCCCCATTGCCTCGGGAGGCTGCGTCGTACCCACAGTGCCGCAGTGAGACACGTTGCCAGTTTGTAGTGACAGATCGAGGCATTTGTACTGGGGGTAACTGCAAACTGGGGTCAGTCTGTTGTAGAAACTTGAGACTGCTTGGTAATATCCGGCTTTGCAAAGTTGTTTCTTTGCAAGTTTATTTATAATTGTTTCATAGTCAGGCCCATGCGGAAGTTGCTGCGGAAGGCAACAAGAACAACTTGGTGAGTCCTGGCTGAAGCGCCTAGACAGCAAATCACATTCCTATTTTTTCTCTAAATAATTCAAAGGGGGAAAAAGAACCCTAACATCTTTGTCTATAAAGACTTTGTTTATACTAGGGAAAGTTTACACAGCTTGTAGAGAACTAATTTGTAGGAAATGAAATCTCTGTATCTTCTTCATCTTATATACATGATCACCACCTCATTCCATATCACACCACCTCTTGGGTTAGGACTTCAGGGTTATCAGGAGGATTTCAGATTTCAAAAAATAGTTCTATTTATCTTAGATTGAGAAAAAAGAGCATAAGGAACATGAGTAAAGCCTTGCTTTGCTTCCTTTTCAGAGGAGCTAGGTTTTGTTAATATCCTGACTTAAATAGACACATCCTGGGAAAAGCCGTGGACCACAGTCTGTATCGGTTCCACCAGGTGCAACTGGGAGTGCCCGTTTGTCCTGGCTTTGGTTTAGTAGAGGACAAGGCACCAATGAGAGGTGGAAGGGGGCTGGTGTGGGTCCCAGCTGGCCACAGCCTTCTGCTGAGCTTAGTAGGCATGAGCTTTAGGAAGGCATGGCTAAATTATGGGAAGTGTCACTGCTCTGTGGGCACGGGAACCAGGAGAGTTGTCAGAACTGAAGAAAGCAGGATTGAGGTGATGGCTGCACTCTGATTCCCGTTTTCCGCTAGCCTGGAGGAGGGGTCAGGAAAAAGTCAAACCTTCCGGCTGAAGGCAAACGGAGGGCTCACAGTGTCTGGGGTCACATTAAAAATGTAAAAAATACAGACTCCTGAATGAACTTCTCATGTCTGCTGATCCTCGCCTCTGCACATCCTGCTCCCATGGGCAGTGGGAATGACAGAATTCTGAACCAAACTAGTAATATTTTTAGCCTAGACTGCAGCAAAAAGAACTGGATGTCTTATGGGAGAGCACGTTTCCACAGGCCTTCAGAAACATTTGGTTTTGTCTGTAAGGCTTGGGTAGAAGGTGGCTGTCATCTGAGTCGCAAATGTTGATGTGTCCATCGGCCAGCCAGTATGCCTGTGTGTGGGAAAGGTTCTTGTTGTAAATGAGCATGGTACCTGTAATAAATAAATAAGAGAAAAAAAAAAAAAAAAACAGGAAAGGACACTTGAAATCTGTGAGCAGTAAAAGTGGACATCTGAAGGTGCAGAGGAAGACTGAAGAACAGGGACTAAAGTTGCTGCAGCAGCCATGCCCAGGGGGCTGGAAGCATTTCTGCAGGGCTTCCGGAAGCTGCTGGTAGCATGCTGCAAAAGTCCTTGGTGTCTTTTGGGCCTCTGGTGTAGGCCAGCTTGCCATTAGCCTCCAGTGTTTCCTCTGAGGTCCCAAGTGAAACTGCCTGTTGGTGGAAACCTTCCTCACACCTGGAAGTAAAACCCCAGCTGAGTTCATCTGGTAAACAGGAAGGAAGCAGAAGTGTCATTTCAGTGTTTTCAGTAAATTGCCCTTGCCTGGGTTGAGCCCATGGGAGCTGGCCTCTATAGCTCTCTCGGCCTTCCTTGTTTAACCTGGCACAGCCTGACGTTTTCCATTAAACCATCCCCAGGCATTCACGGTAGTATCCACTCCCCCCTGCGATGAATCTCCAAGTTGTGCATTTCTTAAAACTAAAATAGTAGCAATGATAAATAAATAGGGCAATCCGGGAGTCCTGTGAGAGAGGAGAATGCAGCTTTAGTAGTAATTTGGGGTCAAAACACAAAGGGAAGACCAAACAGGAAACAGTGGGGGGGGGACGGGATGCAGTGGGATGGGATGCGACTGCAGACACTGCGCTGGCAGTTGTGTTGCTGGCTGATGGCCGAAGGAGCTGGTGGCCTCCGCTCCAGGCTGGAGCAGGTTGTGGTGCTCTCGGCATGTGGCCTCTGAGCACTGGGATGAGCAAGGGCTGTGATGCTGGTGAGGAGCTGAGGTTGTGCTGCCATTCTGGCCTGAAGGGACACCCGAAAAGTGCAGCCATCAGCTTAGGCAGACCCACGTGGAGGCTTGCTGTCCTCCTGACGCTGCTGGAGTTCTGCCATGGACTCAGTCCAGTGCATCTGATGAGTGCTAAATTCACTGCATTTTTTTAAGGAGGAAAAAATTAGATTTATTTTCAAGATGGATCATGATGTCTTTAACTTCCTTTCTGTTTTGGAAATAAAGACCAGTGCATGGAAGGAGGGACCTCTACCACACAAAATCAATATCAATTACAATGCTGTAAAAGACCAGGCCGTGCATACGTGCTGCGGCAATGACAAAACCGCGTCCCCTTTGTGCAGGGAGTACTTCGCTCTTTCATAGCATTTGTGGCTGTAGTGGTAGTTGAGCTATTAAGGGAACAATTGATGAGGCTAGCTGACGTCAATACTTGAAAGGAACTTCACCTGTTTTAGAAGCAAAAACATAAACGGATGTCTGTTAAAAAATATAATTTAAGGTAATCAGAATGCCATATAATAAGAGCTCTGCTGCACATAATTGGTGTTCCTCTCTTATTTAGCATAGTGGTTTGTCTGTATTCACATGGTTGGGTTATTGCTTTTGGTTATTACTATCTGTATCTAATACAAAGTAAACTTCTGTTTTTTTTTTTTCTCATTCCTTTCAAACTGGCCTCATGTCATTTTGCATTTGAAGAGAAAATACACATATATGTGGCTGGACCAAAGTCCTAGATAAGTTTAGCAGTCACAGAGCACATTATTCAGAGATTGTCTGGCTTGCTCTGGTTAGCAGCCGCATATGAGCAGGAGGAAAGGAGTGGGATTTCACTTCAGAGGTGTATGGCTCTTCAAATGCACCTGCAGCTCAGTGCTGCAGGGTTAGCAGTTTTCTGCTGGGGGGTGAGGTTACAAGTCAGCCTTCTGGGGTAGGTGCCAGAAGCCCCATTGTGGTTTTCTAATCTGATCCGCGTCACTCTGAACTTCCCTGCAAGTCCTGAACTTCTCTTCTAGCTTAGTGTCAGAGTCATGGCATGTCTGAGGCTGGGAGGCACCTCTAGAGGCCATTGGGCCCCATCCAGGACAGGACTCAAGACCAAAATGTTGTTGTTTAACGTGACGGTGAAAAGAAAAATCACAGAAACATGAGCTTCTGATTAAGATCTTCCTTAAATCGTAGATAAAGCTGTATCTTTTGCCCCCATCCCCTACACCACAGCATTCGGCAGGAGAAGCTTGCTTTTATCGCTTCCCTTTGCCAGAGCTCTCTCCCTGCCCATCTCCGCTGTCCCTCTATCAGCCTGTTTGTGTTACCACAGTTCATCCCCTAAATGATCTGTCACCTGGCTCTCTGTCCAGAATATATTAATTTGAAAAAGAGGATCATCAACTTTAACAGCTTTCCTTTTCTGTGCCAGCTGCCATAATTTCTCCTGTCATCTCTGGGGATTTTAGCTCAATAGCGAGACAAAACCATGCAGAAAGGGTAACAAAGTTCCTCATTTAAAATGGGCTTTTCATGAGGAATGTTCCCCCTCCCCAAGTAAAGGCTGCGTTCTCTCCTCAGATGTGTAGGACGGCCGGCTGAAATGTGTATATCAGAGTACCATATTTTGCTGAATGTTTACTGTTATGAGATTTCTGATGAGATTACTAGATGACCTCTTAAAGCCCTTTCCCACCCAATTATTTATGATTCTGGGCTGCTCTAAGTTCTCATAATGGCTCCTTTATGACTCCTTCCATAGTTTACTAGCTATTGAAGTTAAATGAATTGGTTAGTAAATTCCTGGATGCCCCTTTTTATAACTCAGTTGAGTGCTGTATTTTGTTGCTCTGAAATCCTCTGGCACCTCATCTGTTCTCCATGAACTTTCAAAAATCCCTGCGCAAGGTATCGCACTTGCCTCTATTAGCTCTGTTAGCAATCTCGGATGCTGTCATTCAGTCCTGGGGGTTTATAAATACTTCCCCAGGAATTCTTTTCATCTTCCCCTTTGATTTGCTCATGGCTCAGTCAAATCATCAATAGAATCCAAGCACCACAGTTCTCTCTTTTTTTTTTTTTTTTTTTTTTTTTTTTTTNAAAAGGCAGCAGTAATTGGTGAAGAGGCCTCAGTTTCCCAGCACAGGAGAAGTGGTCTTGGCCAAGGCAGTCAGCTGAGACCCAGAGAGACTAATTTGTGGTGCCCATTGGGCAGCTTCTCCATGTGTGACTGTAACCAACACATTGGCCAGACAGCATGTGGATTATCCTTCCGTAAGGGGAAATTGTTGGTGAACTGGGAGCAAATACTTCTGAACATTGAGAGCATTGTTGCCTGAAAAGCTGACCACTGACCACACCGCATTAAATATTGGTTCACAATTCCAGTTCTGGCAGCACAGCAACAGATCAGATGGGTTATAACCAAAATGGGGTTAAACAAGTTGATGTTGTAAACAGAAGAATACAAACTAAAGGTCCTTAATATCTGTAACAGTCTGCTGGCTTTAAATGTCCTGATAATGACCTCAATCTGATAAAATGTTGACTGAAGTGGGCTTAATAAGGAATACATAGACAAAAGCTCCCTTAAAATTGTGAACAATTTTTAGTAATTTGGACAAAAATTTAATAAAATCTGTAATTATTCAGATTAGTTTCCGGTGACTCCCGTATGTTACAAACTATCCTGTAGTTAAATCTAGAGGAATGCTAATTCACTGTTACATAAAGTTACATTTAAGTAAATGAGAAGCAACTTTAGCAGCAATCAAAACATTAAATAAAAAAATAAAACAGTAGTTTCTTGGTTAGCAGAAGCCCTTCTATTAGGTGAATCTCATGGCAGTGAGCCCACAGTGTCGGGAGCAGCTGTGTCTGTGCAAGTGCTGCTCTCAAAACACTTAGACCTGCAGGGGGGCTGTGAAGCTAACTGCCCCAAATCCTTCACCTGCATTACAGTCAGAACAGCTTCAATGCAATTGAGAAAAAAAGTGCTAAGGTCCGAATCTGTGCACACGGGGATGTTTGCACCCATGGATTAGAGCAGGAATGCTCAAGTGCAGCAAGCTTAGCATACGCGTTGGTCTCTGCAGGACTGACATGCCCAGTCCTGGTGCAGATCCTTGACACAGCTTGTTTTCCTGCCAGGTGTTTATCCTGGGCTCCAAGTGGGCCAGCGCTCCCTCCCTGCAGGCTGCAAGCTTCCCCCGCAGCAAGCTCTGCCTGCAGAAAGATTTCCTGCAGCAGCTCCAAAAATATGTTCTTTAGAGAATAGTTTTTCCACTTTCTGCAGTTCTCAATCCACGTGACATTAAACCTCTTCTCATACACCGTGTGAGAGAGCAATGCTGGCTGCTCTTTGTCTTTCAGACTTCTCCACAGATGTAGTCTTTCTGTTTGGGCAGCTGCTCAGTCTAGTGGCCTCCCTGTATGGCTGCAAGGCATAGCAGAGTTCCGTGTCATCTGTCTATACTTGCAGACCTTGAGTTTTGCTCTGAAAGTAGCAAAAGAGAGTTTTTTATGGAAATAAACAGCAATTTTTTAGCCAAATATTGTTGTGGCTTCTGAACTCCAGTAGTTACAAATGACGAGAACTAGATTATTCGATTTCACCACATGGAGACAGTACCTTGCTGAGTGGGTGTCTGTTGAAATATAGAGTGTGAGCTTTGGAAGAGCCCGTTGTGTGGTATTTGCAAACAGCCCGAATCCACATGATCTTTGAGCTCCGCTCCTGCAGAGTACAACTCTGTGTGCCTCCCTGGTGTGTCCTTTCCACTTGAATAGTTTAGCTGGGAGAAATCCTATCTAGTAACGATGTTTTGGTGAGATCTTCAGTAAGACACTCTTTGTCCTCCCTTCTTCCTCCTCCTCCACAGTTTCACTTGCTTTCACACTTGCAAATGTCCCTTCTACAGCTGATGGCTTACCTCCTGTTAAAGAAAAAATAGCAGAAATCTATCTGGTGTAAGAGAGATTGCTGGTGCTCAAACATAGCCGTTGCACCCAGAGACCGCACTGAACGCATGCTGCGCAACTGCACCAACTGGTGCTTACAGCTGAAACATTTTCTGTGTATGTGAACAACAACAAACTGTCCTTTGCCTGCATAAACAAAATCTTCTGCATCAGCATCCAGGGACTATCTGTATTCATGAACATAATTGAAGATTTTTTTCAATTGGCCATTTAAATTGCACTTGATATAGAAATTGGTACCGTTGTTGAAATCCAGGAGCAAGCAAATGAAGCAGGGTGGAAACAGACTCCTCAACACGCTTAAACTGGTGACATTAGTATTCCTAGAAGTATCACATTTTCTAAGCTTCCTAAAAGTGTGAAGTGTATCTCTGTTTCCCACACACATTACTCTAGAGACATCAGTCATCTGTTAAAATAGGTTCTGTAACAGTCTGAGAAACAGCACTGTGTCTCATGTGTTTGTTTTGGCATTCATGCTCCAGGCAGATGCATGGGAGATGGGACAGAGGGGGGTGATGGCTGTCCGAGGGGCCTGGGACAGCTGGGGACAAGGAAGGCAAAGCAGGGAGTTTGTGAGAAGCAAGGCAGCTCTCCCACTGCTCTCACCTTTTAGAAGCCAAGTGGATCAGGAAGTCTGGGGACAGAGATTCACGCTTCTGTGTGTGTGTGTGCATGCAAGCAGGCGTAGGGCTTCAGCCCCAGGAGCTTTGCATTGGCACCTCCACAAGTGTCCCTGCCCACTTCCTAACCAGCTGGGCAGAAGAATTTCTTCTAAGGTGCCTGCCGGCAGGCCCAACACACCCACAATCACAACCCCAGGCCATGGGTTCATCTGAGCCAAGCCAGTATCCCAAAGCCAGTAAGGAATTGCTGAGGCATGTCCCTGAGAGCTTCACTCATCAACAGCTGAAGCTAGGAGTGGATGCTGAGAGTCCTCTTGAGCAGCACATTGCCAGCCCCAGCTCAGGGCTCCTGACCACCTGGGGTCCTCTGAAGTCCTTCCCTTGTGGGCAAGGTACGGTTAACAGGAGAATGTCACACAGAGATCAAAAAGGAGGAATTTCAGAGTATTTCACTTTTAATTTAATCATCCTGTGTTTTTTCCATTGAGTAAACCAGCATGTGCCAGATACTCAGTCCTTTATTGCTTAGAGGATCTTCTGAGTTTTGGCCACTGCTGACAGATTTCATTTGACCCTGGCAGTATTAAGGGGATCATATCTGGACTTGGATCTCCGATAAGTGGACGAGCTGTGAGCTGAAGACAGCAGCACCAGCTCCTGCTGCCAGGACTGACACACACAATCACACCAGGAGGGCAAGCGCTGTTGCGGTTACTTGCAGACACCTTGTGCTGCGGTAAGGCAATGCGTAAACAGCTCTGAGCGCTCTGCCAGTCAGTGCACCTAGCTTCTTAAAAAATATGAAATATGGCTTGATTCTCTCTCCGCACAGACCTTCTGAAGCTGTGTATGGAAGGGATGATATTCCTGTGTAATTCAATGAAAACAGAAAGGTTAAATAACAGGATGCACTTTGCATGTGTATTTCCAAAAAATCCAATCCAAGCAATGGCAGTATGGGCTGTGAAGTAAGGTGGCGGCCATGTCTTTCTGTTCCCAGATGGTCTTCAGCTGGTTGGTCCTTGCGTGTGAATGGATTGCGAGGTGCGCTCTTCTGTCTTCGCTATATTTCATCTAACATTGTGCTTTGTAAGAAGAGTTAGCAGCAGCAGTAGGAGTTGGAAGCAGCAGGGAATGGCATAGTTCATCGTGCTTCTGCTTCAGGAGAGTGCTGTTGAATCACTGCTTAGCAATCCAGAAGCCCATCGAATCACCGGTATTTAACATATCCAATTACTGCAATCTTTGTGTTTTATGATAGGGTACTACTCACCAGTAATGTACCTGAAATCAGAGGGACAACAAAGAAAGCAGTGAAGAGCTCTATAGCTCTCATTTTTCCCAATGAATGGAGTTTTCTGTGCATCACAGATTGTACACCTGAAAAAAACTGTAACAAACAAAATCCAGGTCTGTGGATTGCATTAAATCTTTGTAGATAGCGTGCATACACCAGGGCATGGATCTTCTCTATAAAACATCCTCAGTGTTAAGAAACGCTTCCTGCAAAAATGCCTGTTTTACCTTGTAATAGTCACACATGCTGAATTCTGCAGACATTCCAGACACGAATTATCTGAAATTGGACGAATGTCTACGCAAAATAAACAGCCAGAATGTACAGAAAGAGAAAAATTTGGGAGATATTCTTCAGTCTGCAGCAGTCAGCCCTGAAAATAAAATAGCAGGGATTGGAAAACATACCTCAAGTTAATGGCTTCTCAATTGTAGGCTTCAGAGAGGCACAGGCTCTCCTTCCTGAAAGGGCCAAAGAAGAGTCAGCTCTCCTCAGGCACCCCTCAGACACACCATTGCATAAGCACTGCCAGCTGCTCTCCCTCCACTCCTCTTCAAGTGGCCTGAGCTAGTGGAACGTATTCATAAGAAAGCAGCAGGGAGACAGCATTTCATTCAGATCCTGATGCAGTCTCATGCCCTGCTTTGCTGTATAGTCGTGGCTTTTTCTGATGAATGCAGAGACCAATATTAACCAGGCAAGGGAAGTGGTCTGTTTTTTTTTTTGCTTTACACTTTGCATTCTTTTTATCTCGTCTCCTTTATGTCAGCTGTTTCCTTCTCCTTGCCTCTGCCTCCCTCTTCCCCTCCTCACCCCTGCAGGCAGGCAGGCCCAGCACCAGCACCGTGTGGTGAGACCCTGGGAAGTGCTCTGCCAGGCAGGGAGGTCTGTAAGCCAGGAGAGATTTTTCTTTAAGCTGCATGACTTGTGGCCTCGGTGTCCCCCGTGTGTGTTACTGGGAGCACAGGGCTTCGAACGCACTTCCCCATCAGCCTGGCCAGAAGGTGACTGAGAAGTTCCTCAGGACTATCAACAGTACACGATATTGTGCCAGAAATGAAGGCGGTCAGATAACGATTTCTAGGTGTCTGAGGAGACAAAGCCTCTGAAGAGTACCTGGGAGATTTACTGGTATGCTAATGTGTATCCAGGATCTACAGGGATGTTATATGCTCACCAAATGGGCGTCTAGAAATTCAGTACTTCATGTGCAGCTGTGAAGCAGAAGAGCGATCTGGTCACAGCCACAGAAACACACTTGTCACGGCTGGCAGGTCTGGTGCCACGGAGAAATGTTCCATTTCACTGTTAGCCATGCAAGCTGCATTTCAGTTCTTGCTGTGTGTGTTTTGCACAGCACTGTGTAGCAAGATTTGAGCCAAACCAACCAGAGTCAGGAGGGATGGAAGTCTGGCCATCAGGGCAGGCTCTTTTCAGAGGAAAGCACTGTCCCCAGCATGCTGTAGCCTGACAGAGAGCGTGCCAAGAGGATGCTTGAATTTGGAGCTGGTGCTAGGAGTTGAGGTGCTGTAGGGGTGATGCAGGGTGGAGAGTGTGGCCAGGAGCTGGCACTGAGGGGAGCTGTGGGCCCATGGAGCAGAAGGGGATGCCTCTGCCCTCGCTGCGTGGTGCTGCATGCGCGACATGGTGGCAGAATAACAACGGCCTCTTGGTGCTCTTTCCTCCAGCCTTTTCTCCGAGCATGAGGTGCATTATCACTGCAGGATGTGCACAGATGGGGTTTGTACTGGGTTGCTGAGTTGGAAGTTACCCATTGCATTCTTTCTGCACACACACTAGAGCAGTGACTCATCCCATTCACAGAAAAACTCTCCAAGATGAAACCAAATATTTGTTTGTGAAACTCTGAGGAAACAGAGCCCCATAGCCTTCCCCCTCCCGCTTTCATCTATCACTGTTTTTAAACCATATAAATGAGTTGTAATGCCAGTCATTTCAGCAACACAGATGTTTGCAATAAGCATGCAGTTGGGAAGTGTAAAGTAAAGATGAATGTATCATTATTATGCGTAAGTAAACTTTTGTGGCCCATTTGTCAGATCAGGCTGAATTGTGTTCTGTCTTTCCAGATTACAAATGGCTTGCATTAAAGCAACAGCTTTATAACAAGGCTGGGAAAATGTCCGGCTCTGGTTGCTCATTGTAAATACTTTAGTGCAGAAACTTTGCATGATCTCTCCCAACTTTGGAAATAAAAGCTTAGGTAAAGCCTCTGTTATTCCCAGTCCACGATCCTGTTGTGTGAGAGGCTGCCAGATTCTCTCCTATCAAGGGGAGATTCTTGTAGCTATCAACTATTGCATCTATGACAAGATGCTCCAGTGATGTATAGATGCATTCCTCCATTTATTTTTAAGTTGCTCTTAAACACATTTTCTTTGGAGCAATGTTTCAGCCAAACAAGACAGGAAGGTAGATTTTTTTTTTTTTGCCTTTAAACTAGTGAACATTTTTAAAAGTGAGCTATGCTTCAGTGTTTTCTGGCACACAGAATCCATCTTAATGTGGAGTACATGACAAAAAGTGCCATGCTTTCTATAAAGATCTTAAGGAGAGTGACTGAGCCCCAGTACCACACTGTAAATTAACTATTGTCCTTTGTCAGCATCAAGTGTGCCCCGTCATGTCAAATAACCACAGTTGGCATTCTGTGTATGAGCATGGCCCATTCATTCCACCCAGCAGTGAATAATTCATATAGCAAGTTTTACCCTGGGCAAAATACACTGACATCAAGAGTCACTAAACTATAGTCATTCATTGAACAAAATAGTTATTCATGCTTTCAATGTGAACCATTAAATCTTGCCAGTTAAATTTAAGAATGAATCAAATTAATTCATTTAACATCTTCTGAGCTCACAATAACATTGTTGCACACTTGCTGTGCTTTGCTTTGCTTTTCCCCTTTTCGTCCAAACTGTTAGTACCTGGAAAATGAAATGCTGTGCCAAGCAACTTTCAGGAAGCCCTGAGAAGGGAGACCTGGAGAAAGAAGATGATTGTTAAGCCCAGAGGCAGCGCCCTCAGCTTGCACAATTTCTTGCACTGCACATCATGAGCTACTGCATGGTGAGGGGTTGATGGTGGCAGGAGGCACAGCCGAGCCAGCTGTGACCCTCCTGGGTAGCTGGGAGACCCTCCTGTAGAGCAGGAGGAGATGGAGCAGTGCCTGTGGGTACCTGGGGTCATGTCCTTTTCATCTTTCCTTTCAGGTCGCTGCTATGTGGTCTTCAGGGTCCTTACTGCAAAAAAAAAAAAAAACAGTAGCTTGGTCAAGTGGAAACATGGAAATGTGTCTTCCTTATGGGAGAGAGAATGGCTCTTGTATGGCAGCTCTGTGTTGTCCTGGTGAAATATGTGTGCAAGGAATGGAGACCTCCTCTCTTCCTGCCCATCCCTCCTTCAGTATTGGGCACTGGTAGGGGCTCATGGGGCTGTGACAGAGGCCTGGGGAGGGATTTGCGGGTGATTCTTCATAATCCTGTCACAGAAAAAAAAAGTCTCCGTTGTTCTTTATTGGAGGTTTATCACAGGGCGGTAAACAGTGGAAGTGCATTTTTCATCTGCCACCACCAACAAGGCCGGTGGGTGGGTGGTGTAGGTACGGTCCCACCTCATCCTGCAGAGCAGAGATTGCTTTGTCAAGGCTGCAGGCCTGCCAGCTCAGCCCTTCCAGAATCCCAAACACAGAGGTGGAATGGGAGTGGCGCCTAATTAGGGGGAGTTAATCATTTACTCTTTTGTGAATGAGCAAAGCCCTGGCAGTGTTTGCACTGCAGGCTCTCTCCCCATGGTAACCCGTTGGGTGCTGGTCATTTCAAGGTCACAGGTGGCCTAACGAACGCCGCATCTCCTCGTCACAAAGGGATAGATGTGGGTTTGCCTGTTCCCTGGCCCATCAGGTTTTCTCCCAGCCTGCAGTACCTCTGTGCCCACGCATTGAGCTAGTGCTCAACGGCTATTTAATTTGTGTTGCAAAAGGTCCAGGTTTTTTCCTGTTCATTTGCCTAATTTTCGTCCCACATGTGTTTAAGTTGCTTTGTTTGGAAAACAATGATGAAAAGATGCAAATGAAAGACAAGTGTGGCTGGCCACACATTGGTTGAACGAAAAGCTGCAGCTTTGGTGGGGATTCACCACATGCAGGATGCTGCCACCACCCATCCTGGCCTAAGGTCATTGTCGAGCCTAAAATTTGGGGCAAAATCCTGATCATCTTCTGACGAGTCCTCCTTGGAGACTATCTGCTTTAAAGCAGAACGGTTTGGCACAAAAAAATTAGCTCAAAAGTATTTATCTCATCTTCTGGAAAAATAGATCATATTCCAAAACACCTGCTTCCTTCTTAGAAATCACAGTTTCTGATCTGTGTAACTTAACACTGACAAATCCCGGCTGCTGCTTTTATTGTGATTAAGGTCGTGCGTGCCCAGCAGCTTTACTGTGACCGCTTGGTGCCTATGAGCAGTGGTGCAGCACAGCTCAGCTCGGGTACGTGGCCAGGGCATGGCTGCACTGGGCTGCAGGGTTTTCGCTGCCACAGCGTGGTAAAGCAAACACAGCTTTGCAAAGCTGGCCCTACAAGTCCTGTATCATCAGCATGTGATCCCGTGCAGAGGTTGTCTCACCTTGGTAGATGTGTGCTTTCAGCTGTCTGAGCCCTCATGCCTTGGTATGGAACTGCTGCGATTGCTGCCCCAACATAATGGTGAGGGGTATATAAGGTATGGATTATTATTATCAAAAGAGGGAAAATTCTACTGGGGACTTGCTCATGCTTTAGTAGATTGGCTTTCTGACCCCATTTCCTTGAAACTGCCGCGGCGTCCCTCCAAAAACAATGCTGGCAAAGGGGAGCAGAGTTCTTGTCCTCTCCCACAGCAGTCGCAGGGGCTGCTGAGCTCCTCTGCACTGCCAAGGAGGCAGCCCCCGGTGGCAGATTTCACCACTTGGACAAATGGCTTTGGTCTGCTCTCAATTTGTTTATACTTTAATCTTCCAGCAGCTTCGGGACCAAATAATTTATTTCTGATTGCTGGCGATTTTTTAACCTGGCAGAAAAAGGCACGGAACAGTCTGTGAATAAACATTAAGGCCAGACAAATTTGGGCTCAGGAAAAGGTGCACATTTTTCACAGTGGGCATAGTTCACCATCAGAGCAACTTGTGGAGGGATTCAGCAGATTTTCCATCACTTAACGTCTTTAAATCAAGACTGCACGTAATATAATACGCTTCAAGCAGAATTTTAAGGCTCGGTTCAGAGTTGCCTGGGTGAGATTTTTTGGTCTGTTTTATGCAGCTGGACAGAGCAGATGGTCAGAAAAGCTATAAAAATAACTCCCTATAAGAGATCTGTGTTTAAATAAGCAAGCAAACAAAACCCTTGAAAACGATACCCACACATACAACTGGATGAAAATTATACGTCCTTAGTTAGCCATACTGGAAAAGGAAATGTTTTCGCCTGCTGTAGCTGACTGTTTCTGCTCCTCCAGCCCCGGGTGATTTGCAGGGCAGCACTGCATACTGCGCCTGCTGCGCCGGGGCGTGGGAGGGTGACCCCGCGCTCACACCCCGGGGGGCGACAGGCAGAGCCAGCAGGGTGGGTGTATGCCCCTGCTCCCGGCACCCTGGCGAGGATGGGAAGTGTTGAGTCCCTGAGGAGTGCGGGACCGGGCAGTGCTGGCAAGGCGTCACATGGGGAGCATGGTCCTCCTGGGAAGCACCCGTCAGCCTTGGTCAGTCTGTGTAGCCCTCCGAGAACCCGCATCCATCTCCCGTAACATGATCAGGAGGCAGCGGTCCTCCTGGAGAACGAACAGTTGGAGCTCTTCATTAGAGAGAACCTAATTAGACACTTATTATTTATGTGATTTTGCATTAATGGCCTGGCAACAAGATTTATTTCTCAACATGTTTATTTTACAGTGTGGTTTCTTCGGCAATCAATTGATATTTGGTTAGCTTAATAACTATCTTGTTAAAATTAAATTAAATGCTACTCTGATTTAACTGTATTAAAATAAATGTTGTCATTGTTAATGAAATGCAAATAACTACTTAAATTGTGACAGTGCTTCACTGAGTTGCTGCCATTGGGTGGAAGAGCTCTGAGGAATGTGCTGGGAGGAACAGAGTGCCGAGCGCTGGGACCTCCGGCATGTGCTCCTCAAGCTCTCAGTGCAGTGCAGGATGAAGCCTGATGGAGAGGTTGTCCCCAGGCTTACTTGGTTCCCAACACAGTGAGATCCCACAGGCCAGAGCACCCTACCTCGGCAAACAGGGACAGGGACGGGCATTTGTTTGCCTCTGCCCCAGCTTCCCCATCACACACCTTCCTCTGGCAGGCAGCGAGCAGGTACCTGGAAAATGTTTTCAGTGAGCTCAGGCTGGAAATAATGAGCCAGCAGCAGGCAAGCAGCTAGTTTACCATGACATCCTCTGCTCCTCATGTCTGAGGAGCAATCTCTGGTACCAAAAGCCAGCTAAGCTCGCTTCTTCAGTGTGTTGGGCCATGGGAAGGGGAGGACATGGATTGCTCCAAAGCATGGAATGGATGAGTGATGTGCATACAGAAGTCAAAATATGTTACCAAAAATTTTCATTTGTGAATGCTAAGTGAAACAGGAGAAACAGCAGCTGGAGTCTTCAGGAAAAAGCTTCAATGTGTTGCCAAAGAACTTCGCTGAAAGTAGCAATGTAAAATGTGTGGTGTCTCAGGCTGATCCAGCTCTGCTTCTAGTACTGATAGCACATGTGGCCGTTGTGGGACCTGGGACAATTCCGGCCTGGGCACCGGAAGGAGTGCGAAGGGAGTGCAAAGCCCGGATCTTCTTACGCCCCTGCGTTCAGAGGGGTCTGCGCAGTTCCCAGAGCAAAGGGGAAAGCGAAGGTGTAGCGCTGCGCAAGCAACTGCTTTTCAGTCCTTTTGGGCCGTGTGTATGTGCAGATACCTTGTTGTTTGTTTTCTAAGTGGCCGGATTTGAAGGCAAAAGTCCTTGTTACTGAGCTACAAGTACTGCAAGTGCAATGTTGGAGGCAACATCAACAAAGAAATCCTTGGAATAATGAGCTGCAACAGGGATCATTGGGGGGATATTCCCAGCCCTACTTTCCAAAAGCACGTGCATATCCAAGTGTGTAATGTTCACACGCTATTCATTGCCAGTGCCGAAGCAAAGAGCAAGCCCCTAGCAGAAAGCATGCTGCAATTTGTAACATTTAGATTTTTGCCCACATGAGTCACCTGTCTTGACAAAAGTGCAGGGAGCACACATGATCTAAAGAGAAGATACACATGATTAAATGCAGTGCTGGATCTGTGTTCCCTCCACAGTTCAGACACAGCCATTTCTTCTCATGCTTGTGATTTTTAATTTGCGTTTCTGGATATAATTATGGGATTTTAGCAAGGTTGTATGAACAACACATGATGCCTTGTGCTATATTCATCTTCCGGTGCTTGATGCTTCACACAGTTTTCCAGCAGCTTTCATTTATTGAATTTCCTGCTTAGATTTTTAGCAAAAAGCAAGGAAGATAATGAAACATCCCCTTTTAATTCTAACTTAATTGCGTACAATTAGCTAAATACATCACTTGCTACAACTACAGCTAATGCGTTGTTAAATATTATTTTTACAATACTGTGCCAAATGACATATTAATAATATTTGGTATCATTAGCACTATATTACAAAAATATTTGCATACTCATATTAGGATGTGATATGATGAGTTTCCGCATTGGGTGACTGTGTAGGTGACTAAGGATTATGAAATAGTTTTCAACCCATATCCTGCATTTTAAAGCTTCCCTATTTGTTTGTTTTTAAAAAAATAGTTAAAGTCATGTTCCTGATACTGTTTTTGTGTCCTGTTTTTTAAGAATAAGTCCAGCATTCAGTCTTATTTCTGAGCAGACTGCGCTTTCACAGTTACGCTTAGCCTGCCCAAATTCCCTGCAGTTTGGTTTCTTGGTTCCTCTCTATTCCTATCAGCCAAGAATGATGAGGAGAAAACTGATCCTGCCCTGGAGATGAGGGCTGGGCTAAATGACCTCTGTGAGGCTTTCCCATCCCCATTTTAACTTGATTCTGTGTAGTTCGGAGCTGTCACGCATCCAGGCAGCTCACAGAGGAGTCTGGACAAACCGGTGTCTATGCTTTGCGCAGCTTCTGTGCTGAGAAGAACAGAGCAGCATAGCTCAGGTGCTGCTTGGTGCTTTTCAGTTGTGCTGGTGGGACGGAGAGATACTGGGCCTCCTCGGGGGCTGGGTGCCCCTCGCTGCTGCAGCTCTCTGGGCACTGTAAGGCCGGGTCGTTCTCACAGACTGTGGGCTTCTTGTTCAGCTCCGGGACCTTGGCTCCTCCTGACACAGGGCTTCTGTGGTGCAGGACTATGCCCTGTGCCCTTCGACGAGGGTCCAGGGTCCCACTGGCACACGGTGTGTGAATGCAAACACTGTGCAGCACTGGAGAGTTCGGTGTGGCATGAGAGAGACTCAAGGTGCCACGTTTCACCTGGTGTTCCAACTCTGTCTCTGCTAAACCTGGGGATGGCTCACTCCAGGGATTTGGTCTGGCCCAAAAGTGATGACAGGAAGCATTTGCAAACTTGAAATGACATTTGGCTTTCCTGGGCCACCCAGTATCTGGGCTTGCCTTTCCAGGGCTCCAAGTACTTCCAGGTGTTTGGGGCAGAGCCATGTGTGGAAACATCCTTTTGGAGACCAACAGCTCTCTGCCACTTGTGCGATCCATAACACGGGAGCAACAACAAACAGGAAAACCTGGGGGTGGGTGATGGACAGATATATGGCTTCTGGGGACTAACAGCAAGTGTCAAAGATTGATGATTAATCTAGGAGAATAAAGTGAGATGCTGCTTTAATGGTGGCAAGCTCTGGACAGGAAGCTGCAGGCTGGAGCTGGTGGATGTGCCATGCAGACCGGCATCTGCCGCGCAGCAGTTGCAGGCAGTGTTTGCGCAATGCTTGGACAGTTGTGATTTGCTTTGAAAATAAATAGAAGTATCCACAACGTGAGAAATGCACCAGCTCTGCTGCTCTGCCCCAAAGCTGCCTTTGCTCTCCTCAAAGATCACTCCTGGCAGCAGGGGAGCTCGATTCGTGTTTCCCTTGCAGTCATCTGTGCTGTTGGAAATGCTGGGTGTGCAGCAAAGCTGGGGAAGCTGCTTGGATGATGAGCTCACATAGCAAACACAATTGCTTTGGCTTTTATTGCGTCCTTCTGGTTTTTTTTTTGTTCAAAAGTAGATCTCCAGGATGCTTGGTGGAGGGTTTCTGTACTTCCTCCCTTCCTTCTCTCTCTCAGCGCCTTGAGTCTGTTTGACAACAGATCCTAATAGAAGGGAAAGTAAGGAAGAGTAAAGAGTGAGCAGAGAGAGGTGAAGTGAACATGAACTCGTTTCCGCAGCCTTTGACAGCTCATCTGGTGGGAATAATGAGTAATTTATGTAGCATTCCCCACTTTAGATTATCGAGTGGCTAGACCTAAGCTGGGAAACACTCCAGGTCCAAATAAGATACAACAAAGGGGATATTTGTAGTCCTTTGTGCATTCCTCTATTGTATTCATTTTTATTAATTTCCTGATACTGGAAGTATTTGGGGTGGGGAACAGAAAGTCCCACGTCCTGCTCTGTTCTTGTGGTGGTCACTCTGGGCATCGGGGCCAGTGCAGCTGTGTCAGGACAAGGTCCCTGCACAGGGTCCACCGCAAGGTGCTGGGGAGGTGGCAGAGGCGTGTGGAGGTGCTGGCCCTGGCAGCTCCCACCCCCTAGCTGCTCTGCAAGAACCACACCGGGGCCAGGGGCAGCATGTGCAGTGCATGCACCCAGTGAAGGCTGTTGGGGTGGTCTCGTGGTGTGAAGGTTTTAAGTGCGCCGTTAACCTGGAACATCCTTCTGTGTGTTTGCTTAAAGAAAAAAAAAAAGTGCAGCAGGCTGGGAAATACCTCCCATGCTGTAAAAACAAACAAACAAAGAATCAACAAAATGCAAATAAACCCCTGAGAGGCCTTTTCCTACGGCAGTGACTCTGGTGTGAGTATTTGAAAGAGCTCTATTTAGAGGGAAAAAAACCAGAAATTTCAGCTTGCAATATATTTTGCCTGTTTTGCTGCTAATGAAATCATATGCTACCCATAACACTTAGGGGCATATTGCTTTACAGATTGCAAACAACTTTTTTGGGTAACTATTAAACAAGTTTAAATGTGTCCTAATTACATTTATTCACAGCAGATAAGATTA
The DNA here is from genome assembly GCA_013399715.1 of Alectura lathami. Lineage (NCBI taxonomy): Eukaryota > Metazoa > Chordata > Aves > Galliformes > Megapodiidae > Alectura > Alectura lathami. The sequence continues at coordinate 120,545 of VXAV01003183.1, forward strand.
TTGAAAGTAATGTTACTTTTCCGCTGGAAATCTTTATAGCCAATTTAGCGTTCCCATTAGTTTCCAAACACGTATGTCCTTGAAAAAAAAAATGCCAACAGATCCTCTGAGCCAGGTTCTCTCCCACTGCAATCCCTTTACACCATTGCATCTGTCCTTTGCAGACAGTGTTACTCCAGTTTTCTACCAGTGCAGCTAGAAATAGAATAAGGTCTCCTACCTCCAGCCAACGTTATTCAGAGTAAATCCTCTTTGGCAAAGGCAGCAGCCAGTTAGCTGCCAGCTCTTGGCAGGCTTGCAGAGCCCTGGAATGAGTGTCAGTTTTAGAAGTTGAAAATGCACATGAGGTTTAATGGAGAGGTATTAGAAAGTTCTTTAAAATGAGTTAGCGCACTTAAAATCTAAGGCTGCTATTAGGATGGTCCCTCCATAGTCCCATGAGCATTTGGTAGCTGCTAAGGAAGGAAACTGAAAATGAGTCACCTATTTTTTGCATTCTGATGCTAATTCACTATAGCAGCATCTCAGTTTGTCTGCGAAATGGACAAATTTCTTACCTGAACACTCCACCACAGAGCAATGAGACTTATTTGATGTCCAGCCATTGGCTTTAATTATAGCAACCTCCATCAAAAGGGCTTGGTGTTCAAAGGAGTAATCGTTATTCTGGTTCTGTGAGTGTGGAAGACAAAACTGAGAACTGAGGTGCCCCGTTGTAGCCGGCTCATGGCAGCAGCCGGGCTCCCCAAAGCTCGCTCCGTTGGGGTGCAATGCGCAGGCTCAGGGCAGCCAGTGAGGCCCTTCCACGGGGCAGGCGTCTTCACGTGTATTGCAAAACGCGCCGGGTGCATGAGAGAATCTTGCCACCGAGAACTGCCTTGCTCCGTGCAGAGCTGCGCAGAACATTACAGGTGGGGTGGACTGCGGTCTGCTTGCAGGATTGGGACCATTGTCTCTGTTGTTGCGAGCAAATAAATATCCATAGCTCTCCCCTGTAGCATTTGGTATTAAGATTTCTGTAGTACAGTTGCCAATGTGCTGTTCCTCACCCTGTTCTCCTTGTATCAGTATGAATATGTGTTCTCTCCTTTTAAGCACAAGGCTAATATTTCTTTCCATCCCACACAAACTAAACCTAGAATACCTGCAGTTAGCTTAAACACCACTAACAAAACCTCTGTGTTTGCAATAAGTTGGAGGCAAGATGATGCAAAGTGACTCATGGTTTATATACAAGTGTATGAAAGCCAAACTAGCCCTTGGATAGCTATGATAATTCTTTCCATCCCATAAAAATGGTAGTTCATACTGTTTTTCATATTTCATTTGCTGGGATTTCATACCAATTATGGTATTTAGTTAAAATAACAAGTTGTGCAAGTCTGTCCAATTCCCAAGAACCCCATTGCCATTTTTCATTATGAGCTACCTTAGTGACACAATTATGTTGTTCGTGTCCGCAGGCATCCTGAGCATTAGACCTGTATCTTGTGTGTAGTTTTCCCTTGTTGTTACCTGGCAGTTGTCTGCTTGCATTCCCTCATTTCAAATCTCTTCCAACCAGAAATTACACACTTGTAAAAGAGGCGTGCTGTTCTGCTGCAGTGACTCAAAGGCTTTGCTCACAGTCCTGTGTTAGTAAAAATCGTATTTTTCTGCATACAGCATGAGTACAAGCATGAAGGTTAAGTGTACTGACAGCCTGGGGCCCTGTGGTATGTTTCTTTGAAGCTGGAGGCGAGGAGGCATAGTCAATGGGTCTTAGCATCCACTTGGAGAAGGATCAGATGATGGACTAGTTTTTGGTCTCCATCTGGTCTCCATAAGACAGAGTCTTACTTGCTAATACAAGCTGGTGTTGACTTAGACCATGTTCAGATGCTTGGCTGAATTTTTGGCCAACTTGTAATGTAGATCTGCTGTTCTGATTTGTATGTACCATCCCTAGAATATAACCTAATTTTCCCATGAGCCTGCAATTTTATTGAAAAAGCTCATATATTTAAATGGGAAATACAGCTGCAACTTACGGTTCCAGTGGCAGATCCCACAAGGGGTACATCTCCCATGTTCCACATTTGCTGCAGCTCCTTGAAAAAGCAGGACAACCGACACAGCAGTGCAACTGCTGTGCACGCTGGCTAAGCAGCAAGGTCCAAAGATTCTTAAGGTTAATCAGATGAGAAATACTTTTAGTTGTAAGATGTGTGTATCCTAGCATGGAGTGTTTGCCTTTCTCCTTAATGTTGTTTTCAGGAGCTGTGCGGTGCTCCATACGTACCTGCACAGGACAGTTTGCATGAGTGGGAAGGGCTCTCAGCAGAGATCTGCAGTGCTGTTTTTGGTGTGTCATGGCAAGGAGGTGGCACTGGCCACACTCGTAGCACTGTGCTCAAAAGACAGGCTCAAGCTGTGTCTGTTAGCAGAGTATACTTCCATGGGAAACCAAACTGTGAATAATCTGAACAGGATGCTTGCAGAAAAAGCCCCTGTATCACTGTAAGAACCAAGGCAGCCTGTGTTAAATTTGAAAGAAACCTTTTCTCTGAGCCACGTTTTAACATGTTCTTCATTTCTAGGTTGACCAAACTGAAACCAATCTGCCTCAAATTTCATAGTCAAGATTTTGTGCCAAGATTATTTATAAAGTGGGTCAGCTATTCAGAGTTGGTAGTTTGTTTGAATACTGGATTTGTACCGATTTGTTGTTATCTAGACTGACTAATGTTTCATAGAAACAAATTTCTGCCTGTGGATTGCTGTGCAAGTGGCAGGTCCTGCGCTTGTGCTCTCGCATTACCACAGGGTGCTCCTCGTGTGCTCCCAGCACCCCAGCCAGGCGGGCTCTCCCTGCTCCTAGAGCACTGTTTGTTGAAGTGAGAAATGCTTGGGAGAGGAGTCACTGCTGGGGTGGGAGATGAACCGTGCCAGCTGGATTGAAGCATTTAGGCTGTCTGACATCGTTTAGGAGGAAAAACACAAGCTTTTTAATACATATTTGTAACCGTAAAGCCCCCTGAAGCTTTCTTGGTGCAGCAAGCAGCTCTCCATCAGGACTGTTTGCATATTGCACTGCAAAGTGTCACAGTGACGGACATACAGGTCCCTGAAGTCCTGTCTGTCCCTTGTCTAGGTGTGGATCACCATAGCTGGAGTTGTTCTGTGGTGGGGGCAGGGAGGCCCTCTCCTGTAGCTGCCATCCTTTTGCCCACCCCTTCTTGCCCCCTAGCAAAGCTTTGTACCCTGGGGCATCTCCCTGCAGCAGGAAAGTGTGCCCTGCAGCCTCCGTTTCGCAGACATGTCCATGTCAGCCAGGACACTCCTCGGCACAGACCAGCACTCAGACTGTGGCATGAAGAAGCAGATGGGTGCGCATTAAAAGCAAAGGGCCATTTGGCATATAGTCATTAGCTGTTGCCGAGTGCATTAGTCCTCTTATGTCTTTCAGAAAGTCATCGTTCTATAACAGAAAATTGCTGTTTTGTTCCAAGCAGACTTAATTTCTATAATAAGAATAAAACCCCTTAATAAGGGTCAGGAAGAAGCAGACTTGTACACTCAGCAGGAGGGGCAGGAGCCGCCAGGAGCACAAGGGGACAGGGAAGGGGCATGGAGCAGGTACTTTGTGGCCCAAGGAGTTTGTCCCAGGTGTCTGGTGCTGCTGAGGAGGTTTGCCTGGAGGAGAGGAGCATTTACCCCATTTTGGCAGCTGCTCTGCCTCAGCCTCAGCCTTTGACTGTTGTCAAGTGGAAAACTCTTTACCAGTGGCATGTGATGGGTAATGTACAGGGTTGGCTCTGTCCAAAGAACTGTTGGTCACTTGTGTTCTGTTTGCGTGGTCGTGAGACTGGCACAGCTGCTGTTGCTTTTGTTGCAGGTGACCACTAGTAACGTGTTGCTTATTGGTCTCATCTTCATTCAGCATGTCTCACTTTCTTGATTAAATGGCACCTTCACCTCTTTGGTAAGGCCCTTTCGCCACTCTCTATCTCAGCCTGAGGCTGGGCGGTGCGGGGCCTCCCTGGTGCTGGCAGAGCCTGAGCGGAGCAAACAAACCCCAGCGGGGATGCGAAGCCGAGTAGCGTGAGCCCTGGGACGGGAGGTGCTGCACCAATTCCTTGTCAGCCATCACCACCTAGTGGCAAAATAGCTCCGTCTGGATTCATCTGCCAACTTTGCCGTCTGATTCAAGTTTTTTTTTTTTTTTTTTTTTTTTCCCGCTTGAAAAGAGAATTTCTAGACTGGGCTCACGTTTTGCTGGGCTGACTCTGAGCTCACGCCAGCTTTTACGTCAATGGGAAATGTCCTTCTATGCAGCTGAACCCCACAGGCTGCCTCTCAGGCACCTCAGCTGCACATGCAGACCAACGGGAAGTTTCTAACTTTTGCCTATGAGGTGGACAGGCGTTTTCCACCACCCAGATTCACATGCCATACAACCCTAATCCTGAAATCCAGACAGACGGGGATCCATGATGTAGGTTTTCATGTACGTATAACAAAAGGAAGCCTCCGACCATAAAATAGAAAGTAATCTGTTTCTTGAAAATCCTGTAATGACATAGCCTGCAAAACAGGAGATGAGAATGCCATGCGGGGTGGGGTTAGGAATGGGCATCGCCGTTTCCTTGTTAACCAACCAATAACAACTACAAAGTTGCTGAAGCCCAATAAACGTATAGAAGGGAGAAGAGGCCGTACTAGGGCCCTGCTCGCTCCTTTAGCACGCAACACGTTAATCTGTTTTGACTGCACCAGTTGTGTCTTCCTTTTCATTTTCCCCACGTATGGTTCTGGAAGCCTGAACTCCTGTCTGTCCTTTAGCCAATGCTCTGCCTCGCTGGGACCTGGCTTTGGCTTCTGCTTGCTGCCCTCAGCTGCTCTCTGCAGAGAGGCAGTTGGTGAAACCCAGGTGATGGCTCATAACAATTTCTTCCTCAAGTGGAGCAAGGCTCTGCAATAAAACGTGTTCTTGGTGGTTGTGTGATCACCATGGCAATTAAATGAACTGACAAAGGAGTTACAGCTCCTTTATTATAACTGGGATTGCAATTTTAATTTCTGATACTTGCTAACACTTGAAGCTTGTAGGAGTGTGTCCACATGGTACTCTGTTGGCAGACCTGGCTGCCCATGCCCCTCCTGTGGGTCCCTTGGCTCCCAGAGTGGCTGAAACGCTTCCTCAGCCTGTGGGATGGGTGAGGAGCAGGGGGACGCCCCACAGCACCCTTTGAGGCAGACACTCAGTGCCTTTAAAGCCTGTTTTCAGAGCTGCTGCATGCAGCAGAGTTTTTCAGCATCCCCATGCCCCTCCCATCGCTTCAAATCTTTTGCAGGGCTGGTGAAAGCCTGAGCAGCCCTGGGAAGTCAGAAGCCATGGAGGCATCCAGAGGCGTGCTGTGGAGCTTGAGCCTTTTGGGGTTTGTGCAGCAGTGGGCTCAGCTCCTTTAAACCACGGGTTGTCTGGGCTCCTTGTGCCCCAGGCTGGTCCCTGTGCAGGGCCCCTGGCCGGGGGTGGCCCCACATGGCTTGGCTCGGGTGCCACAGGGCAGCCTGGCCACGGGCAGCACATGCTCCTGCCCAGCAGGTGCCTGCACAGCATGTTGCAGAGGGGATAATGAAACCATCTCATTTTTAGCAGGTCACCTCTGCGCTCCAGACCTCAGGGCAACTGGTGGCCAAGCTATCTGGCACCGGAGCACTTAAGGGTGCACTGCTGTGCTTGTTCCTTAGTGTAAGCCTCATGGATTCTGGGTGATCCTGGTCCATGATAAACCACTCCAGTTTCTCTGGTTGTTTAAGCCACTAAACTATGGTGTGAACAGATACCATGAACACAGTTTAAGGAATTTATTTGAAAACTTGGTCCTAAAGTCTGTTACTTCAAAATTAGTAATTATGCTTCAACTCATGGGTCTGAAGCATAATTTAAGGAATTAACATGCCAGGTTATGTGTATTCTGGTAGGCTGTAGGTGCTTGCATTGCACTGTGCACATGGCTCTGATCTTCCCATCTCGCAGCAGCATGCAGCGCATCCCCTCAGCCTGCTGTCCTCAGCTTGGGGAGCAGCTCCTCAGGCACTCTGGGATCTCTCTGCATCCTGCTCTCTCTCTTGCTCACCACAGAAGAGCCTCCTCCTCTTTCATAATGTATTAAGGAACCTGCCATCTCTTGGGTCTGCTTTTTCACTGTTCTATGAAATATTCAAGCCAACTTCTACCTGCTGCAGGGTACATGGTTAGAAGAGAGCAGTGAGGGGAAGAAGGCTTGTCAAGCCAGGGGCTGCCTCTAACCCATGCTGCTTGTGCCTCCTTGGAAGGACACACAGATGGCAATTCAAGAGACCAGGCTACAAAACATAGCTGGCTAGAGGGTGGCATTAACAACAAAATGGGAAAGGACATTTTGTTCATGTCACAACAGGGTCTATTTTTAAGAGCTTGTTGCATGTTTCATGTCATAAAATCATTTCTGGGATTATTTTTTCTAAAAAAAAAAAAAGCCCATGCCTGCTGCAGAGAGCACTAAAGTGGTCCACTCCAACCACTTCAAACAGGATGTATGGAAATAATCAGCATTAGCCTGATGTAAGAACAAATAGAGGCAACTATTTGGTGACGCAGAATAGAGACAGAATAGCGGGACTTCACTCAAGGAGATTGAAAGAGCTGGTGGCATTGGAAGAGATTATTAGGGATGATAGAAGTGGTAATTTGTTTGACTTAGTAACTGCTCTAATTGGTGCCCGTCCCATTGAATACAAATATCCAGCTGAATATTTCCAGTAGCTCTCCTGGTAACAAAACAAATGAGTTTAGATCTGCTGTGGCGGGAGAAGGTTGTTTTCGCTGCTGAGGCAAGGGGGGGTCAGACACCATCAAGTGCTTCAGAAACGACACTCTCTTTGGCTGGCAGGAGCATCTCAAAATTGCTGTGATTTTTGTATGAAGAGCTCTAATTAGAGGTCTAGGTTTCCTGGCCCGCAATGTTACATGTCAGTCAGAACATTTTGTTTTAAGCAAAGGTCACCTGTAAGGGCCCAGCCTGCATACATATTGCTCTGAGATGGTTTTAGTTATAGACAAGGTGTTATTTTAAAAATGTATGGGAACTAGGCATCCAGGTCCTACTGAATTTCATTTTGATGTGAACATACAACTCACCTTCAAAGTATCTTGAAAGGCAAAATGTACTTCAAAGTCATTTTCAAAGATGAGGGGTCAACTTGGTCAGAATATTTTCAGATTGTAGTTTTAAAAATCTTTTAACATGAACACTTTCCAGTTCCAGTGTTATCTCCTCCCAGAGCCCCCCTAGGCTAACACAAGTTACACTCTAGTGCCCGTGCAGGTTCTTCTGCAGTTCCACCTCTATGAATGGGACATGATGTGTAGATGGGGTCCACACCTGGCAGCAGTTAAGTCCTGTTGACCATGAGGCATCCACTTGAAAAATGAACTTGTATATTGATTGTGTAAACATGTCCAGCACCCAGTAGACCCTCCACCCTTCATTTCCTTTGGCTGACCCTTTCCCCCCGGCTCCTGATATGTGCAGGTTACCTGACCTCACGGGTTACCTCGGGAATTATTTTCAAGTATCGTTACAGTAAGAGAGGGGCAGGAGGCACGCAGTATCAGCTGTGAGGGCATGGTGCTGCAGCTGCCTGCAGGTTCGTGTGTGATGCTTCAACAAATGTCGGTGGCATTTTATCTGAGAATTAAACAGAAGTCCAAAGGGGGCTATTATTTATTGTTGTCTTCTCTGCTGTTGGGTAGGCTTTTGTAAGAAACATTGTAATTTCGGAAAGTTAAACAACATGGTAACTGAGAAATATAACTTTATTATTAGAATGTTTATATTCTAAAAACTTTTATCTGGGGTTACAGTGCAATCCAATTTCTCTCTAATTAACTAACCTGGTATTTGCTCAGCAAGTAAATATAACTTAGGATTTGAAAAGTTTAAGAACATGCAACTTCTTTACTCCCTTTTTTCTCTTCCCTTCAAAAAAGACAACTCACAGTTAAGGTTTTGGCGCAATAAATAATAAAATAAACATCTAATTCGTGAACTAGTAGTTGCACTTAACTTTGGTGACAAACAGAGTAGATAGGCATGTAAAAATAAAAATATTCTTTCAATGTCAAGTGGATAAAGGAACAGATTAATCTATTTTCTTTCTAAAGATCACCTTCATTATCTTAAAAAAGGGTGATTTTTTTATGTTTGTAGGAAAGGGAAAGGAGCAGAAAAAATGAAAGGTTTCTGTGATGTGGTTTGCCTAAGAAAGTTCTTGTAACACACGATCTGACCAAAACCCATGCAACACAATTGACAAATCCTTTTCACCACACGCAATGGTTAGTGTAAGGCCAAGTGTGGCCTTGAGACAGAGTTAAACAAATATTAAAATGTCATTGCAACCTAAATACCTGAATTGGTTTTACACTGTGACTTTCTATCAAAACAGTGTTGAGAAACTTTGAACATATATCTATGATATATATCTATGATATATCTGACTGTTCCACAAATACTATTTAAAATAAAAGTGAGGAATAATACTCTTTCTTCACTCTGCTACTTTCTGGGAGCTCTGTGCGCTGACAGATGTATGACATCTGTAGTTATCTGAGCTAACAGACTGGTCATCTTCTGCTTTAAAAATATTGCAACTCAGGTGCTTATTGCAGCAGTAATCATAGTGATACGCTGTCTTGTAATACTCATTTCTGCTTACAGTCATAGTTATAAAAATGAAAAACATTTTTCACAAATCTTTATACACATACTGTAAAAATCACCTTCCACAAAAACAATTTACATCTGTTATGAGCATTTAAAAATAAATTACGCAGACTTGTCTCACCTATTCTTTCTTTTGCTTGAGAAAACAAATCTCATTAGTAACATCAACAGGATGTTCCTGTTTGTAAACATGGCATGAGGATTCATGTTACCAAAAAACTGTACACACAGAAGAATCATCTTAATATATACTCCAATGAATAAGGATCCTTTTAATTGGCACAAACCACTGTAAACACAGGTATTCCCATCCTGCAGTGTTCCTCACTCTTGGGTTTTTAGTGAAATTCCAGAATCTATCATCCCTGGAAGGATTCTTCATGGAGATAAGGATCTGAAGGGTTTAGGTTACCATCACAGCCACTTCAGGCCTCTCGTGCCCCACGCCAAGCACAGCCTTGCGCAGGGTGCCATGCAACGCAGCATGCTGCTCTAGCCTGTTGCTTGCTGCTCCCCAGCTGCTGCTGCTAGCTGCCTCCTGGGCTCAGCGCACTCCATACAGGTGAGGGCTGCAGTGCCTGGCTCTGGCCTCATGGACAAGTGACACCAGAGGCTGGTGGCAGCCAAAGCACAAAGCTTCTGGGATGTGAAACCTGGGCTTGAGACACTGGAGCAGCCCAGACTTGCACCAACAAACAATGTGGCTGCTGGCAGGACTGGGCTGCTTAACAAACATACTGGAATGTGGAGAGCACCCAGCCGGGTAGCAATCTACTGCAAACTCAAAAGCAACTCAAGTAGGCTTTTTACACCTAAGTATGCCTGCACAGGGAACAGCTGATCATTGATCTTATACCTACCTAAGCTGGAAGAGTGATAATTCGGGTGCCGATTAAATGGATTCTTCTGAACTTCAGCAACAGCATAGATGGGAAATAAATTACCAAGCCACATGCTGCCACTAAAATAATTAAACATACAGCCACAGTATTGCCCAGCAAGGTAACTGCAGTCATTTAAAATAAGCTCTATAAATAAATAAATAGATAGAAAACCCTCCGTGTAAACTGAATAAAATGTCACTTCTCTTCTAGCGCCCAAAGAGGGAATGGCGTTACTAAATAATATAAATATGCCGTATATATTCCTTTATATTATATTTGATATGTTTGGCATGGCCAGCCGGATAGAAAGAAGTGGGATGATTAACTTCATTCAGGATTTGTTCTGTTGAAGCCAAGCTCCTGTGTTACTATGTATCATTAGCTGTTCCTATAGCTGTTTGGTCTTTTTACCCATCTTGGATTTTGCGCTCACTTTCCGAGCAGAGAAGACTGGATCACCTTTCTTTTGTGCTCTCCAGATTTCTCTTGGGCAGTCGGCAGGTTCATAGAAGCATCTGACTGGCTGCAAGCTGGTTTTCTCTTCCTTTGCTTTTTTCAGCAAGACTCTTCCTTTTTGAAAGGAATGAGGCTTTGTGTCAGGGATGTTATATGAAGCGTGTTGACTTCCTCGGCTCCTGAAATTAATAACAATGATCACCAATAATTATTATTCAATCTGTTAAAGTGAAAGGTGTCCAGAATGGTCCCAAACCCATACATTTTTGAAGGCAGAAATAGCCTTGTTTTACAGGACCAGGTTGAAAGTTAAAAGAAGATGCAATACAAACCGCATTTCTCAATACTTGAAAGCATCCCTCGCTACAAGAACTCCTAGACGTTACTGGTGAACTCCTCCTGTACGTTCATCTACACTTTCATTCAGGATAGGATTCTGCTGACACTGGAGTGCTGTCACCTTGCTCAGGTCTAAAGGGATTTTAATATTCACAACAACCTTCAGCAAAGAGCAAATGTCCTCGTGGCCTTTGGAACACCACCTGGTTCCAATAACAGCAGAAAGTGGGTGCAGGAACTGTGTGGGCTGTGGGTGGGATCTGAGCACTGCCTAGGACTTGGCCAAGCACCAAGGGACTACAGCTGCTAGTGGCCTGCAGCTCAGGAAACTCAACTGCCTCTGCTGGCCAGCTGGCTCCAGGCACTTTAGATTTGCTTTAGATTGCGTTTGAAAAGAGAAGAGAGGAAAGGAGAATAGAGAAAACTGGGTGAAGAAGAGTACAAAAGCTTTAAGGCTAAAGTAAGCTGAATTCTTTGCTCACTCTGTAATGGTTCAAGCCCAGCAGGAGCTGATGAAACCAATGAGCTCAGACAGAGTGACTGCATCGTGCTGGGCAGGCTAAGCCATGCCCTCTGCTCTGAGATTTTATCTTTAAACCGCAGTTCCACAGTTTAGCTAAGTAAGATCACTACAGTCCCTTTTCATGCCAGAAGGGTGGCATGAATACCTCTAGGTTTGTGTGTATGAGGCAGTGAAAGCCGTTTGATAGCACAGCTTTACCTGCAGATTAGTTCTGCGTGGTGGCAAGTAAGATTCGCCTCCATCCACAGAATGGGCACTGCAAAATAAAACTTCCCTACCCCTCTGAGCTTCCTCTCCTCTGCCCTCTCTGCTTCATAGGACAAGTGGGATATTTTTAATCTGATCATTCCAAATAAAGGCTACCACTGAATGCCAGTTTTGCCAGTGTCTTTTTAAAGGAGAACTGTATCAGTAGCTAAACAGAAACCTCTAAACAATTTTACACGTGCCTTTGAACTCCCACTATTTGTCAGCTATTAATGGATTTTACTAAACTGTGTTACACTTAGACCAAAGACTTGTCAGTAGGACTCATCTCACCAAATCATTAACTTCACTGGTTTTATTTCGTTTCTATCTTCCTTGATGACAATTGTATTAAGACATCAACAGGCCCAAAGAGTACACAGAAAATCACCAATACCTTGGGAAAACAGCCCATATTAGTTCTGCTGCTCCCAGAACAGCTGCTTGAGTAACCTGAGATGTCATTAGCACCCGTATTTTCTGAGGACACTTGTCTGCTTACATGTGATTTTTAAGTTGACAGTGTTACTGTAAGTTAGGAAACGACAACTGTCTCTCTCCTACCTACAGAATGTTAAAAATATTTTCAGCTGAAGCTTGGCCTGCATTTACCAAAGAGATTCACCAACTGTAGTGTTGCAGTAGGCTATTAGGGTCAAACATAGGAAGGAGTCATTTATTTTACATCAAATTATTCTTTTTTTTTTCTCCCCTTAAAGAATATCTTATTTTATTTTCAATTTAGGAGAAATCTGTTTTTCTTCTATGACATCACATAAATATAGACCCACACTCAGGTCCAGAACCTGATCCAAACCCAGCCTGATTCAGGCTTTGGTTCAATTTGAAATGCAAAGGCAGCAATGTAAGCATGTCAAGTTACATCTTTATATAATAAAAGAATAAAAAGACATACATACAGGCATCTGGGTTTCTTATTTGATGAAATGTCTGTAAACTGCAAAGAAAACAGAAACAGGTTATTAATATTATCAGGTTATTAAAATACAGGGATAAAATATATGCAGTCTCCAAAATCCCATTTCCATTCCCACCTGCTGTTAGTACTAGAAGAAAATTCATGAAAGAAAAAGCCTTTTGCAGATTATTATTCCTCCAACTTACATGTTTTAAAAACCTGTAACAGGAGTTGTCAGTGGTTGGAGTTTTTCCCCACTATTTTTATCATAACTATAATCACAGTAAATTGCTAAACAAGTTGTTGGCTGAACAGAGATGCTTCAATTAGATTAAACAGTATGGTACAATGAGAAGTAATTATTATGTTCAAGAAAATTAATAAGAGCCAGTGCCTGAATAAGCTGCACTGAATTAATTTTCTCTCAGAGCCTTTAATTTTTCAGCAATATGTTTCCTTTATACAAGCAGCTAGGAAACTTCAGGGACCAGCCCTTGGCTGCAGCAGCACTCAAGGCTGGAGAGCAAGAACTCAAGGGTTTCTCTCTCTTCCCATCCCAAATCTCAGGGTTAGCTAGGGACAGCATAGCATCAGTGCCAGCACAACTCTACAGGACTTTGTTTCTTATGACAGTCTGGCTGACAGCTTGGAATCACTTTTTCTAGTCCCTCTTTTAGCGGGGGTCAGGAAAGGAAGCACCCAATGCCAGCTCAGCCTAAACTGGTCTGGGTACCAACAGGCTTCTTTGTATTCACCTCCTGTCAGTGTCACTAGACTGAGCCTTTGGGCACCATTTAATGGAGTCACTGAGCCACGCAAATGTTCCCTGTGTCCCTGGTATTGTCCACACCTTGCAGATGGATTCTTGCCCAGTCTGACTTTGCTTGTCATCTGTCTTGGATGGGAGTCTGGAGCCATCCCGTGGTGTGCTTTTCTGTAATTACCTCGTGAAGGTCAGGCTGGTCAATATTTGGATGGGTGACCTTAGAGGAATGCTGAAGTCACTCAGAAAGCAGGGCAGCTGCCTCAAAAATTACTGCCTTCCCCAGGAGACACTGCTGAGCCAGGGATCCCAGTAAACGCATCAAGAGCACAGGAGAAGATTTAATACTGAG
>VXAV01003183.1:133820-144958 GCA_013399715.1 Alectura lathami
GGTTCTCACAGACACTGGCTGGGATGTCCTACGCTACATTTCAGCACATCTACATTTATTTGATTCTTGCCTACAGGTCTTTGTCTTCCAAGTAGCTATGGGAACCTTTGCTTTCCACCACTGCATGCCTGTTTAGTGCTGTGGGTGATCAAATGCCTCTGACCTCCACGGGGATGAGCAACTATTTAATATAGGCAGTGTGGAGCATTCACTGAAATTGAAATGTTCAGTGGAATCCATGTGGATAAAACTTGCCATATAGATGTAATGTGTAGCAGGGAAAATACTGAGTTTAAGTAGTAATGATGACGGCTTTTACAGGAATAGCTATTTTTAAAAGCAATGTTCAGACAGCAGTGGTTTCTAGTTTCTGGAGCCTGACAGGGAATCCACTCGCTCTTCCTACACGTCTTCTTATAGGAACTACAGAAAGCAAGCCGAATTGCCAGCAGGCTTATGTGTCCACCATAGAGATCCACCTCTTTCCTGAAAATCTTTAGGGATCTCCAAAAAACTGACAAGTCGGTAAGTGGTGCATGGAAAAGTGTTTCCAGCAAATGTAACATCAGCAATAGCCAAATCTGGAAAAAAAGAAATAAAAAAAATCTGGCAAATATTTCATTATTCTCTGCTCTCCCTTTCCCATCCCTGCATGCTCTTATCCTCTCTGCTCCTGTCTTTGTTCAAAAGGAAATAATATCTGGCTTAAATGGAGTCAAGATGGGACGAACTGCGTTCTATATGTTGTTCCCACAACCTTTTCCACACTACTGCAGACCTGAGAAGAGTCCAGAAAACGTTCTCTGGCCACTAAGTTACCCATGTGGCCACCCCAAGTCAGCACAAGGCCTACCCTGCTTTTCATTCCCAGTTCATTGCTTCCAGTCTGACCCCATTAGACAGAGTCCCACAGCTGGTTCTGCAGGAGGCCATGGGCAAGGAATGGGTATGCGGGCTCACCAACAGCACCACAGATATCACAAGGCATGGTGCCTTGCTGCCACTTTTACCTTTCCCATCCTTTGCCAGGTTAGCTGTTCTGCCAGGTTAATTTTTTTTCTGCTGTATGGCCACCAGGACCCATGAAGAGCCAGTCACAGCATCCTCAGAAATGAGGAAGGAAGCACCAGCCTTGTTCTGTGTGGCTGTGTGTACCGGCAGCATTTTCAGCCATCGCTGTTCTTTCCATCCCTAACGTAGTGGTACCTGACTGCAGCTGTAAGGGCACAAAGCTGGAGTTCTCAACTGCCTGCTGCCTTTGTTCATTACCCGATTAGTTGGTTACATTAGGCTACAACTACAGATCGTTTTCCACGCCACCCATTACAGTAGCATCAGAGCTCAAAGCTGCAAGTAAAATGCATGTGAGTGAGACACAGGACTATTCAGGTTTGTGTAATGAGATGCAAAATTGTTTGAAACTCACCTTGTGCTACTTAACACCTGCTCTGCGGGAGGCATGACAATATGTGAAGTGCCAGCTAAAACATAAATAAATATAAGCCTAAAGGAACATTTTACAAATCCAAATCTGTCTGAAGTAGCAATTAGCTTGTCCCACTGAGCCTACTCGCATTCAAAGTTGAGTGCTTTCCCTCCGGCGGTGGGTGACAATTAATGAAAGGACTCTGCTGGCTTACCACGTGGTCGCTGGCATCAGTGTGGCTGCACGCGATCTGCTGATTTTGGTAATACTCTAGCTGCCTTTCTGCCAGATCCACGCGCTGCAACAGGTTCTCAATGAAGTGCTGGAGCCTGGCTTTTCCCCGCACTTCTTTTTCTGCTGCCTCTTCAAGGAAGTGGTTGAAAGTAACAACTTCTCTGTAAGACAAAAATATTGCAAAGATTTAAATAACGGGGATGGCTCTGGTCTCGCTGCCGTCAAAAAATTACTGATGCTTCCCCTCTTTTTCATGGTGATTTCCCATGGTGGCTGTTACTGTCCTTCATCTTTATTAAGGGATTTAAACCTTTTTCTGAACACTAACTGAAGATCTGGAACCCTCAATGCTGAATTTAAGTTTATGGGCAGTGGTTTGGTGGTTTTTTTTTTTTTTTTTTTTTTTTGCCACATTATTACATCTCTTGAAGACAGTCCGCGCTCTGCAAGCCATAGGGCTGAAATGTCGTATCATTAAGCATCACCGTTCTCCTCTCAAGGCCCCTGGACACAGCCTCAGCCACCTATCTGAAAACAGATCCACCTAAATATATTCTAATTATAAATGTGCCTATCAGTCCTGAAACATGAAGAGAAGTGGATGAAACCCCAAATTCATCTTTCTGGTTCATCATAATCTTACAATGGTAGTTTAAGGTAGCTGCTGTCATAATTCCTAACTTAAAAGAGCTACTGTGGCCACTAAATTCCATTTTGGCTGCAGTCCTGCAAGTACTTCCAAGTGCAGTTATAGGAGCTGGAGCTAGTGGGAGCACAGGGGATTAAGAGATAATCTAGAGATTATTGAGCAAGGAGTATGTGGTGTGGGAAGACAAAGTGTCAGATCAGGAGTTTAGAAATATTTCTTGTCTGGTAACACAGTTGGAAGCAACAAATAGCACTGCTTTGCTGACTGTGAAAGGTCCCAGCTGTGTACAGGGACAGAGCTCATTTTGAAGAGCTCTGCACAGTAAATGGGCCACCATTTGGGCTGCTGATTTCAGGAGCTCTGGGTGGGAGACATTTGGTTACAGCAAGCCATGGATTATGAAAAACGGCAAATCTGAGCATGTAGATTTCCCCAGATAATAAATGCCTGGATAAACAGCTCCTGCTCTGCCAATGAAACCATGTTAATTTTTGCTTTGTACAGAACTCAGGGTGTGGGAGTTGGGGGAACCAACAGTTGCCAAATGAAAAAGGGCATGATTGTACATTATAAATACAGCGCCTGAGAAAAGAAGTGTTTAAAGCTGAAACTAGGAAACATTTTGTAGCAGTAATAGCCTTTTAAAGCTTTGTTTGTTTATAACAAATCCAAAGCTTCTCTGCATTCCATCAAAGACTGTTTTAACTCAGCATAGTTGTAGACAATTATTTTAATAGTGATCTGGTTTTGCCCTGTGAAGTTAGGCACAACTGGTCAGCTATGGAAATTCGCCATTTAGACTTTAAGCTGCATCTGCCAGCTCTGAACCATAGCAGAGTGCTCAACAGGCTGTTTACATGGCTGGTCTAGTGGTAGGAATGAGCTAAAAACCAGCACATGTTGTTTGGATGAGAACATTCATGAATGGTAGTTTATATTAACCTACCCAAGAAATCTGGCTTAAGAAACTGAGAGGTGCCTCATTCGTTAAACTCTGCTAACCCATTCTACTTTCAGGGTTTTGTATAGTTTCTGCGATTGGGCTTGCCCAGAGTGACCTGGTAATGAAAAGCCACCAAAGAATGTTTAGGAAGAAGCAGATCCAAACTTGTTGAGGTCACATTTAGGGCTTTATTGTCTCCTCACTTACAGCACTGTAACTCCTTTAATTTCACGATGCCACTTACCAGGTTGGAGAACTGTGCATGGTCTGCGAGGCCACTGGGGCCAAGCAGGGACCAGCCAGCCTGGGACACCACCTGGGACGTCCCTGCCAGGGCCATGCATCCAGTTTCCACATTTTGCTGCAGGAGAAGGCCACAAACATCAATGACCTGGCATTTGCTTTTGAAAGCTCATAGTTTCATGAATGCTAATGTTTGTAATTGTGCCAGTAAAAGTAGTTTAAAAAGCATCCATTAATCTCCTGCTCCATGGCATGAATAGATGACCCTCAATTTTTCCTTTCCTACAAATATCTAGTTAGTGAGCTGTGCCATAGGGGATGGGGGAAACAGTATTTTTTCTGGAAGACTTAGATCACTATCAGGAGAACAGACATATAGACACAGTAAATTCCCTAGTATTTGCCTTGCTTTCTAGGCTACTCAAGGTAACTTGGCATCCTACAAGCCATTATTTGTAGGAACTTTTATTAGCAGCAGTAGTACCATTTCCATCGTTTTTCTCTGTTTGTTCAGATGCCTCAATACAATCTGTGAATCTGCCTTTAATAACTTTAAAAATGTTCCTTTGTGCTGAAATGGTACAACTGCTCTGTAAATTCCTTCTATAAAGACAGGAGCCAGAATATGCCCACCCACTAAGGCTCAGTCTCATGCCTTGTCCTGGTAAGCAGCACCTTTCTTAGTGCAGCTACTTCATCTGTTCGCATTCAAATCTCTCAGAACACCACCAAGCCCCAAGGAGTGACTGCTGGTAAGTCTACTTGCTCTGAGACCTCCTCCTCAGAGAGCTCACTCTGCTGTGCCTTGGTTACCTGAAGGAAACTGCCAAAAGAATTTTTATCCTCTTCCCACCATGAACAATAGGGAAATGTGTCAAAGAACTTGTATAGCTTCTCTGCAGCCACTGTTAATCTGCTTACTTGCCTTTATTGTGTCTCAAAGTTTGTGCAGGCTTCTTCTTAGCTATACTGATGACCCACTCTTCAGTTTTATTTCTAGTATTTAATAATTATAATTAATAATTTCTAGTTTTTAATAGCTGTGATGACTTTGTGTTTTTACTTAATTTACTTTCAATGTATTTCTCCAGGCCTTTCCCAAATTTGGGAGGAATGTTACGTGATATGATTTCCACCTTTTCCTCCCTGCTTTTACACTTTGTGGAAGGACAGATGTTCCCAGCAGGTCAGCTGCTGCTCCTAATGTAGTTGGGGGGAAGCTGGTAGAGGCATAAAACAGAGAGCACAGCAGCATGCATCTTCACAGAACAGCCTCGTCAGCAGCACTCTCCTGAAGCAGGACTCCTTTATTAAAGCCTGGCTCAGACATAAAGCACTGCCCTTTCTGTTGAGAGGTCTCTGCCACCCTGCACTGACTATTCTACATCTGGAACACCGCTGCTACATTAAGGAAAGGTTCTGCAGAGCTATTAACTCCCCTGGAGCTCCTCTGTTCTCAGTGACACCTCTTTCCTGCTCCCCTCCACTCCTTCTTTTTCTCTCTGTTCCATCAGCCTCCTGCCTCTTTTGGTTCCGCTGCATCCCAACACGGTAAGCTGTTGATCCTACCACTGCGTTTGCTGAGTGGAGCAGATGATGCTCATTGCAGCATGATGTGTGTAAATTTCTGCAGTAGGCAGCAGAGTGCTTTAGTCTGTTTGCATATAGTTTACAATACTTACATCAACACATGTTTTAGAGCATAATGGTTTGTTGAGAGGCTATGACTGGGCGGCGGGGAGAAGGGTTGGTTTGTTGCTTTGTCTTGAGGGCTGCGACCTCCATCGAACAAAAGCTTTTAGAAGGAAGGATGAGTGTTCCTTCCCAGAGAGCATGTCCCAGGGAGCTCTGTACCAGAGAGCAGCTTGTGGTATCAGAGTGAGAAAAAGCAAGAGGGAAAGACAAACCAGTGAGCTACTGGTGCAGCTGCTGGCGTGTGGACCCTGCAGATACCCTTAGAGTCTGTGTGGCTTTCAGCAGATAAACATGTGATACAGAGTAGATGCAGAGCTTGGGGCAGCTTCAGCTCCTTAACAACTGACAAGAAGGGATAATGGTTTCACACATTGTAACCAAAGCCTCCCACAGATACATAATGCTGGTCCCAGGACTATTTACAGTAACTTTGACACCTGCAACTGCTCTGTAGGTGGACAAGCATGAGGCTCTGGGCCAACTCCCTGCCCAAGCATCAAATCCCTTTACAGAACTGCACTTTGAATACCTCTGCTTAAAGTAAAAAGAGAACTAAATCCTTTCATTATTTTACCTGAGGACAGCAAAGTTCTTACTAAAGCAAGTTTTCTTTTACTTGTGAAAATATTTAAAGTATGTGCATTCATTAAGTATTAAGGCTGCTGACCTGATCCATCATCTCACTGGTCTTGCTGCCTGAAGGCTGGTATCTGTTACTCATTAAGCTGTGGTTTCACATTGCTACACCACTATCAGCACATTTGATTTATGAGGTTCACACCTCCTCCTCTCAGAATGCTACTGTCCTATCAGTTGCGTCTATTCACTGGGTTGCAGTCTAGATCTAAGCCCTGAACTTACTGGGGTGACTTAGTGTGAAGATTAAAATGCTTTATTTCACAGACCCATTTTGTGGGATGGTCCTGCTACATTTGAACCAGTGCAGCTGAGGGAGGAGTAATCCCTTGAGTGGGAAGATGAAAGGAAATGGGAGAGAGAGCAGGACCCCCTGAAACCAAGGGTGGAAGAACAATGTCTAACTGTGGTCATATTCTTAGGGCAAAATTAAAACTGCTTCTTGTACAACCGAAACTCATATTTAAAGGAAAGCTGTTATTTTAAAGAAAGCATGAAATGTAGTGATCTTTAAGAGCCAACTCAATCTCATCATCAAGCTGTTATTTGCACTAACAGTTCCATTAATTGCAAAATTCAGGTGAAGGCAACGACAAAAATAACCACTGACCACTACAGCCATTATGAAATAGCCCTTTATGGCAGGCTATGCCAGAGAAGAGGCACGACCAGTCTTAAAATATATATTAGATTGGTTAAAGAAACTACTGTCAGAGACATGACATCTTGCTGCATGAATGTCCTTACTCTATAATTAGGAGATACAGTGAAATTGAGTCACCACTGGAGGTAGCTTCCAGCTGAAGACTGCAACTTGAAATACTCTGTTTAGACCTACCTGAGGGGTGGGGGGTGGGGGGGGAAATCAAGCTCCACCAGTTTCATTGTTTTTAGATTACTTCCAGATACAAGCCTCCAGGTGCCCATTGGAAGAGGAGTTTTAGTTTAAATGGTTTTCTTGGTGTCTTATTCAACACAATCTTATTCCCTTTGGGAAGACTTTAAGATCACAATACTCACATCGAGTTGCATTCTCCTTCATCAAACACTAAATAATCCCTTTCAGGGCACACTTTCTAATTAAATCATCTGTTTGCTCAGCTGCTCTGCTGAAGGCTTCATCCTGTGGCCATCATTCACCCAAACTGCCCAGAGTCCAGCTAAGGGAGGTTGGTGGACTGGGACTTGTCTTTGGTAGGTGTCCCTGACTCTCTAGAACATACAGTTTCCTCCCTCCCCCCCCCAGGATAATACTACAAAAAAGCCTTTCAGCTTTCTAAATCTGATGAGACTAAGCCATGTAACAGCACCTACTGTACAACTTTTCTGTGCTTACAGTAATTCTACCGTAACTATGCATTAACTTAGCTAGTGTGGTACCTCCACCTGTTCTACCCCGTACCACAACTCATCCCCATAACAGCTGACAACTTTTTCCTCTAGAAAAGCCTTCAAATAAGAGCTTTTGTTGCCTTGTCTATGATTTGGACTACAATTCCTTTCCTCTTTTGGACAAATACATTTTCTTTTAACCCTCAGACATGTTCTAGAGTAGCCATATCTCAGTCTCTGAGATCTGGAAGTACATGGACTTGTTGGACACCTCCCCTGCAAGAACAGGATGAGAGAGTTGGGGCTGTTCAGAGAAGAAGAGAAGGCTCTGGGGACACCTGATAGCGGCCTTCCAGTATCTAAAGGGGGGCTACAAGAAAGAAGGGGACAAACCCTTCAGCTGGGCCCGTTGTGATAGGACTGGGGGAAATGGTTTTAGCCTGAGAGAGGGGAGATTTGGATTAGATATAAGGAAAAAGTTTTTTTACAGTCAGGGTGGTGAAGCACTGGCACAGGTTGCCCAGAGAGGTGGTGGCTGCCCTGTCCCTGGAGACATCCAAGGTCAGGCTGGACAGGGCTCTGGGCAACCTGCTCCAGCTGTAGGTGTCCCTGTGCACTGCAGGGGAGTTGGACTGGATGGCCTTGGAAGGGCCCTTCCCACTCACACAATTCTGTGATTCTATCATAATGGCAGTAACCACTTTCTGGTTTGTGCATGAACCCTATTCCATGGTAACAGGTAGCTAGCACAATCATTCTGAAACCAAGTAAGACTGGTTTCCTTCACTTCCTTAGAAAAAGCACGATAAAGAGATGTTTCTGGGAGGGAAGCATTTTGTTTTTCCTCCTACAAAGCGGAGAGAACAAATTTTCAGCTATGGTTGGCTCAATATCAATGCTACTTTTGGGAAAAATTATCCATACTCACAAGGCTGCTTATGGGAAAAAGAAGTCTAAAGAAACCGACGAAAGCAGTTGTTTCTGAAGGTCAGCAAGCATCAAGGCAGTCCCTAAGGGCTGCCTTTGACTTTTCACAATCTGCAGCGAGAACTCCTGCTTCTGCAATTTCCATTAAGCAGTCTTGTTTGGCTTTCTAATCATCTGGACTTCTTCCAGAAATCAAAGTCAAAGTTGACTTTCTCCTTCAGAAAGGAGGATCTCTTATCAGCACACCAAGTAAGTACGTTTTTGAACATACAAAGGAATGAATATATAGACAAGTCTCAGAATTTACCAATGATCCAAGAGAAAACCAGACAAGTGACACTGCCATGAACATCCTTTCTTTTCCCCTTACCAGAGCATGCCATCCAGAGCTTCCCTGCTAGTGGCACAAAGCTAAGTGCCCTAGACATTAGTTTCAGAGCCCAAAAGCTATCCCTAGAAATATTAGTTCTGTGTTTACAAGGCATTATTATATCTGCCTTTCTTCTCAATTTGCTAATTATATAATGACCCTTGAATTAGGAAGCCCAAAGATGGGAATTGCAGAAGCTGTCTTAACCAGAAAAAAAGAAGTTTTTCATTTTTTTTCCTAAGTGAACTCTACCTGTTCTCTGCCTGCCCTTCCAGCCTCCTCAGAACACCCCAGCAGTGCTCTGTTTCGAAGAGGCAATGCAAGGAGACTAGAAGGTGAGGGCACCCTCCCTTCTTCTCTCCTTGCCTTGCCCCAGCAACAGATGCAGGACAGGGAGAAGGCAAGCGAGCCCAGCAGGCACAGTGCTATGATGATGCGCTGCCAGCACTGTGCTGCCCAACGCCTCTCCCAAAGTGCCCCTCGGCATTCCCAGGCCAGCTCTTCATTCTGCTGAGGTAACATAATGGGGCTGCTTTTCCCACTGCATTTCCTCTGTTTTCCAAAACAGAGGAAGGTGTGTGCTTTGTTTCTCAACTTTTGCTGCCTTGTCCTTTTCACAGGTCAGTGCCCTTTGCCATTCCCCCCATATCACGCTCATTCTTTCTACCTCGATAACTCCATTCCCTCCCTTGCTCTCTTTCTGGGAGGTCTTGTCTTCTGCAGGACCACTGAATGGTTTCTGCCTTGTCCCAAGAGGCATGTTTTTCCTGGGGATCATAAGCCTTGCATTTTTAATCACATCCTGTGTTTAGTTTGGGGTACAATTCACACAGTTTACTGCAGTTCAGAATCTAGCCTAGTATGGCTGCTTACCTGAGGTCCCGCTCTAGCCTGCAGAAGGACCTCCACAGAGCAATTCCTCCCACTCCAGGATACCTTCCTAGAACAAGTAGGATGAATCAGCTGTGACAGAGCCTGTAAGGGGAGCTTGGCTAGATGGGATTATCAAAACTGCTTCAAAGTTATCTTCACAGCCTCCTTCCAGCATACCTTCAGATCCCTCTCTCTATTCCACTATTATCCTTAGCTTCATCTCGAGTCCTTGAATCTTCTTCTCCATGAAGATCACCTGGTATTTCAGAAACCAGAGGTGCTGCTGAATATCCCTCCAAGGAAGATGGGCACCCCAGAGGTTTCAATACAACCACCTCTGCTGTCCCCTCTCCTAGGAGATCTACAGCACTGCCTCACTGTAGATGGCTCCAACTGATACAGGAGCCATCAGCATCTTTTCTTTCTTGTCCTTAGATCAGACTGCAGAAAGGAGCAATGAAAGCCTTCCAAACTTCCTACACTGAACTCCTACACCACCGTCCTTATTTCTTCTACAATCAGCGTCATGGCAACTAGCATCTCCCTTTGTAAGCTGATAAATTGGTTTAGAGGTACTCCTTTACCAAGACTTTTAATTTGCATTCCTATAAAATAAGCTGCGCTGCTCCAAAAAGCCTTAAAGGTTTCAGCAAGTGCTGAATAAACTAAGTAGTTCATGTATAAATAATATATCAGCTATCACTACATTTTTAATGGATGTATCCTGAACATATTTTTAGATGAACTAGGTGAGTCGGAATGACTCTGGCACCCGGCTCCTGTTCCCATCAGTGACTGCAGTTTTGTAGTTTGCTGTCCATCTCAGGCACCTACTGGGATGCAGCCTTTTACTAGGGCTGTCTCCAGCGCAGCTTTGCTGCAGCACAGGACAGCTCCCTGCATGGCACCCCTCACCACAGTGCGATGACTTCAGGGAAATGGAACTACTCATTTTTGTTACATATTTCCTCCAGCCCTTATCCAATCACCTCTTCTTTAAAAGATAATGGATTAGAGGTGTCAGTGTAAATCAGATTATGTATTGATGACAGCTCATGTGTTTCTGCCCCATGAAAGCAGGGTCGTGACCCAGGCACTAGAGAATGTAAAAGTTAGTGGCCAGAGGGTCACTGCTCCCAAGCATGGAAGCCACCTGCTCAGAGGAGCTGTTGCTACCTACCAGGGGACACAGGCACAGGGGCCACAACCCCAGAAACGCCGTCCTCAGCTGCTGGCGAGCGCCAGGCCCTTCTGCAATCAGCAAGCGACCAAACCTTCCCTCTTGTCTCCCCCGAAGGCTTTCCCCGAGCAGGAGCTGGCCGGGCCCACGCAAAGCCACCAGCGCTCAGCTCCCCACTTACTCCTCCTTGCGGTGCAGCTCCTCCTCAGACTCTGTGAGGCGCTGCTTCAGGGCCGCGATCATCTCCACTGCCACGTCCACCTGCCGGCTCAGGGCCCGCTCCCGCCGTTGCACCTCCTGCTTCTTCTGGGAGAGCTGCACGAAGGCCGCCCGCACCTCCAGCAGCTCCGCGGTTTTTTGGGCCAGCTCTTTGGTAAGCTTGTCAATCCTCTTCTCTATCGTTTTGTCCACCGCTTCCACCATCCTGTTGAACTTTTCTCTGACGTGCGCCTCGAACGAGGCCTTGGAGTCGGCAGCAGGAAGGCTGGCTTTGGAGAGCTGCTCGGTGGCGGGCGCGTAGTCGGCCACGCAGGAGACGGGCCGCTCGGCCTCCAGAGCCTGCCGGCCCTTGGCGCTCCCGCACGAGGCATCGCGGAAGCCGGCGTAGGGCGCGTGCGGCGCGGCGCTCCC
>VXAV01003183.1:145640-158029 GCA_013399715.1 Alectura lathami
CCGCGACGGGGCTGGGAGAGCCACGGCCGCGCCGGCAGCGGGGCAGAGCCGCCGTGCAGATCGCGGCTGCCCGGCCCGGGCTTCAGCGCGGTGTGCCTGTGCCCGGCTTCGTAGCTGTTGTTTCTGAG
This sequence comes from Alectura lathami, assembly GCA_013399715.1. Taxonomy (NCBI): domain Eukaryota; kingdom Metazoa; phylum Chordata; class Aves; order Galliformes; family Megapodiidae; genus Alectura; species Alectura lathami. The sequence goes on from VXAV01003183.1 coordinate 145,769, forward strand.
CTACCGTTAGCAGCCAGAAAGATTTCTAGCGTAGAGATGGCCCTGGCGCACGCTCGGGGCTCAGCGTGTGACCCTGGGTGCCGCGCTGGCGGTATTCCCATTCCAGGAAGGAGGAACTGCTGCCCTTGATGGCCGGGCATGCTGCCCTGCAATCAGCGAATGCTTCTCAGCTTATTTTTATATCGCAGATGTGTGCCCGTTTTTATAAATTTTCATAAACATGAGCAAAGCTGATCACAAAGTTTCAGCCTTTTTGAGGTAATACTGAAACACTGCTCTTCTGAAATCTGGTGCTTGAGGCCGTGGTGGCAATATGCTCCAGATTTTTTAATTATTATTACTGTGGGAAAAAGCAGTGCAGTAAAGTTTAGTTCTGCGCTAGTGTATCTGTTCCTTGAGTGCAGTGTGCAGGCAGAGCCCTAAACGCAGAGAAAATCCACTGCATTGATAGATGCCTTTGATGTGATTAAGACATTCCCAGCAAATGATTCACCAGATGGCACATCAAAGGAAGTTACTCAAATTGCATTTCAGAGCTCCAGCTAATCTGAAGTGTGTGGGCTACCAGCCAGGCTGCAACTTTTTGTGCAAGTTATTTGTCCTGCATTACCTTGGCTGAATGTGGCCATCTCCCTTCCGTGTCATTGTGCAGCAGCAAAACACAGGAGGAAGGTCAACAGGGAATTTCTTGCACCACATTCCCCTCCAGATTTGGGGTTCCTGACTGCTGCTTTGAAGGCCAACTTTGGCAGGACCAGACGTGATTGTGACTCTGTTTGGACCCCCGTTTTCTCTGCTGCTGACCCCATTTTTCCATTATCTGTCTTTGCTGTCCCCATTCTGCACTTCTCCACGTTAACACTGATGCTCAAAGACACAGATGGAAGTGAGGTAAACTCGGCCTGGTGACGTGCTGCTACCTGAGGCCCCATCCACATCTAGCAGAGCTGACCGTAATGTGAGCCCTTGTGGTCTTGGGACAGAAAATGTTGCAGGCTTGGAGGGAGCCAGGTGATCTGCAGCCTAAGCTGTGTGGTTTTGCTCCGATCCAAAATCTCCAGTAATTCTCCTTCCAAGATTTTTCAGAGTTGACTTGCACTCTAAATGCTTGTTTTGCTGGATTGGGATCCTGTTGATCATCTCGAGTTATCTGCTCACAGTGATCCCATTTGGATGTGCAGTTCGATTGTTTTCTCAGTAGTCAGTGAGGAACAATCTCACCTTGCAATATGAGTAAGTGCACATTTTACAGTGGAGAACATGCATCATCCATTTCATGTCAGAGCCTCATCGCCTGTGATTTGAATCTGGAGTGGGTAGAACCCAATGCTATCACTTACACAAAGCCCAGATTTACACAGCCGTAATGTATGACTCAGCTCTGAAATTTTGCCAAGTGCTGGGGAGGCATTATCCAGTTTATTTGTATGTGCCTCTTTCTTTCAAGATCTCTTTAAACACTTTGCAATAAGACTTCCAGAAGGATAAAAGTTATTTAAATGAAGCCAGTACGTACCAACCTGCCTGGTGCTGTGTGGAAGATGGGAATAGTCAGAATATTCAGCTTTTTCAGGTAGTGATCTGTACCTGCCATACCTGCTCCCATAGCTGCTGATTTTGAGTGGGAACTGATGAGCTGACCTCTTCCTATTTTGACGGTGTCTGCAAGCACCCTTAATTCACATTTAAGAGCGAAGTAAATTTTGTTTGGTTGATAATCCCATTTTACTGAAAGTAGCTGAAAAAAATCAGTTTGTTTTTCAAGAGCTACACAGGTTGTTTATCTTCCAATCTTTTTCCCATCCTAGACAAGAAAAATAGGTGAGTCAGTTTTGTTTTTATTTGCAGCCATTTTCCCCTTCAGGCTCATGATGCTGGAATGTTTGCAGGGGCTTTTTTTTTTTTGTGATGTAGAGCTGGATTCACTACTAATAGTTTGGCTGCATTCGTCAGCCTCTGCTTTCCCATGCTTGTTTAATGCTTTGCTTTGAAAAGGGTTCTCAGAAATGTTTGTCTCTCCTTGTCCTGCTCACACTCCTTGTGCTGGTCTTTATTGTGTGATCTAGCTAGTTTACAGGAGACGTGAATCTGTGCGGAGCTCCTGTTGTGGGCGTTTTATTGAACTACGTATGGGTATGTACAGATACATGCACACAAGTGGACATCCGCTACTGCTGCATACAGATGGGATCTTGAGTTTGGCTCTGGCAAGTGCCACAGTCCCCCCCCTCCGCTGTGAAAGCTGTGCTGGAAATAGGTATGCCTTTTCAGCTCTGCTCATCTGTATGCTGGAACGTGCAGTGTTTTTCTTGGTGGTTGGGCGAGAACTACAAATGCGTGTGTTACTTTGAGATGCTGAAAGTTATCTGCATTTAATATTTATCACCTCCTCTCTCAGTTTGTTGAAAAGAAGTAACAAGTGTGTAATAAAAGCCAAGGGAAGATCTTAGAAACTTGTAGGAGTTATTTTAGTGACATTTACGGGGATGGTGCCTAGACCAGGACTCATATTAGCTTTGTGTGCAGATAAATGCAGTATGTATCAAACACACAACAAAGTGTATGTTGCTGCCGCAGGCACTCATACCTACCTAGCAGGAAGAAGACTTTCTGTGTGTTTTTGCATTTACAGCACAATAACTGAGCAGCATGGCACTTGCAGCAAAAATGAACCAGAAGGAACAGAAGAGGAATGTAGGCATTGGTTTTGTGTGGCTGCTCAGTGCGGCTACTTCATTGCCCACTCTTCTTTAGGGGAGCCTTAGATCAGATCATTGAAAGTCAATTTACCTTCTTTTGATTTTGAAAACTGCAACAGTTTGTTAGACCAAGCTTGACATCAGCTTCCAGCAGACTTTCAGAACTCATTAGTGATCTCATAGGCCAGCCCTGGCCGGAGCTGGGAATAGTTTAACTTTCCTCTTCTTGACCCATACTGTTTCATGTTTTTCTGATTAGAAGAGGGAACAAAGCACTCTCCTGTGGGCTGATTTGCTCTGCTTAGCCCATACCCAATGGCAGCTGTCAGGTCATGGTGGTTTGGCTTGTGATGAGGTGAGATGGCTGCAGGCGTATTTTCCAAAAGATGGGAGAAGAATGAGGAGTGTCAGCAGCAGGCATGGCCTGCATTTCAACCATTTTAAGTTTTCCTCAAAAAGCATTATTTCGGTTAGTTGGGAGATTAAATAAAATATAACTAACACCTCCAAAGAGAGGAAAAGCCAGGGGGACTTGCCTTCCAACTAGGTTGCTCTTTACTGCGCCCATTGTAAAGGGAAAGGATTGTGTGGCGTCAAAAGCTACAGCTGGCAAAAAGTAGACACAGTGCTAGGCTGGGTGCCTGTTCCTGGCTGTGCTCTTGATGCACCACCTTATTTTTGTAAGTTACTTCCCTTTTTGGGGCCTCCGTTCCCACATGAAAATGGGGACACCCTACCTGGGTTACGTCAAACGTGCTCCAGCGGGCAATGCAAGCTGCTTTGGTAGCAGCCCCATGCTTGAACCTGCCTCTGTGCTGGGTGGAGGCTGCTCCTGCTGCAGGCAGAAGTCCCAGGGCAGTTTAACCCTGGGGAGGAGGACCTCAAGGACAGGAAGAAGTTTCCACTGCCTTTTCCAAGGGGGTAAAAGTCTGAGCAGTAAGTTGTAATGAGCACCAGAATGAGCTCAGCCGTTTAATGAAGCCGCCTCTCCCCTGCTCCCCACACTGTTGCCCTTTTGAGATCCTCCGCAGGGCAGCAGCACCTCTGCCAACACCACTGAGACCTTCAGGTCTGGTATGGGGACAAGTAGCAGCAGCTGCGCAGGATCACACCACCACTAGTGGCAGTGGGGGACAGACTTTGCTTGGTTCCTCTACGGGAACAGCATGTTTTATATGGCCTCAACAAACTGGCATTGCTTAAGCCAGCTCTGTAGAGCAAGTGAATTACAGTCCGGGTACTAATTGTGGGATTAGTATGCAAATTCAGCCCTCTGCCATATCCAGGCATGTGGGAGAGCAGTGCCAGGCCCTGTGGGAAGCAGTAGGTCTGTGCTTTGCCTTCCCTGCTCTGCCGCATCCCTGACATGCGAGCTGGGGGCTCTTTGCCTCCTGCAGTGAGGACTCTTGTCAAGGAGGTGAGAGCCAGTTGCTTTTACAGCAGTGGTATTCCCTCCTCCTGTATCAGCGTAGGGAGGAAGCATGGCAAGTGGCGGTGTTCAGGGATGGGTCTTTTTTCACCTCTGTTTAAGGATCCCTTGTACCCTGGAAAGTGATGTAAGGCTGTTTTTATCTGCTTACAAATACCAAGAAGGGAACTGTCATGGTGGGTGGCAATGTTATGCTGGTGCATCCGTATCAGAGATGTATCTCTGCTATAGAGAACATGCTGAGGAAGAGAAAATTGCATTTCTCCAGAAGAGAGGAAGTGTGGCAGAACTACGTTTCACCTCTTTTATGGGCAAAGGCATGCGTTCATTGTCCTTCAAAGGACAATTCTTTGTTGTAATGAATACTACCCTTTGCAGATCCTAAATCTGCAGTGCTCAAAGCAATGTGAAGTATCATCTTTAATATTTACCGCTTCGAAGGCACTGACTGTGGGCATGTGAGCAGGTTCAGCTAATGACTTTATGCACAAAAGCAGGTTCTTTTCAAAAGAAGGCTCTGAAGTTGAAGGTGTTCTCATACACAGGGGCTAAAAAGTGCAAGGCACTTCTGAGATCTAAAGATACGTGCAGGTGGCAAACAGGCAACACTGTGCTCTGACCGATTCCACAAGATAAGCATCTCTGGAAAAACAATAAATGAAAGGCACAGCCCTGGGAAATACTGTGCTTCTGCCACTGCCACATCTGTAATGAAAACATGAGAACACATAATTTGAAGGATATGTGGCAGCTGGTACATAGCAAGATTACTGAAAACAGATGTTTTCACATAAACTCTTTCAGACAGTAGGTTTGGAAGGCTGTGTGACTATATGCTTCTAGTGCAATGTGAGATTGGAAACTGAATGTGTCTTGACTAAAGGAAAAAAAAAAAAAAAAAAGTAGTTCTGCAGTGTGGTGTATTCTATATTTTCCTTGATTTTCTTGCACCCAGATGGCAGTTGGCTATAGAATTTGTAGCCACAGATCCTCCCACGCAGAGCAGGAATGAAACCCAAACTGAAACCCCATCCCAATGGGGCTTACTTTTGTCTCCTGAGTAATTGACTAATTCACAGGTTAAACTCACATGAGCCTTTCAGAATGTGAAGTATTCCTTGCAGCTTCTCTCCAAGACTTACATGAAAGCTGATGTGCTACCCGAGATCTGAGTTAGGGCACATTCTCAGTTTTCTGTTCCCTCTTGAAACATTTTATCCTAAAATCAGACTATTTGATTAGATCACTGAATTTGGTTTAGAAATGCCCAGAGGTGAAACTATGAGCGAGGACAGAAAGATTCATCCCTTTTAATATAGGCCCCAAAAGTCTGCATGCTCAGAGATGTAGCCTGGAGAAGGTTGCTTGCTCTGGATGACTCTAGCCAACTATCGAAGCGACTGCCAGTAGAATGCAGTTAGCTGCACATAAACCAATATGGAGCCAATTATGTATGGGAGTTATTACCCTTAAAATGGTAACAGGTATATTTGTTCTCCACTGACTTAGTGATACCACTTAGTCAGGTAATTTAGAGGCAATGTCTAGCAATCTGTGCAGCTGAGGTGGTGATGGGAAAAAACCTGCTCCGACTGGTGATGTGTGTGCTGGAAGCTGCCAGTGCAGCTCTGGGTGCCTCGGTGACTATCGGTGCCAACCGCCTGCTCAGTTCAGCAGGAGCGTTTAGTTGCATGTGTTGCCAGCAGATGTAACCACACACGTGTGTGTGAAGGAATGCATCCCTCGCTGCAAGCCTGGAGAGAGGCACGCTGTGCCTGCGTGATTGGGGAGAGGCTTGAGAGGCACAGGGGAGCTGTAGCCCTCTCGTGCCTTTGGAAACCCTCCCGTGGGCAGTGTTTTACAGATGGAGATTGGTACTGGTCTGGAAGAGACTGTATGGCAGAATAGTGGTGTTGTTACAAAATGAAGAAAATAGTGTGAGTGTCCTGAGGTACTGGCAAGGAAATGAAACAAAAATAGTCTTCATGTTGGTGGCTTGCTTTTGCTTGTGTTTTCCCCCAAGAAATCTAATGCATATCCGTGTATATAGCGTGACTCAATGTTGCAGAGATTGCTGATGGATGGGGTCAGGAAAGACATTCCCAAACAGAGAAGGACCAAGAGAAATCATAGATTAATCTGTTGGTTAAAACTGCCTGTTGTAGGCATTATTGCACAAATGTATTTGTGAGTTATCTCAGAAAGGTGATCCTTGGGTCCTAGATCATACTGCGATAACGTCCAGTCTGGGTTTGCGTTAGCTGCTTAAAGAACGTATTGTGAAAAAATTATTTGCTCCCTGTTGGGTTTTCTTTAAACAACATGATTCCACTTCGATGATACTGTACAAACACACGGATAGGATCAAGTGCTTGAAATAGCTTTCAAGAACTCAAATTGGCTTTTAAAGTAAGCAAGTAAATGTATGCATATGTGTAGCTCATACACGCATCCAGGCATAACTAGTTACTGTTATTCTTCCAGATTAAATTGTCTGTAAAAACGTGAGGTGCTATTTATTGTTAGCATTACTTGTAATCTGAAATGCTAACGGTGACACAAAGTGTTGTCTCAGCTCATTTAACAGGCCATGAAATGATTAGGAGGATGATAGAAATCTCTGACAAACGAAGCTCAGGTGAAATACAGTTACTCATATTTGCTATTCACCCTCTGCTTTTTCATAATGATGAATAAAAATGGGTTGTCTCATTAGGCAAATAGTGCCATTATTAGCAGGAAATGTTTCCATCTCACATTGAGGAGAGCATAGGCATAGCCCAATTTCATTCCCTTCCTCTGGTTTGACTTCAAAGGGAACTGAAGTAACAGAAAAAATATTTGGCACATCCCACTCTGAAATCGTAGTGGACTTGAAGAAGACATCCTGCCCTTCTCTTTGGCTGTGAGGAATTCACAGGACCTAGTTTGCTTTGCAGGCCATTTCTGTGCTTAGATCTTTCCACCTCAGGAAAAAGATATGTTAGTCCCTCTTCTGTGCAAATGGACAGTTCTGATCTAATAGTTGAGTGATTCAACAAAAATTCATTGCCTGTATAAACAGCTCCATCTCTGATCCTGGGCTTGTTCTCAGAAAAGCCTTATGGTCCTGAGCTGGGTCCTGGAATCTGCAGTCCTGTGACAGATGCTTCCTAGTTTATTTTGTCTCATTTGAGGTTTCATGGAGGCAAGATATTTCACACTTCTCTGATATTCTAAGGGGGAGAGGGAAACACCCTCTCTGGGCTACACAAAGAAAACAAAATAGTCAAACAAACAAAACCAGCCTACATCCACCCTCCGCCTGGCCTCGTAACTCTTCAGTACAACCACCAGGAAAGCGCTGCGTTTTCTCCAGCTGTTGGTGGCAGGAGAACATAATAGCAGGGCTTGGATTTGGGGGGACGTTTGGTGGAGACAAAGGAACAGTGACACTTGGAATGAAAAACTGGCAGCTCTAAAAATTTAAATCCCTTTTTTCCCTATGGATGTATTTCTTTAATATAGGTACTTGAGCAGGTGATTGCTCAATGGTTTCTTATGATCTATTTCAGTGAGAAATAGGACATAGCTGCAAGTGATGTTTTCCTTGAGGACCAGAGGCTTAAAACTTCTGATAGAAATTTCCACCCACAAATGGTTGTTATGTGCCTTTTAAAAAGTATGTTGATAGTAATGACATATTATTTGGTTTTAACTGAGTTGTTCTCATGCTCTGAAATAACATTTGCCATAATCCTTCCTGTTTTGGCTCTTTATCTTTCATGGCCTGATCAGTTTGGTAGCTGGTAGCCAACTCAAGACTTGGAACCAAGTGCAGAAGAAATCAGAGCTTTGTGGCAAGGAAGGAAGAGTTACAGAGCTATGAACAGTTATGGCCCCAGGTAAAACTGGGAAACTATTGAGACAAAGTAATGATAAACTGATGAGAAACACTTCTTAGGGTAAAGTAAGAGTATGCAGTAAACTTACAGATTTCTGCCCATGCCCCTTTGAATATCCTCCGTGAGACAGGATCAAAACAATCTAAAAGTGTGTGAAATGCAAAGAAAGTGTGTTGATTCACTGTGGTTTTGCTGGGCCTCCCAGACATGAGCTATTGTACCTCAGTTATTTTGGATGACAGCTGTCAGCTTGAAATGTGCCTTGCTGGGGAACAGCCCCTATTTACTGCTGTAGCGGTACTTTAATGCAGAGGGAACCTGAACGCCTGTGGCTGCCCAGAGGGTACCTGATGTTGCTTAGCCTCAAGACCACATAGCTCTGCCATTTCTCACTCCTTAGATGGCTGTACTCCGGTACCTGGAAAAAAATCAGACCAAAATGCAGACTTGCTTTAGGCAGCAACTGTTTTCCAAGAGTTGTGGGCTGCAGAGATACTCTAAAATGTACAAAAAAAAAAAAAAAAAAAAAAAAAGACAACCATCTGCAAATACTCATCTTGTATCCACCTTCAGACAACAGCCCTGCTATTGAGCTAGCTGGAGAATCTCTTCTTTTTACCGTGAGATTATTACCAGAAGTGGCTTACATCTGCTGTCCCAGAAATAGATATTATCCTCTGGATAACAAAGACAAAGTGATTTCTGTGATTTCTGTCACGATTTTCTCATATAGAAGTTTGTCTTTAGACTTGCAGTATTCTCAGAGCACTTATTCTCTCTTTTAAATTTGACATAGCAAACTATTTAAGTGATCCAGTGACTTTTCACTTGCCCATGCTAGATGGAAAAATAATAACAGACCTGATGCTAAAACTGGAACATAAAATGCTGTGTGAGATTCTCCTGTAACACCAAATGGTGACTTCATCAGCAGGCTGCCCAGCCAACATTGGGAAGCAACTATCTCAGACAGGATATTTTACGCACCAAATGTCACCTGTAGTAATTGCATCAGAAGTCAAAGCAGGGCTGTATACCCAAGAAAGAAATCCTGGCATACAGGTATGATATGGAAATGACAGCACAGAACCTCTTAGAAATCCTTTTAATACTGAATATCGTTCTAACATTGAGCAGTGGGGAGGACCTCTCTGGGTTTACACAGGAGTATCATTTTGGTAGGACTGTAATTTCTGTGTGCGCGTTGTGTAAAGTCCCCCTATTAGCAATGGATCCAAGTAGCAAGTTTCAGTGAACTTTAATGCTGAAAGGAATTAAAGATATTTTAGGTCCTTCAAATGCTGTGAAGACAGGAAGTCACACAGAAAAGAGAGACCATATAGGTTCATAGAAATCACAGAATCATTTGAGTCGGAAAGGCCCTTCCGAGGCCATCCAGTCCAACTCCCCTGCAGTGCACAGGGACACCTACAGCTGGAGCAGGTTGCTCAGAGCCCTGTCCAGCCTGACCTTGGATGTCTCCAGGGACGGGGCAGCCACCACCTCTCTGGGCAACCTGTGCCAGTGCTTCACCACCCTCATTGTAAAAAACTTCTTCCTTATATCCAGGCTGAATCTCCTCTCTCTCAGTTTGAAACCATTTCCCCCAGTCCTATCACAACAGGCTCTGCTAAAGAGTCTGTCCCCTTCTTTCTTGTAGCCCCCCTTTAGACACTGGAAGGCCGCTATCAGGTCTCCCTGGAGCTAAAGTATTTTATTCGGAGGTGCTTTGCTTTAAGATGGCTTTCACATAAGGAATACTGGGGCAGAGCTAGTGTCTGGACTCATATCTGGAAAAGGAAAAACCAGTTCCTTCTGCTTTTTCAGCCTTTTACTGTTTCTTTTAGGAATCCTATGGGAATATAAAACTATCAACAAAATAGTTCATTGAGGCACTTGGTATCAATGTTTCGTCGGTGATGCCATAAATGTTATAGAAAAGCATTGCACAGAGAGGTGACTATAGTGCCATTTGGAGCACCAGAGCAGCAGAAGTAGGGCTCCAAAATATTAAAAAGAAAAAATGGCACAGAAGATAATGAAGCTCTCAAGGTAAAATTAATCTGTGAACACCTGAAATAATACGTGCTTATGCTAAGCTGCTTTGGCCTCTGTGTCTGATTATCGGAGAAAGGTATGGATGGTGCATGCTAACTAATTTAGGCAGTTGCACATTTTGGGATGACCTCCTCACTGACTGGCTCCATGACTGCCCTAGAGAAGATGCTTACTTTAGGCTGATCAGGTGAAATGGAGCCTTCAAACTTTTATTTTGCCATTGTTTCCAGCTTGGCAAGGTTAGGTGGTAGCTTATTGTTGTTGGCTAGATGATCCAGTCAAAACTGAAGCAGAAGTGCATGGCAGTAAGGTAGTAACCATATTTAATTTGTTGGCCTTCTGTCCAGCTAAGTCAAAGGGAAGACTTTCAGTGACCCTAGCAGACTGAAATGAGGGAATGAGTTAACAGGACTAACAGTTTTGCCTTTAAACTTGTTTTCAATAAACATTCAGGTAAACACCCTAAATTCCAGAGCTTCTGCCCAGTTAACCAGTCTGCAGTGGTCACCTGTCTCAATGGCTGTGGTTTGCTTTTCAGTTTAAAATGAAGTAAGTAGAAATCAGTTATTAACAGCCTTGCAGATTCTTTTCCTGTACAAATCTTCATGTGTTTTCATTTAGACAAACTCTAAATAGGAATCCAATAGATTCCTACTGGCATATTCTGATGATATTCAAGGAGTAGGTGTAGCAAGCTGTGGGAACTAAGAAATTAAGAAAAATATTGCAGTGCTGTCAAGAGTAGGTGTAGACATTTTGTACCTGCTAAACTAAAATGATGGGCCTAACATTTAAAATAATATGCTGATGTAACGCTCCAGCAGAGCAGTGATTTAGGCAGACAATGATCTTTCCTCTGCTATCCTGTTTCCCTGATACTAGAAGGAAGCTAAATGCTTTGCAATGCAAATAAAGGACAGTGTGAAGGTGGGATTAATCTAAAAAAAACACTTCACTTAAGGAGGCAGGATGTAGATCCCATGTTTAACTCGCCCCAGCTGCTCCTGGCTGCTCTGTGGGAGGGCAGCAGTCCCAGGAGGGGCTGCTTCAGATTCTCCTCCTTGTTCTGCAGGTTATGCCTCAGGTGCTGGTGCCCTTCAGCGGGCATTGGTCTGGAGGAGAAAATGCAGTGACAGGGCTTCCATTTTATTGTTGCTGTCTGCTGGAATTACTCTTAAATTAGGGAGCAGAATAATTGCCAGCTGGCTCCCAAATCTCTGGATAATAGAGATGGCATAAAGCCATCTTTGCTTCAAGTCAGTGCAAGCACTGCAACAGCCGGGCAGCCTCATTGGAGCGGGGCTTTGTCTGCAGGGAGAACACCTCACCCCATGCAGCCCCTCTAGAAAGGCAGCCTCAGGTTCCCTGAAGATGAAGGACAAGGAGGTCGTTGAAATGTTTGATTTTTTAATCAAGCATCTGACAGATCAGGTGAATCACAAGGCTTTATTTTATAAGGAAAAAACTCATGTCTCCAGTAGGTGAATGCAAAAGAGGACCAGGGCAGGAGCGGGTGCAGGAGTGTGAGCAGCCAGGCTTGGCAGTGACACGTTTCTAACGCAGCGCAAAACCGGGCATTTCAACCAGCTCGAGAGCAGACAGGCACCCAGCTCGGCGAGATGCTATTCTGCGTTAATTATGGCCGAGCCCTGCTCATACAGCTCCCACTGATTTATTTCCTTAGGGTTCCAATTCAAGTCAGTGTCAGTGGAAGTGTGTAAGGCACGGGCTCTTTACGCTGTTAGCGGTCACATTTTGGGACTTACTAAGACTAGGATTTGCTGAACAGCGTGTACTGCAAAATCTTTCTAATTAGCATCTGAAATTCTTGGAAAGCTGCCACGGATTCCAGAAAGCTGTCGGCACCACGGGAAGAATTGGCTTGGGAGACGCTGATTGCCTGCAGTGGGCTGGGGCCGCAGCTTGCCCTTTGCGGTTGTTTTATGGCATCCCCGGCACAGCGGGGGCTCGCCCTGCTGCGTGGGGGCCCCAGCTCCACGTGCTCGGCCCGGACCCCCGGAGCGCTCTCTCCACGCCCACACCGCTTCTGGCTTTCTCCGCAGCACAACCGGTCACTCGCAGGCCCTGGGGCTCGGTCCTCACACAACACCCACCCACGGCCGGCGCCACGGAGCCCACCGAGGCGGAGCGCCGCCCCCTCCCGCAGCCGTTGCTCGGGCCGCGCTCGCTG